>VWZE01006222.1:0-122547 GCA_013396675.1 Eubucco bourcierii | reverse complement strand
CAGCCCCCCGCACCTCACTATTAAACTGGAAGCCCCTGCGCTGCAGACACCGCCGGGCTGCTAGAGCACTTAAGCAGCGCCCTGCGAGCTGCGGCCATTTACTATGTGCGACTGTTTCTGCGAGACCTAATAATTCTACCATTGTTATTATAACAGTGCACACTAATACAAATGAGCTTGTAAATAGAGGTCCAACTAAAATAAAACCATTATAATCACAGCCCAGGCTGTAAATCACAGACTAGTGTGTTCTGCTGTGGTTTGACCGAGAGCCAGGCAATAGTCAAATAATCAAACTGCAGATGTTGGGATAGCAAATCTGCTTAAATTTAAACAGTGGCCAAGGTCCAAACAACGGGGGGGTGTGGGGGTGGGGTGGGGGCAGAAAAGAGTCCTTTGCACAATGGAGGAATTCCCCCACCCCCCCTTTCTTGTTAACCGAGTCTATAAAGTAACCAGACATGTTACCTGATGAATGTGCTGCTCCTCAGCAGCTTGCACACACCAGTGCTGGCTCGCAGGCACAGGAGCAGTGCAAAGTGCCTGAGGGGTAACTGATGAGGAGCATTAGCTACCAGGTTTGTGCGGTGTGTTTCCCACCAGCCCCATGGCCACTGTCCTTCGAGATCAAGCCCTCCAAGCCTTCTTGGTGGAGATGCTGTAGGGTACCCAGTAATGTCCCGAACTTCATCAGAATTACCTCAAAAGTCAGTGATATAGGGACAGCTTGACCCTGTCTGGTTTCTTGAGCTCCTCATTATGACTAAACTCATTCTCTCCTTCACTTCACTACCACATGACCCTGTTTCACCATGGAGCATCACAAGACATGGCTTCGGTTTGAATCCTTGCTCGTGGGAGTTCATGGCAGGCACTTACCACCCCAGGCCAGGCCAAGGGCTCACATCCCTGCCCTGAAGCATTCCTGGGTCAGGGCAGAATGAGACATCAGCCTACAAGTGGCATGCTGAAGGTTGTTCCACTGAGCAAAGCAGCGTGCAAGGTTGTGGTGGAGTGCTGCAAGTGTGGGGCAGCTGAGAAGGAGCCATACAAGGCTGTGATGCTCTGCCAGCTGTTTCCACAGCTGTGGGAGATGTGGTGCAGTTGCTTCTCTTCTCAGCTACAAACCAGGGTCTGTGTCAATGGTGTTCAGAGGCAGCGTGTTTTCATTTGGAGAATACATGATCCTTGGCTGTTGCCCCATGACATTCGAAATGATGTTATAAGCTTCCTCAGGAAAAGTATACGGTCATTTATTTCTCTGACAGCCCAAGGCAAGCGAGTTGGATGGGTCCTGTTGCTCACCACTTTGTCACATGTGGTCGCGGGAGGACTGTTAAATGTAAGAACCTCCTTGATGTAACTTTAACTTACCATGAAGGAATTTTTTATGCTGTTTTTTCTAAATGTAATATTTAAGCAGCTGCCGGGCAACAAGTCATAAGACCAATCAATCACACAAACAGATGCCATGTTACTACTTCTTTTAAGCCAGTAGCTCAAGAAATCATTGAGGGGACCGAGCAGTGATGTCTTCAGGGGAAAATGAGCAAAACGAGTTTGCCAGCCTTGGTTGAAGGCTGGTCAAGATACAAACCAGCCATCCTCCTGAAGCCGCTGCTCCTCTGTGGCACAGACACAGCCACTGTGGATATTAATGTTATTTCCCTAAAACTTTGTGACTCAATTCCACTAGCAGGACAATTTGCCCTTCCTGCTCAGGAAATATTTGCTGTTAAAAATTACTTGGAGGCAACGTGAACCAAGTACATTCCACCTCCAAACTGCAGGGACCCCAGAAGGAGATTTTGGTTATGAAAAGCTCATTCATTGAGTCAAAACCTTTTTCTTAGAATTTGAGTAATCAACTTGGAATAACATCCTCTTTCCTTTTTTTTTTCCCCTTTCCTATTCTTGGTTCTTTTTAAAGGACAGTGTATCTCCTGGATGTGGAGAACTTTGTTGAACTGAGTCTCCCTTCTGGGGGGGAATATGTTATTAGAAGCAGAATAATATGCTGGTCTGAGTACATATTGCAAAATTAACACCTTGGCATGCACTTCTTGCAAATCCATTCTGCTGGATCCAAATTTCCACAGGTTTTCCTGCTCTTTTTGTTAGGGACACCGTTTAAAAAAAGCACTACTCTTTTAGTCTCAGACTTACAGTAAGTCCATTGCTCAGAGGAAGCCTACAGAGAAAGCCTGGCTTCCTTTGATGCATTCCTAAGCGTCTTGGTGAGAGGAATCGTTCTGGTGTGTGAATCAACTCTGCTTCCTCTGCTTGTCATGAAAACAACACAACCTTGTATTGCTGATATATGCCACGCCACATGAGATGTGGTTGATCTGCTGCTGCTGCTACTGCTCCACAGAGATCTGTTTCACAATGTGTGCAGTAACCAGATTAAAATCAGTGCTGGAGGTTGTTGTGAATATCAAGCATTAAATAAACTCCAACATTGTACTGTAATTCCTCATGAATGATTAGATCATCCTGCTGGGAGTGCTACCATTATACATAAGGCAAATGTCATTGGGTGCCTCATAAATTTAGCATACAAGTACTAAACATATTAGGTCTGATTCACCGCTGCCTAGCTTCAGTTTATCCTAGTATGAGGCAGAGGAGTTACATCGGCATAAATGTGCAGTGAAACGCTGGTGGCTTCTCATTTTAAAGGATCAGCTGTTTCCATCGACTTTCATAAGATCCATGCTAAGTAGATTCACAGTTGCTCTACTCCAGCTGTGTTGTTAGTTGTGGTAGATCCTGCAGGGGAACCAGTCCTAGGAAAAAAAATATATAGGCTGGTATTTCTGGCATAGAAATTGCATCCCCTACTAGCAAAGATAGGTCTAGACTGAAAAAAAAAAAAAAAAAGAAAAACACTCTGTGGCTGAGGTGACAAAATCAAATTAGCTGATTTAGGTTAAAAAACTCACAGGTGCAAGGAAGGTTGGCTTTTGACACTGAATAGCTGCTCAGTGCAAGTCTACCACAGAGCTCACGTGGAACAGGAGCTACACACATGATCCAGAACTCAGATTGTCTCCTATTTCTTGGAACTTCAACCAACAGCACTCCTGTCACCCACACTGAGTATTTGATGGGGGAAGGGAAGGTCAACATGAGACCTTTTGGGAGTGTTTCACAGCCCCAGTTCCAAATAGAGTCAATTCCCCATGATGTTTCAGATTTCCATGAAAATACTAAATAGAAAATTTCTCTCTTTTCACGTAACTTTTAATGTAAATTCAGTGATTACCCTCCCTCAAAAGGAGCTTCCCTTCACCTTCAGTTTGTTGGAGTGGAAGTAAATGTCTCCTGCCTCAAAAGCACTGTTGTAAAAACCTTTAAAATCATATTCTATGGACAACAGCACTGATACTAGAGCAGAATGCAGCCGCTGAACCTCCCTGGCCCCTGACTGAAGGATTACTGTCTGCAGTTCCCCTCAGTGCATGTTGTCCAAGGTATTGTTAATGAAGTGTTGACTAATTCCCTCGGGAAACTTCTCTGCAGTCTGACAGGTCTCATTGTTAGCATTCTACCCAGACTAAATTTTGCTTTACCAGACTTTGTCTCAAACTATTTCCCTCTTTCCTTGGTGTATTTTGCATCTTTCAAATATTTGTAGGCAGTTATCATATCCCCTTTTTAGCTGTCTGTCAGCCAAGCTAAACATAATTAGCTTTTCTAATCTTCCTCCATAAATCCAGCTTGCTTTCTTGAAATGCAGTCTCCTTCTCCTACTTACGTGTCTTTTTGGTATGATGAAGCTACATATTTTGTGGTTGCTTTTCACACACCATCACTGATACCAGTAGGAAGAGGGATCAGAGAATCAGACAGTAGATCAGGGATGGGTTCTGTTCCAGGTTATTTTCTTTTTGCTTTTTGTAATACAAGCTTGGCTTCACTGTCAAATACTTTAAGGCTTCCTTTCAACATATCAATTAGCATTTACATAAAGCCAAACTCTGTGCAGTATTTTTAAAGCTAATTGTTGCAAGAAATTAATTAGGAATTTTGTGCACAGTTTACGAGCAGACTGGAGAACACTGCTGGAAGATTTAACTTACCTCTCATGAAAATTTGTGAAGTGAGGGTGAAAAATTATGTAGTTTAGAAAAAAAAAAAACCCAACAAATCAGAAAATGCTATGCATGACTGCTTTTTTGTTTGGCATGAGTGAAACAAGCACTGCAACACTTCAGCACTCACTCTCTGAACGTTGGATATGGGATGCCAAAATTCCATTTTTCAGATCTATCTAAATGAGAGGGAAGCTTTGCCCAGCATATGCATCCCTCAGAAGCATATGGAAACTTAACCAAAGGAAAGTTTGCACACTTACCGATTCTGGACACGGGCAGTACCTGTTTACTCATTCAGCCATTATTTAGTATACAGGCAGACCTCTGGGGAGAAAGGGGCAGAGGGTCATGGGCACGTGATGGACATGGATGGAGTACTCATGTTCTCCAACCATTTTAAGATTTCTCCTCAAGATCAAAAGACTTTAGAATCATAGAATCATAGAATGGTAAGGTTGGAAGGGACCTCAAGGATCATCTAGTTCCAACCCCCTGCCATAGGCAGGGACACCTCCCACTAGTACAGGTTACTCAAGGCCTCATCCAGTCTGGCCTTGAACACCTCCAGGGAGGGAGCATCCACAACCTCCCTGGGCAACCTGTGCCAGTGCCTCACCACCCTTACTGTAAAGAACTTCCTCCTAACATCCAGTCTAAATCTCCCCTCTGCCAGTTTAAGCCCATTGCCCCTTGTCCTGTCGTTGCAGGACCTTGTAAATAATCCTTCCCCAGCCTTCCTGTAGGCCCCCTTCAGATACTGGAAGGCTACTATCAGGTCCCCTCGAAGCCTTCTCTTCTCCAGGCTGAAGAGCCCCAACTCCCTCAGCCTGTCCTCATAGGAGAGCTGCTCCAGCCCTCTGATCATCTTTGTGGCCCTCCTCTGGACCCGCTCCAACACTTCCATGTCCTTCCTGTGCTGAGGGTTCCAGAACTGCACACAGTACTCCAGGTGGGGTCTGACGAGAGCAGAGTAAAGGGGCAGAATCACCTCCCTTGCCCTGCTGGCCACGCTTCTCTTGATGCAGCCTAGGACTCGGTTGGCTGTCTGGGCTGCATGTGCACACTGCAGGCTCATGTTGAGCTTTTCATCAACCCAGACTCCAAGGTCCTTTTCCTCAGGGCTGCTCTCCAGCCATTCACCACCCAGCCTGTATTTGTGCTTGGGATTGTGCCTACCCAGGTGCAGGACCTTACACTTGGCCTTATTGAATTTCATCAGGTTGGCCTGGGCCCACCTCTCCAGCCTGTCCAGGTCCCTCTGGATGGCATCCCTGCCCTCTAGCAAGTCGACTGTGCCACACAGCTTGGTGTCATCTGCAAACTTGCTGAGGGTGCACTCCATTCCTCTGTCCATGGCACTGACAAAGATGTTAAACAGCACTGGTCCCAGCACTGACCCCTGAGGGACACCACTTGTCACTGGTCTCCAGGTGGACATTGTGCCGTTGATCGCCACTCTCTGGGTTCGACCATCCAGCCAATTCCTTATCCAGCGAGTGGTCCATCAATCAAGTCCATGTTTTTCCAGTTTGGTGCCCAGGATGCCATGTGGGACAGAGTCAAATGCCTTACTCAGGTCCAGGTAGATGACATCAGTTGCCCTTCCCTTGTCCACTGTCGCTGTGACTTCATCATAGAAAGCCACTTTCCATTTCAGGTATGTTCCAGAGGGACACTATGGAAATGCTACAGAAATTTGTCATATGGAGATTTTAAAGCTGAACTACTTTCAGGACTTGGGCTGCTCATTTCTCAAGACGACTCCGAAAATCCTAATTTCATGTATTAGTAATAAATGACTGAAACAGTTTCCTAAGGAAGGCAATTGATTCTTCATCCACTGGAATGCTTGGACCAAAGTTGGCTATTTTCTAAATTATAAACTGTGATTTAAACAGATGAAAGTCACGTCTGGCAAATCTCTAGAACTTCTGTTTAGCAAAAGGGGCAGATCAGAAGGTAATCTTTTGTTTGCCTTTAAGCATATACTAACAGCTCCTTCCTTCTTGTTAGGTGTATAGGTCTGTCAATTTTCACTTTGTCTCTCTCAAATACCATAGCTGTGACCAAAAGTGCTGAAGAGTCTGACTAGTCAAAATGCCTTCAGGAAAAGTAGCAAATGAAGCAGGAAAATCCCCGCTGCAAGAAAATCCCCTGAAGCAGAGGTAGAAGCATGCTCAAGGATAGGCCTCCTTCAATATTAATATCCTTCCTGAGGCCACAAGTCTTTGTTCTTCAGGACTCTTATTTACAAATTCCCAAGTCTCCTCTAAATACAGCTGCAGAACAAGAGACCTGTGTGGCTTCTTGAACTTTCTGAATTTTTTGAATTTAGACAAAATGCTTTAATTACATTTTGAAGGAAAAGTGAGGGGGGAAAAAAAAAAAAGTTAAAAGTCTCATTTTTTCCAGTGGCTTATATTATTTTCACAACTTTTCCTAGGAGAAAGTGCCTGTACCCAAAATCACTTAGAGTCATGCTATGCTGGTCTCCAGTTTCATTCAGCTCACAATAGGTTCATAAGGAATGAAAGTGTGGAAATGTTGAAAGATCCGAGTCCAAGAGAATGAAAATTAAAAGAGAGAGAGCTGCTTTTGTTACTAAAACAGCTCAAAATATTCTGAGCAGCAGATTTCACTCACTGACAGAAGCAAAGTCCTAGTTGATTTTTATTTCTTTTCCTGATGATGGTACTTCTGCAAGATCTGCCCAATGCCACTCCACATAGTCATCATGAAAGTAGAACAAAAGCCTGAATGCCTCCATGAGACTTTTGGCATGAGTGATCATGACATCAGTCAGAGCTGTGCTCTGCTAAGGACTGTGGTACAAACGTGCATTAAAAATGGCATAACTGTGTACATGTCACTGTACCCCTACAAGGAGTTCACACTCTGCAAGGTGTTCCACACAGAAAACAACCATCAAAATACGTGGAAGGGTGCACAGAAGATAGAGTCTATATTTTTATTTATGAGTTCATCTTTTTTTAAAATAAAAATAATGTTATCACATTACTCATTTTTATGACTAGGAAGATAGCTGGGTGAGCAGCCAGGAGCAGACTCTTGACCAAAAGAACTGCATCCGGATGAAGGCAGGTTCACCTCCCCAACTGCTAAAGTTAGGGGAGCAGAGTTCAGCAAGCTATTGCAGGTCTGAGGCATCCTGGTGTGACTCTCAGTTCTTGCTCTGCAACTCATCAAACAAGTTAGCCTTCATTCAGCCTAACAGGGATTCCCAGCACAGAAATTGACTGATTCATCCTCCCCTCAACCTCTCCTTACTTCTTGTACTTGGCTATCACAGAATCACAAAAACATTCAGGTTGGAAAAGCCCCTCAGGATCACCAAGTCCAACCTATATCCTTACTCTACAAAATTCACCTCAAATCATATCCCTAAGCACCACATACAAACAACCCCTAAACACATCCAGGGTCAATGACTCAACCACCTCCCTGGGTAGCTCATTCCAGTGCCTGACCACTCTCTCTGTGAAAAACTTTTTCCTTATGTCCAATCTAAACCTACCCAGTCTCAGCTTGAGGGCATCTAGTGTAAGGTAAATTGACTGCCCAGCAGAAGGTGCAGATTTGCCCTGTCTCAGGGGATCCAGTGAGAATGAATCATGGGGATGTGATGGATAGCCAAGAAGTGGTCTCTGCTCTTGCCTGTGTAAACCCACAAATCAAATTAGCCTGGAAAAAATGGAGGAAAAAACCCATGGTTCTGCCACAGCGTCCCTCAATTAGCAATAATCAACAGTGTGCCAAGCTCCACTATAGCAGGGATGATTTTAGGGGCCACAAGAGTGAAAAATGACAGTGGCCTTGGATGTACTGAAATGAGCTCTTCAGCTTTCTTTTTATCACTAAGTTTGCTGATTGAATTCCTTGTGAATTCATAATTATGCAAAGGAAGATCAAGGCTGCCATTATAGTATTGCCAATGTGTTCATTCCTTATGCAATAAATCCTAGAACGATCCTATCAGAAATAGGAACATTTTCTTCCAGGATAAAGGCACAGGGTAAGTTTTTGAGAGTCCCTCTGCAGAAAGAGAGGAGGGAAAAATCGCAGGGTGGGGGGTGTGGGGGTGTGGTGGTTTGCCAGTAACTCAAAGAAGAGAAGAGGAAGGTTTGTGCTGGATGTTTTTTTAAAATCTCTGCTTTGATTTGTTAATGATAATTTACACGACGGACTACAGCAAGCCATTTATCCACAGAAATAAATACTCAAATAGAAAAAGGCAGACCATAGCCAGGCGAGCTGTGGTTTGTACCCAAGATTCAGATTTGCTGAAAGACAGATATATAATATTCCTTAGATTTTTTTTTTCCCTAGAAAACCACTGCTGAAGATTTTTTTAATTTTTTTTTTTTTTTTTGCCAGCTTCTTCGAGCACATGTCAAAAAGTAATACTGAAAACCGACCTTTGGGGATTTTCATGGGTAGCATTTGACTGTCAGATGGAAAGTCAGGGTCCTGAGTCAGCAAGGAAAAGGCAGGGCTACCTTTAAACATCTGGAAGTTATTTATAGGAGTAATTTACTGTATCAGGCCTCATATGAGAGAGATGAGGGGACAGATGTCATAAAAAGACTAAACTAAAGGAAATCCTAGCAGAGTTATATTTGACATGCTACATGAGCCCCCTCCCCATTCTATCTTTAAAAGGAATTTATTAGTTGAAGCAAAACTGCTCTTTACATGAGTTGCAGTGGTTTGCTGGGAGATGGACTCAATGTCTTTGCTGGTGGTAGACATGGTAAAGTATGAAAAACAAGCAGAGCCTCCAAACATCAATACAGAACAGACGACTGGAAGTCTTCCCTATTCTAACAGCAAGTTGGACTCATCATTTCCTGAGCGCTGACAAGTGCCAGTCAAAGAAGCAACCACCAAGATGTTTGAAGTCATTTGAGTGCCTGTATTTGCTGTTTCCTCATAGAAGCAACTCATTCTCTAAGAAACAAATGTTGCTAGCGTGTTTCAAGTGGAACACTCAGGAACCTAAAGCCACTAGACACTTTATTAACCCCCTCGCCTGAACCTAGAATGAATTAGTCCAGTGCAAGAATAGATCTTTCTAACAAAACCTTGCCTGTTCTGCTGAAAGAAAATATCTGTAATCACTGGTAAGAAGACCACATTTGGTTATTTTTTTGTAATTCTCCCCACCCCTCGAAGCAAGCTGAAATGACCTTCCAACAAAAGTTTATTTCTTCTTGGCTTAATCTGAACAAAGGCTTTCTATTCACATGCATGTGAAAGAGAGTGTGGATATTTTTGTGGCGAAAGATCAAATCTCTCTTTTGAACTTTTCCAGTGGATAGGCTAATTGTAGCATCTCTGAGGCTTTCACTGTCCTTTCAGAAAGCAGCCAACTAAATGTTTGGTTTGAGTGTTTACCAGGAGAGACAAGTATATATACCAGGGCAGAAGACTAAATCAATCTGGAGTCTGCTGATGCTTCCAACACATTTGCTACCAGTGAGCAGCCTGTTGGCGTGGCCTCATGGTATTTCTGGGAATACACTACTAGATATACGTTGTTCAGTGCAGGCTGGGTGGACAGGCTCATCATAAATCATGCCAGTTTTGTTTCATTCCATGACCTGACATAAGCATCGTTTCTAACTAGAGGACTTTGTTGCAGCTCCTGACCAGGGCTTCTTCTACAGAAGTGGTTTAAGAGGGGAAGACATATAAACTAAATGTGGGAATTCTTGTCTCAGCAGTACCAGCTTTGCCAGAAGGAAAAATCAGGCAACTTTATGGTGGAACAGGTACAGTTTTCATTGAAGTTCAGTGCAACTGCTGGCAAGAGTGGCTTTTCTGCTGTTCAAAGCAAGCAGGTTCTCTAACAATGGTGTTTTTAGAGGTGGCCTCTGTGGCAAGGGTGTTTTTGTGGTTGTTGGGGGGCATGCTTGTGTCAGAGGGGAGAACATGCAAATCTTCCCTTTTTTTGCATGGCAGAACTTTAACAAAAGCTGTCCCTGACAGCCCCATTCAAACACTGTTACAGGCTCTGATGCCTCTCACACTACAGTTGTCTTTGTGCCAAGGCTCCCTAGAGGGACTCTAAGAGATCTCCCTCTTACTGTCATCAGGCAGAATCCTGTCGTCCCTGCAGTATCACAGTTCTGCTGCTGACAAGATGCAAACTTATAACTCTTGGGAGCAGACTTAAACGGTTGTATTTGCCATGAGGAAAGCAATGAGGGAGGCTCCGATGCATCTGCTCCAGTTTTAGACCCGAACATCAGGAGGAAATTGATTTTTTCACTTCTCTTTGGTGCAAGAGAAGACTCTCTCTGCTCTTTCACCAAGACATGAAATGTAGCCTCTACTCTGCCTCATTTGCTGTAACAGCCAGTAGTTTTGTTTCTTCCTGAGCTGCCCATCTAAGTCGCTGCCAGGTCAGGGCCATGATTTTCAGGAAAGGGCGTTTTGGCTCTAGTCAAAAGGAGCCACGATGGCCACCGCAGTTCTTCCTTCACAGACCAGGTGACTTTGCTAATGTAGTGCCTGTCTGGGTTGGTTATGCTTTTTATAGTAATGTCAAAAAAGAGCAAGCTCCATGCCCATGCAGACATGGACTGATCTGCCACTGTCTTGATGGGATACACTGGGTGAGACCACGTTAGAAACTTGACCAATGGCAGCACTTCACTTTCCTTAGGAAATGGCAGATTTATTGACAAGCTTGGGGCTGTCGGAGCTTTGCAGCTGTCTGGTTTGCAAGGGGCTCAGGCCCCTTGTCCTTTGAGCAGTACTCCAAGTCATTAGATCCCAAGAAATTAAAAGCATTTTGATTTCCTAAAGATACCACTAACGATAAGTTCAGGTTCAGCTGAAGAATTACGCGATTTCCCCCAAATCTTGGAAGCGGGGACTCACTTATACAATGCTCCAGTGAGCTGGTGACTTAGAAGCCCCCTGCCATCGAAGGCAAGGCTAAAGATTTTAGAAACATTCAGCCAGAGAGCTTCAGTAAGCCTTATCCCTGTAGGCAGCAAATGCCTATGGCTTAGGATAAGGTCCTGCAGAACAGGAGGTGGGACATTGCTTCCAAAAACCTGTACGCAGCTCAAGCTGGCTTCTCAGAAACAGCTGTTTCTAAAGCAACTTTTGAAAATCTGGAATTCTGCTGCTTCTTATGGGGAAATCAAATGGTGAGCATATGGGACCTGAACCCATCCCCACTGAATCCAGTCAGAATTTCCCAATGATACAAACTTATTTTTTAAGGCTGAACACTTGTGTGGCTTGGGTCAACATCAGTTTGCACTGTCTGGGGTTCTAGTACTTGACCATTACACATTATCTCTTTCCACTCTGACACAATTTTTTCCTGGGAGCACAAGGGGATTAACTACCTTGGGGTTTCTAAGAGCCAGAGCTGACTGAACATTCCTTGTGGCACTGAGTTGTATGGGAATTTAGCAAACCTCCCTTCTCAGGCAGCAGATCCCTTGTCTCAAGAAATCTCCCGATTAAACTGTCAAGCTCTTGGACGTGCAGCTAAAGAGGACAACAGAGTTTGATGGAACATTTAAAGAAATATTTTTGATAATTCCCAGTGCAGCCAGGAAGATGACACACACTCTGGTCCTAGCAAACTCGCCTGGCAGGCAGCTGGGGCTTTAAGTGTAAATATAAATATATATTTACATATTTCCTAACATCTGGTTTGAATTTGCTTTCCCTTTGGTTCTATTTAAAGTATGTCTTGTCCTATTATCTCGGAGGGTGAAATCTGGAAGAGTCTGTTAATAAACTCTATCACTGCAAAGCCACAAGAAGAACTCTACCTTCCTTCCTGACTTTTCAGTTTCCCTACAGCTGTTCCTTGCTTGTATTTCTAAGTGCAATAGTATCTCTCCAGCCTATGAAAGGAGCACGGTTTTCTAAGTGGATTCCTGCTGGGTAGAGTATAATCTCACCACCAGCTTCCAGGGGTTTATATTTGGTTGTCCTAACCCATTTGTCCTGGCAGCCCAACCTTTTAATTGCTCCTCAGCATGGTATCTCTTTCAGAGAATGTTCTGCTCTTAGTTCAAGATCCCATCTAGTTTCTGCATTCAGGACGAAAAGTAACCTGGTGCAAGGCACCAAAGCTGGAGTCGGTGCTGCAGAACAATACTGTGCCTTCAGACGGCAACCCAAGTTGCTTCCAAAGCAGAAGCGATGCCATGCCCAGGGTTAGCGCTGCAAAAGCACCTCCTGGGCAAAGTTCAACCCAGTGCCCTGACAAAGCATTATGCAGTCTCTGGAGCAAAGCTAAACAGGACAGAGAACAAAATTTAGACCACGTGGGAGGGGAAGGAACATTATTTGTGTTAAATAAATGGGATAAAGTGAAAGGAGGAAGGACAAAAGGAAAACGTCACGGTGGGTTGATGCCAACATTTCCGCATGGTTTCTAACAGCAAAGCCTTCAGCTCTGGGTGCGCATTGTGAGAGAGCTCAAGACTGACTTTTCAGAAGTGCTCATTGTCTAAAACCCCTGAGTTCACAACAGCAGTAGAGCTACTTTGCTGAGTAAAGAAACAGGGTGATGTCCTGAACTGCAACTGTGGCCAACATCCACAGCTGACATTCTGATTTTGATGCCCATCTAGTCCCTTCGTGGTCCTGGGCCTGATGAGCTGCTTCTCACTGTGAACTCTAAGCCCAGCACAGGAGTTGGGACAAGGAGCCTTCTGGTGATGCAAGAAATTGTCTTGCAAAATGCATTTCCAAAGCACAGTTAAGCATCTGTACAAATCCAGACAATGTCCTTAAAAGTGCAGGGTTCTGTATGGCCAGATGATACACAAATCAAAGGGTTTTCTGCACTGATGGAGTTCCAGGAAATATGGGGCAGGGGTGAGAGCTAGCAAGAGATAGCCAGAAACAAAATGCTCAGATCATCTATCCAAAAGTTGCTTCTGCAGCCAAATTACTCAGCCTTTTATGAGAAAGATGTCTTGGTTTGGCAGGGAGGAAAAGACAGCTCCACCAGACAATAACAATAAAAAGGAGCCCTAGCCGAACACTAAATACCATTAATCCAGGGGAAACAAAACTTGTCCTCCTCTGTGGTAAAGCCTTCAGTTGAAATCCTGAAACCAGTAACCCTGGGACAGGTATTGAAAAGCCTGGGCTGATGCTAGCAAACACTGGAGTTTCTATTGGCTCAAAGAAAGCATTCCTGAAGCTTTGTCTCCAGAGGCATCTAATTAAAATGAGATGTGAATCATCGAGATAAACGCTTAACTGAACTGTAAGCTTTGCATACACACCAAATTTACATGAGCATTGGGCTTCTCCCTTCATTGGACTGGTTATGACTTACCCTGTAGCTATAACTGAGGCTCCCAAGTTGCAAAGTTTATTACACATGCCTGTGGAATCTTGAGTAAATTGATCTGTAAATACATTTGTCTGCAATAATGAAAAATGCTATCTCTTTGCCTCAGTTTAGCTCCTTCCTTTGCAGTCCTTCAAGTCTCTAAATGGAGACAGTCTCTTCTGTGAAAAGAGACATAGCTACAAACCAGATGCAAAGTTCTGTGGCTGGTCCTGTATCACTGTGTTCTGAATTTTGATTCTCTTGCCAGCACTACAGAGTGGCTGTGGGGACCACCTCAGAGGTTGTGACAGCAGCACTGGAAGGGAGCTGCCTCCCACTGTCAGCACAAGTCCTCTCCCTTTGCATGGTTGGCTTAGGACTAGTGAGCTTTGAGGAGCAGTGCCAGGCTCTTCTGCAAGTTGTGCTGCTTTCCAGGTGCTCCGCCAATACATGGAAGCACTGCTCAACATCAAGCAGTGTGCCTCTTGCATGAGCTGGCCCCTGGACTTCAGCAAGCCTATCACTGAAGTGAGAGGGATCCTGATGTTACCACGTTAGGCACACAGACAGGCTTTGCAGAATTAGAAACCAAGTTTGTTGACTTTTAGAGTTAAAGGAGGGGTTATAATGAACCTACCATTGCTTTTGTCACTCAACAGTATAGCTCCCAGGGTTCCTGTCTTACTTGGTTCACAAAACTTCAACAGTTCCTGAGAAACACTGGAACCTTCACAGAGCAGGTATGAAAGAAGACCAAGTCTGACTACAGACTTACTACGCAACTGCAGCTGAGGCATATCACTGTACGCTGATCTCCTTTCATAACTAGGAAAATCAGACACCCACCTCCCCACCCCACCCCAGTGTGCACTCTCAGAGCTGTACAAACAACGTTTGAAAATTACTGCTCAGTGCTTGCCCCATACGTGCACCATACCCAGCCACTCAGAACTTTGCCATCCAAAACTTTGTTTCTAAAAGCAACTATTTTCAAGGCAAAGTAAATTGTTTGCCTTCAGCTTCATTTTCCCCCCTAGTGCGGTTAAGAAAAAAGTTTTAAAAAAAAATAAATCATAATTGCTATTACAGAAGAGACTTGCATTATGTTTTCCAAAACCAATGCCAGCACAGTCAGACCTGAGTTATTCAGCTCAGGTACAAGAATACACGTGCTGACCTTACAATTTCTGACTCAATTAGCATACAGCAGCTAAATCATTCCCTTTCTAATGCATTAATGGCTGCTTGCCTTTCTGCATTGTTGGCTTTTCCCCTTTATTCCCACTTACTTTAAGTGGTCATAATGAACATACCTAGCACCTACAGCTACAGCTTTAAAAGGCTCAAGAGAGAGAAAATTAATTTGAAAAATGAAAGCTTTGTTTGTTTGTTTGTTTTTTGGTGGTTTTTTTTTTGTTTGTTTTTTTTTGTTTTTTTTGTTTTGCATGATATCTGAACCTTGGATCCTAATCCAAACCACCTGTAATTTAAAAAGCAGAATATACACCACAGGTATCTTGGCTGGCTGCATCAAGAGTGAAGTTTAATGGTGCCTTCTTCAGAGCTAACATTAGGGCATTGCCAACTATTTCCTTTACTTCAGCACGGCCCCAGCACACACAGCATAACCAACACCCACTTTCCCTTCTGATTCCCACCTGTTTTCCAGGAAAAACAATCTCAAGCCTCCTGGTTATCAAGGATGCTCCACAAAAAATGGAAATTGCCTCCCTTTTCCCCTCTCACCAGCTGCTGGCTGCTTGTCTCACTGAAATCATCCCACATTTGACAGATGTGAATGGCCATAAGTCTTTTTTTTCCCCCAAGTAACTCCTAAATTGTATCAACAGGAACATTTGCATTGTCAATAAAGTACCCATTTCTCTGCCAGAGAGAGGAAAGGATTGTGACCTTCAATCTCTGGGCTACAAACCAGTTGTGGTCATTAAGCCTACTCTGTCTCATCTCCAGCACACCTGGCCTACAAATCTCTTTCCTCTCCAGCAGTGAAACCCCAGTTAACTATTATTCTCCACCAAAGACTTCTATAGCTGAAAGCTTTGGCTGTTCTGCAGTGCCAAGCACTCTGCAGCACGGGACTCTCTGTGGCCACCCACATTATATTCAGATGCACAACCGAGCCAAGAAGCTTTGCATAAACAACTTGGTACGATGTGCTGAGATGCTGCTGTATTTCTGCATGACGAGTTCATTACCACTTGGCCTCAGCTTATGCTGATGTACAGTGAAAAAGAAAGAGAGAGAGATTCTTCACAGTTACAATAATTTCATTTTATTTAATAAAAAACAGTATCAGATTAAAAATACAAACACTTTGGGTGATTATCCAGCGTTTTCCCCTGTGTGCCTTGTAGAACTCAAACCAACCAAAGATTGGGAGAATAAAAACAAAACAAACGAACAAACAAAAAAAACCCAAACCACCAAACAATTTGGCCGCAGCTGTAAAATAATGTTGCACCAATTAAATTACACCAAATATATTATTATACCTTTGAAATGGCTTTCAGACCAATAAATAAAAAAAAAAAAAGACAAATTCAAATAAAAAAGTCAGCTTTGTATTACAAAAAAAATTAAATAAAAATCACAACACTAATAATAACGATGTGCAGTCAAGTTTGGTTTTTTTCTTCTCTTCTAGGAATGATAACATGCCAGTAAACATGTAACATGCCAGTAACATGCCAGTAAATCCCTACATAACATTTCCAGTTTGGCAGCAAGCAGTCAGTCACTCATTCACATGTGTACGCAAGGAAGCAGGCCTGGGCAAAACCCTCGGAAGAGATGAGCCTTCGAGGTGCTCCTCATTTCCCTACCACAGCCATCTGAGTTCCCTTCCTTTCATACTGAAACTTCTAAAAATCCTTGCAAGGTTTAGTGCCAGGTCTGCAGGGAGGGAGTCAATTGGCATAACCCCACCAAAGTGATGCTCCAGCATGTCAGCAGGACAGTGCTGACTGTCACCAGCTGAGGACCAGGCTCTTACGCTCCAGGGTACAAGTTAAAAGCCATGGCTGCAAAGCACATGTTTGTTTCAGAAAGGCCATGGAGAGACTGTGTTGAGTTGTTTTAAAATGCACCACAGCAAACTTACTCACTCAATAACACTGCAAAATGAGATGTTGATTTCAGATGGGCTAAAAGAGCACATGCAGGGCCTGTAAGAAGATGGAACATCTGAATATCATACAGAGAAGTACACATCTTTAGAGAAATGACCTGCAATTGCCCTTCCTTAGCAAACATCTAAACTGAGAGAGGGTAGATTTAGATCAGATATTAGGAAGAAATTCTTTACTGTGAGGGAGGTGAGGCACTGGAACAGGTTACCCAGAGAAGTTTTGAATGCCCCCCTCCCTGAAAGAGTTCATGGCCAGGTTGGATGGCTTTGAGCAACCTGATCTAGTGGAAGGTGTCCCTGCCCACGGCAGGAAGGTTAGAACTAGATGACCTTTAAGGTTTCTTCCAACCCAAACCACTCTATGATTCTTTGAAACAGACAACGAGCCAGATTTCACTTGACCACCTGAGAGGACACATCTCTGAGATTTCATGGTATTGCTGCCATATACTCCAGGGCCAAATCTGGTCCAGTGTTTCACTATAAGGTTCTTCAAACAGCCAAATCAACAGATTCAGGAAATTCAAGCTCATTCATCTTTATGCTAGGCAGCCCGGTTGGAAGAACCAGCAGACTTGAGTACCATGACACACTGAATAAGGAACCTGCAAGTGGCATAGCTCCCTGCCCCAGACACCAACGATTTATGGGGTTATCCCCAATGCCCAGAGATACTCTATTCTGTCTCCATGCAGTCTCTAGGATTTTGGACGCAACGGGCCAAATTCTGCTTTCAGTTCTAGGGTTAGAGGGTAGGACTGAGAACAGAATCTGTCCCATGCTTCTGCTCTGGGTATGGCTGTATATATAAGTTTTGCAGCTGTGGATCATTTGACATGGCAGGCTGAAACCTGCCACTTGTTTGCACCACTGCGCCTCCAAGAAAGCTCCAAGAAAGCCAGAGGCTATGTGCGTAGAAATAAGACTGAAACGGGCCTTAAGATTCCAGTTTGCCCAGGCCTGTCAAACACACAGTGCCTTTCTGACACAGGCTTACATTCAGGTAATCCAGTAGACCCATGTGGTACCTTTATGGGAGATGAAGCCTTCAATCTGGATAGGTAGAAATGTCTGAGAACACAAACACATCCTTCTGGTTTGTTTTTTTCCAAACTGGTATCATTGCACACGCAGAACCAGCTACACTAAAGAGAGAGAGGCCTGCAATTTTCTGTCAACTCTGTTATCAAATCTACCATTATCATTTCACTGCTCAAGTCTTTCTGCTCCTTTACTACCTAGCTAGACACATTTTCATTTGGAGAAAGGCATCTTCCTACTAACTTTCTGACCTCTATCCATTTCCCACTTGCTAAAACCCTTTTTTTTTCTCCTTTTTAACCTAACATTCTGATTGCAAACTACCTATCACTCTCAAACACTACAAGCTAACGGCAAGGTTGTATCATTTGCTGACAGCACCTGAACTCTAGATTGGAGGGTCAGTTAACCCTTGAGATCTTTTGTCACCTCTGTCTGTGTCTGGGCATTCATCTGGCTAGCTATTTTGAAAGAGCCATAAATTGAACACAAGGGTTGAAATGCCTTAAAAAGTGATTTAGCTGCTGCTAACATCCATTCCTTCCACTTCCCGTTTTAAGCTCTGTGACTTTGTTTTTGTGGTAGGAGCAGTAGCTAAAAACTATTTTAGGGCTTCTTGCTCACTGAAGAGCATGGCTGTGGGAGCGGCCAGATCTCAATGGCCACCACTTGCCCACATACAGCTCATGAAGCTATTCTGAGTTGAGTCTCACAAATTACCTGTCCCAGGATGCATTTAGTACCTCTCAGGTCACCCTGGTGGAAGGGACCATGGTGACCATCCAGCCTGGCTTTCTGCATAAAGTAAGCTAAAGATTCCCAATGTGCAATGCCTATATCCTGATTAATGACTTCAGGGGAAAATAAAGGCTCTCTTTCTAAAAGACATCCCAGTCTGACTTGAAGTACTCAGATCATCTCTTGATAAAACTAATCTAACACTAACTACGAACCTCCCAAAATTTGTGTCACCCATTTCCAGTTTTGATTCTGTCTAGATCTGACTTCAAGCCATCAAATCTTGATGCTTTTGTCTGCTAGATTCTGCTGTGCTTTCACCACATACACAAAGACCAAAGGTTTTTCTCCAGTCAAGTAGGTAATACTTTGAGGGCACATGTTCCAGAAGTGTGAGATGGCTTTGGGGTTACTTTACTAGGAGTTCAGCTAAGTAGGTACAGTCAGCAAAACCTACCATTGTCAGCAAATCAGTGACCTGGCTCACTCCATCATAAAGGTACACAGAAAAAATTCTGTTCCTTCCCTTTCCATTTCCATCTGCTAGTTGAGCTTGTTGCAGATCTCTAGGGCTTTCTTGTAGACCTGAGTCACATCATCCATGTCTGTGAGAAGGGAAAAACTGCTGTCCCCGAGACGGTTGCGATAACGTTTTAGATACTGCGGCCGTGGGCGGTTCTGAAGCCCTTCAAAGTCCTGGATCTGGAGGAAGTTTTCAGCAGAGACACAGCTCCGTATCCTCTGTCTGTTTGGCCTGTTCTCTTGCAAATCCAGCAAATCAAAGGAGTCACTGGACAAAATACTGTCATCACTAATCACGCTGGAAGGGCGACTGTAACTTCGAGGTAATGCGTCCCCAGGCAGGACCACTTCTTCCATAGCCTCCAGTGTCGGTGTGTCAGGGCTGTTCAAAGCAGCCTCAGTGCTGCTGGTGGAATACTTGCTGTTATGTTTCAAGATGCCCTTACGCCTGCAGGAATGGCTGTAAAACCCATTTCTGGATGGCTCAGTGACTCCAGGAGAAGTGTCACTGTTGACTGTCTCGTCGTTATTGTCCAAGAGTTCGGAAGATTCACTTCGTTCTGGAGAGGAGTAATAGCCAGACTCCCTCTGCTGAGTCTTCTTTAAGATTCCTTTTTTTGGCATTAGTGAAGATTGCTTAGTGCCGTATTTGCCTGCTACTTCTCCCTCCACAACACTTTTAATGGCTACGCCAGTCCTACACAACTCCTGCTCCAGCTTAAAAGCAGAGGGTAATACTGGGCTGACCACTCCTTCAATGAAGCCTGCACTGTGAGATCGATGTTCGCTGTTACTCCTTTTCTTCAAGATGCCTTTGGGTCTCTTGGAGGTGGGTTTGGATGCATTTTCAGCTCCTCCTTCCTGGGCGGACTGTGCAATGTCATTTTCCTTTTTTGACTTCTTCAGAGACCTCTGTCTCTCTAATGTAACTTCAGGACCTTTGGGCTTAGAAAGGCACTTCATTTTGGTATCAGTCTCTGGTTGGAGGCCAGTAGATCGGTGATGCCAGTCAATGAACCTCGCCAGCAATGGGGACTCGGAGTCCTTCACGGCATCACAGTCACAAACACTACTCTTGTAGCCCCAGTTAACCCACCAGTGATTGGCAATGTCTTCAATGGTTGCTCGGCGTTCAGGGTTCACCATCAGCATCCACCTGATAAGACCACGAGCATCTATAGACAAAGAATGAAATGTAAAATATTTAGAATATGGCCACTCTTAGTTTTGTCATTTTTAAATGGAAGTGCAAAGCCCATCAAACGAGCAAAAATAATTCTTCGTACAACAGAAGTTAGAGGGAACAAGGCTTTGGCCATCAGCCAGTGTTGGAAAACAAATCTGAATACTGCTTCTTATCAGAAGAGTATGATTCACTTAAAGAAATAAACACGAGGTTATCAAAGACATTACTATTTATACTTCATTAGTGATGGAATAGTTCCATATTACCGAAAGAAGTCACCAAACTATCAGCTCTAGCTGTTATGCAACTTCAAAGAAAACAAAGGGGAACTGGGTATTTTAAATGACCTACACATGACTGCTTTTGAAAAGGGGTGGCAAACAACCAATGCAAGAAAAATATTAATTCAAATATAACATATACATAAATATTTAAGGCTTGAAGAAATCATTACAATCAATGACTCAGACTCAGATGATGCTTTTCTGTCAGGTGACTGCTTACTGTATTCTTCTCAGAGTAGATGTAAATTAACATAGTGGCACTACTTCAGATTTTGGCTTGTGCTCTTGGGTAAGAGACTGCAGCGCTGACCATTTGTCTTCTCTCCGCTCGTGACGTGCCGCAGCACAGGTAGAGGACTGGTCTGTACCAGTATGTTGTATCAGTTTACAGCTTGTCTGAACAATTCCATTTGCAATAGCTAACAGACCCTCCACTGTCGTAGATCTAGTTAAAAGAGCCTGTTACAAGTTCCTTGAGGCAATAAAACCTGCTACAAAACTTTAATTTCAAAAAGGCTCACGGTAAATGCTGTGCCCAGATGGGAATTCACAGCAGATGAAGTCAGTGAGAGAATGACAGATTCCTTTGTCATTCTAAAACGACATCAAAACATGTTGGAGGGGCCAGGTAAACCCTCCGTTTTGAACTCCTGTCAGCTCAATATATATTGCCCTCCCCTCTTTTTTATACCTGAGGTCTGCGTTGGCTCACGATACTCTCCACTGCTGATCTGCCTGATGAGATTTTTGTGATCGAAGCCATCAAAGGGCATGGTTCCATAAACCAGAGTGTAAAGCAATACACCAAGGGCCCAGCTGTCAACCTGAAATACAGACAAGGTATGTGAAGCTGGGGAAAGTTGATCCGCACCCTTCTCCTTGCCATTAGCATCACAAGAGCAGCATCACACCCAGTTGTGCCTGCTGATGAGCAAACTGGTATCTAACATTGGATTAATCACAGGCAAAGCAAAGGAAGGTGGCTTAAGAGCTCTCAAAACAGGAGAGACCCAAGCAAGCCCATATGCACAATAACACTAGAATTAAGACTAACCCTCAGGAATGATACCATCAAAAACCACCCCCATGGAAAAGCTGACCCTTCTTACCTCTGGGCCTCTGTACGGCCTTCCATTAACTATTTCAGGGGAAGCATACAGCGGGCTTCCGCAAAAGGTCTGCAGAAACTTATCTTTGTGGTACAGGTTGGAGAGTCCAAAATCAGCAATCTGCAAGCAGAATTGAACAAGGCATTTGTAGTATTAACAGTACCTTAATGAAACAGAAAATCTTTTATCAGGAAAGTCTTAGATACGTTTTACCCCGCAGTAGGGCAAGGATCTCAACACAGATAATAGCTCAGTTTCCCCAGCTAACTCATCACTCCATGAGATTTTGAGTTTCCTCTCCAAAGCTCCCCAAAGAAAGAGAAGGGTCCTCAGGTTAAATCCTCCAGATTAGGAACAAGGATGCTTTGGTTCCATTCACATACCGATCACTGACTGACTCCACAGCCATCAGGCAGTAATTTAATCCCAGATGAACTGCAAATGCTTACAAAGACAGTCTCATATTGGGAGGCACTGGGCCTGCTGTCTGCTGATCGCTCTTCATCTTGTATAATCATTAATACCAAAGGAAAGCAGGCAGAAAGTACTGATGTACAGCACAACACACAAGCCAAAAGCCAAGACCTCTAAATCCAAGAGGAGGAGTGAGGCAGGAGTGTCACAGGAAACTAAGCATTACAGAACAAAGTGATTTTTGCAATCGTCTGGAACTTAGCTACGCTTAAAGGAGGGGAAAGTAAGGCACTCGGTCACTCTTCCAGGTTCAGGGACTCCGGCTGAGGAATCTGAGCTGTTAAGCACATGAGATGTCTATCACGAGATAATAAACACAAGTCTGGTTCCTAACTGGAAACAATGGGCCCAAATCTGGCTTTCCCAACACCAACAAAAGTTCCCTTGAGACTGTTGGGAATTTTGCCCATGTAGGAATTGCAGGATCAGGTCCAAATATTTTGTTTACTTCATTTCTCTGTTCTTGTTCTTACAAAACAAAGGCTGAGGATAGCAACACTAAATACTCCCACAACCTTTGCATTTCCTTTGTTTCTCTAGCACAGGGCAACACTTCTCATTTTTTATCTTGTTTAAAATCCAAACGCTTCTGTTTCCCAGAGATTTATTACTGTCCACTACTGACATAAGGTATAGATAAAAGGCAAAAAAGCACAGGCATAAGAAGGTATTAAAGCTATGAGATAGGAGTCTTCTCTGGGCTTTCTTCACCTTATTTGGGTCTTTTCTACCAGAAAGTAACTAAATCCCAGAAAATTTCACAAGAGAATATTCAAGAAAACACAAAGAGAACAGAAAAGAAAAACATTTACCAGCAGCAGCATTCACTCCTGGCTTTCAAAAATGTGTATCATGAGTGTCTCCAACGCCTGTTTAATTGCAATGTCTAGTGAACCCCTGGGAGCCATAAAGGCTTTGTATCTACTATCTAAATTCCTATGGCTACACCTAAAAATATCACAGCTGAGCCCCAAATGAACAATGTTGGTGAAGTGTGGACAGAAGTTCCCAAAACAGAAATATATACACATAAATAAAGTTTATATTTATATATATATATATATATAGATAGATAGATACAGATACTTCCATGTTAGAATTACAAACTTAATTTTTTAAAATAAAAAATATAATTTTCCTGTTTTTTTTTTAAAGTCACAGACCAAATGTAAAACTTCACACTCTACCCTCTCCTGTTTTGATATTCTGCTTGTGCAGGTGTTCCACTAACAATCTGGATTCACAAGATCCTGCTCAAAGAGCAGCTGATTCCTGTTCATTAATGTTAATTCATATCACCTTGTCCATTCATAGTTTGAAAATGCTCAGTCTCTCAAGCAGTGCCTTATCAACCGGCAGAAGAAAATTCAACCCTTAAATAAATGTGGTTTGTAAATTCTTCATTGTATGGCTGGAATGTCATTGAAAACAGCTGGTGTACAATTGCAGTCTGCAAACATATTCTCATGGCTCAGATTGCACTTAATTGCCCTAAATTCCACTTTCTTATCAAGTCACCCTGCCTGGTTTGCAGGAAGTTGGTTTTAAGCCTTATGAAGTGTGCCATGTCAATCAGGGGAAGAATGGGATCATTTCAGTGTTAAAAATTCGTGCTGGTCACTGAGTTTTACTTTAGTTCAGGATGCAGCTAAGACAAGGACAAACACTGCACAGTGTGATTCCTTAAGAAAATACATTCCCTTAACACCATGGAATGTATAAAATGCATGTGGATGTGCACGAATTATATATATATATATAGGGATACACATACCATTGTTCATACTAAGAAACTTTTAGACTCAGGCATTCATGTTTTCATTTTGACCATTCAGGAAAAGAGTATTTATGTTACACTCCACTCCCATACTCACAGACTGATGTTTATCAGCTTTTCCCATTAAAACTGTCATGCCCCCCAAAACAAGATTAATAGAAGGCAACATTACTTCATGTTCTTGGCACTTAAATGGAACTAAGGCATCAAGTCAAAAAAACTTCCTAACTTGGGAGGAGCAGGGAAGTGGATTTTTATTCCCCTCACTTCAGGAGGTGCATGTTTCATATTTACTACCAGCTATGATAAACCAGATGTAATTTATTGTTGTAAGTGTGGACTATAAATTCCATGAAGTTCACACTCATGGAAATTGTCCCTATTATCCCACCCAAGAATCTATCTCTTTGTACTGTAGATAAAGACTTAGGTCTCTTAAAGCAAATGTATGTTCAGTCGCTGAGACTTATAGCAAGGTAAATCCCAATTACATATACTTAGTCTGTACATATGAAACCCTCACGGGTTTTCAGTGGTTAGTCTGACTGGTGTCCCTTTACTACCCCAAGAGAAAGTGCAGTTAGTAGGATTATGTTACCATTATACTTGCATTCTTCTCCACTTCTATCACTTTGGGGTTGTCATACAGTTTACGTCAACCTCTGCTAGGCATCTCTTTTAGGTGCAGTTGTCAGCCTAGGAGTAACCACAGCCCTGCTGTGAACAAGAAAGCCCCCTCCATCATGCCAGGCTGCATGACAGAGGTGTCTGTCAAGGTAGGCTGTGGAATGGGAACGGCACATGGGATATGGATAGGCCAGCAAGAGGCACTAATTCTCTGGCTGCTGCAGTGGCCAGCAGCTTCTCTCCATCTCCCTGCATGCGGTTTTGAGGACTTTGGCACTGGAGAGACCTGCAATGCTATCAGGCCAAACTTCAGCAGCTATATCCTTGCCCACAGCTACTTCTTCTGGTAAATTCATACCTATAGTGAACTAAAAACTAGCATACTCAGTCCTTTTAAAACTAATGAAGAAAAGAAGACACCACCACCACCATTCCACCAAATGAGATTTGGCAAGCACAAGTTTCCTCATTCAGAGGGCTTTCTAACTCATCAATCCAGGCCATATCTTTTGGCAATACCTTAGCCCTGCTGCCTGTCTGACCCTGCCCACCTCCAGCCATGTCAGAATTACGAACAATGGTATCTTCTTAATGAGATAAAAATGCCAGCAAGAGGCCGCATGGCAGAGGCAGCAACTGCACCCACCCCTGGGAACCTGGGGCATACAGTGGAGACATCTCCTAGTTACCTAGAACTAGAGGGTGGAAGTCACCAAGTACAGGCAGCTGAAAGGAGAACAGAGGATATTTTAAGGTGAACTGTGCAGTTAGCAGCTGGCATATGAATGCAAAGGAGGAGAGGCTTGCACATGTTGCAGAAACCGTAATTCCATTTCCACATTCCTTCTTTAAAGAACAAGGCACCAGGAACAAGGTAAGAAAGTGAATAACACTCTTCTGCCCTGCGAGGCTGCAATATTTTGGTAAGGTTTAGCTCTAGGATTGTGCTCCACTACTGATCTCCACAGATGGGCTAGGTCCCAGAAGAAACATTCACATTTGGGGTTTTTGCTAAATAGTTGAGTGTGTATCTGGGGAGCAAGGCAAGGCACTAGTTGATTAATTGTCTAGGTGAACTCCTTGTATCCCGGAGAACTACATCTATGTTCAGTCTCAGAAGTGTTTAAAATTAATTTTATTCACTTGTGCTTGCTGTATTTAGAGGTATTAAGTAATGGTTTGCAGGAAATATTACCAAGTCCCTGAATAACATAATTATATAACATAGACCAGATCACTTTCTTCCCCTCATCACCCTCCTGGCCTGTGGACCTGTGGACGTGTATTTATTATCAGCTTCCAGATACTGGCGTTTCCTAGCTGCATGAGCATGTGACTCTGCTTCCAGAGACTTACATTCACTGCTACAACTTTCAAAAGATGACTATGTCTCCACACACTATATATCATGTCCTTCATTTAATTAGCTAAAATTTAACAATGGTAACATGTAAAATGGCTTGGGGTCCTTTTAGGTTGGGTAATAAATTCTAATGGATTACTCATCCTCTTTATTTCCTGTTCTAAAAAGTACTTAGAATTAAAAAGTTCTAAAAAGTACTTAAATTCCTAGCCATGGATCTACTTTTACAGTTTTTTCCTTGACATTACTACAACATGCTTTTCTGTATCATCACGGGCTTCCTCAGAAACATGTATTTAATTGCACGTTGCACCTAAGAACAAAAGGATTCCTTTCATTTTCTTTCTTAAAATCAAACTGCCAATTTTGTTAGTGCTTTGTAACCCACTGAATGAAACATAAATACTAGGAAAGTACAGATAAGACTATCACCCCATTTCTGCAAAATGCTTTCCACTGAGTAATTGAAGCCATCGGTCCATATCAAACCCCAAACTGCGTATTTCTTTTTTCTGCCCGAATAAAGCATATATAAGTATTCCTGGAATGAGGACCTGATAAATTTACTCCTAATAAATAATTTACACTTCCATATGTGTTTCCTTGCCAACAGTTTCCGTTTAGTGAAACAAAGAAAATGTGGGAAGTAAAATTCTGTGCGAGTAACACAGAAATCACAGTAACAAATTGGAAGCTTCAGGATCCGTGGCAGTGTGCTTAACAGCAAGCAAAGCTGACTTTAGTCATGAGGTGTTAAAAAAGAAACACCGCAGGGAGAAAAAAGGAAAACAATACAAAAAGTAATTTCTTGAAGGAATCCAAATTGAAACACTAATTGATAGCAAGATGTATGAAATACCAATAGCTTCCCAAGCTCGGCCTATTTTTAGCTTCCTGAGGACAGCAAGGGAGCTTTCAGCCAACTACCCACGCCACGGCAGCCTGGCCTGTTGAGCCTTATAGCTTGCAGAGAAGTAACTAAGGAAAGGCTTGAAATACAAAAAGTACCTACAAGGCAGCTTAAGCACAATGCACCTCAGGAAACGAATGCCTCCAAGAAAAAGACCTCCTGAAGATGGGAAGGCACGGGGCGGGGGGGGAGTTGCGGCTACCCAGATGTCTTCCACAGCAGTGCCACTAGGTCACCTCCATTGTCTGGAGCCAAACACAAAGCCACCCTTCCCTGCGCCATCTCCCCACTCTCCCCGCAGGAAAATTAGGCTCCCACAAAGGAGGCAGGGGAGGGAGCGGAGCCTTCTGACAAAGTGCAGCTCCCCGGGGGGTTGGGGAAGTGATTGGTTTTGCATATGAGGACCACAGTGTGGAAGATTCAGGCCGCCACAGCTAGCAAATTCCCCAAATTCCTCTTTCCTCTCAAGAATTCTCTGATTAGCTGGGAAGATAGTTTGGCGTGTAATGCGGAAAGAAAGGTCATCCTGCTTGCGGAAGCCTGTGTGGTATACAATGTCCTAGAAAGGCTACTTTTTGTTTTCAGCACTGCTGAGAACAGCTCAGGCTGCAGCAGCCAGGGTCCCTGCAGGCACAGGAGCGAGGCTGTTCTCTAACACTGCATGTTAACAGCAAAACGTCCATTGCAGCATTGGATAGGCCTTCTTTAAAAAACTATTTTTAGATACCACGTATTTATCTGCCTTTAATCCACTGTTGATCCAAGCTAGCTTCTGTCATCAGCATTACACAGATGGCAGCTACCATATGTTACTTTCCATTTCCATTGCACATCAGTTTAAAATGAAGACAATCTCTCCAACATGAAGCACAGGAGGCAGTGTGTGCAGCCCCATAGCTTTCAGTGGAGACAAAATGAATGTACATCCTTGGCTATGCTGGGAGCTCCTTGATTGCTTGGATAATTAAGCAAGGATGCCCACTCCTTTGGCATCCCTCCCTTTATCTGCACACAGGTGAGCACATTTGAGTCACTCACATCCAGCTATCCAGGAATGAACAAAGTTGAAAGTGAAACTGGTCCTGCAACCTGAAGACTACTCATCTCTACATTACTTATCTTTGTGCTACAGCAATTAGGGAAAAGAGAATAAAAAGGGAAAAAAGGTCATTCCCATGCTTTCACTGGGGAGAAATGACATAGAAATGACATCATTGTCATCACCATACAAAGTATACACTTGTATCTGGGGTTCCAAGGCCATTTCCTAATGAGGCACATGTGCTTTAGTAGGTTTATTTTGAAACTCTATTTGCTTATTTTCCAGCCATGATCAAAAGGACATTCAGAGTGTTCTGTAGGAGGTACTTGAACCCTGTAGACTAGGAGAGCTTTTCCTAGCCCTAGCAGCAGCCAGCAATAATATAATTCCTTCAATAAACTTAATTGCACAAAATGCTCTGCCGTTTCCTAGCAGTAAACTTGCTTTGGGAATCATTGCCCTTGGGTGGCAAGGGACAGAGTCCTCTCCCCTAAATTATGCAAAGCTTCATTTAGCATGTATGACTCATCACACCAGTGGTGCTTTTTCTCCAATCTCCAAACCCCTAAGCCACTTGCCAGATGCTGTTGCTTAGTAGCTGTTGCCATAACACTGCCTCTTTTAAAAAAGTTTTACAAAACATGCAAATCCATTCTGAGAAGCTGAGAAAAAGCATCCTACCTTAATATTAAAATTGTCATCAAGAAGGATGTTTTCCAACTTTAGGTCCCTGTGGACAACACCATTCTGAAACAACAAAGGGAAAAAAATGGGGGAGAACATGAGAAGATATTGGGAAAATGAAAGGTAAGCTGGCAGGGTGGTCTTTGCATCTACGTTTCAGGGCTGATTTCACTGTCATAACACTCATGGCCCAGTGACTAGTGACAGGCAATGTATTAGTCACTTGGTGTGTGATTATGAGAATGACTGGAATCTGTCCTCCCACAAAGTCTCTACACCAGCAAGGGATTGAGGGGTGCAAGCCTGGGGTCTATCTTTTCAGAACTTAACTCCAGCCTGGATCCTATCTCCACTGTGTGAAAGCAATACACTCTTCCCAGGTACTAGAAAACACTGTCAGTGATGTTAGTCCCCACATAAGCCCTCATTCCTCCAGTGGGCAGCCATGTGGGTGAGGGCAGTTATAATTCTAAAGGACTGTAAACACTAAAGATGGAAGTGAACAAGGTGGGTTTAGGTCAAAGTCTTCTTTAAAGAAGTATGCTTATCAGAATTCAAATGGAGAATAAAGTGTTTAAGAATTCAAATTAAAAATTGGATTAGCTGCTCATTGCCTTCAGCTCCATGCACCTTTTGGCTCTATGCATAAACAGAGATAAAAGGTCCATGATGACAGCCAGACAGCTACCTTGGCTTTAATTGCTTAAACTGTCCTTCTAGTGGGTATCATGATGGGTGAAGTTGTTATCAAAGGACACCTTTCTTGTGCTTCTGCTACATCTGGAAAAGTTAATATATTCTCGGACATGAATGCTTGGACATTTCTCCTGGCTCTTTTTTTCCCCCGTACATTTTATCTCTTATTCTAAAGTTATTCACTTGCACATTCAAAGTGCAAGCTGTCGTTCATCTGAATGTATTAATATTCATGATGTAGAAGTCTTGTGAGATGCCTGTTCTAGTTAATGCTGTCAATTATTTTTTTCAGTCAGGAGAATGATTTCCAAGGCAAACACACAATATGGGGCTAATGTAAGGGAGTAGCTGGAATCTGCCTTAACGCAGGAAAACATCCTTAGTCTTCAAAAACAGACAGTGAACTACTGTATTAATGAGGATCTCCTGTTGCAATGATGTGATCACATGCTGTCATGCTTACTAATGAATGCTGCTGCCTTAGACATGCTTTGAAATATGTGTCACTAATTAGCCTTCAAATAGCATTTTTAGCACTGAATCCTTTGCTCACCTTGTGGCAGTAATGTACAGCAGAGACTATTTGTCGGAAGAAGTGCCTCGTCTCTCTTTCGCTCAGTCGCCGCCTCTCACTGATGTAGTCATACAACTCCCCTTTACTTGCGTACTCCATGATGATCACAATCTTATCTTTATTTTCAAACACTGTGTGGGATAAAAAGGAAAAGAAAAAAACACCATGGTTGATTCGGTGTTTGAGAACTGACACTTTAAAGAGTGAAGAAGGCTCGAGATCACTGAACACACCCTGTATCATCACTGCAACCCGCAGAGGTGTAGTACCAACCTCGCTGCAAAATAAAGCAAGTTCCAAAGTTAGTTCCAGAGGAAGACCATTTCATTTCAGAACAAGAGAAGCAAGTTGAGACTATAAGGTCTCATCCTGGAGAAGAGAAGGCTTCCAGGAGACCTTAGAGTAGCCTTCCAGGATCTGAAGGGGGCCTACAGGAAGGCTGGGGAGGGACTATTGACAAGGTCTTGCAATGACAGGACAAGGGGCAATGGGTTTGAACTGGCAGAGGGGAGACTGAAACTGGATGTTAGGAGGAAGTTCTTTGCAGTGAGGGTGGTGAGGCACTGGAACAGGTTACCCAGGGAGGTTGTGGCTGCTCCCTCCCTGGAATTGTTCAAGGCCAGGTTGGAGGAGGCCTTGAGTGAGCTGTACTAGTGGGAGGTGTCCCTGCCTATGGCAGGGGGTTGGAACTAGGTGATCTTTGAGGTCCCTTCCAACCTTACCGTTATATGATTCTATCTCCACTTTCATATGGCTACGTAAAGAAGCTCTTTGATATGGAGTCCCAGGGTGGCAAAGTCAGCTTGATCCTAATGAGCTGTGGTGGATGCTTGTGCCAGAAACACCTGAATACTAAATCCCTGTTCCAACAGGGACTGCCTCTTACCAGTAGTCCTTTAGAGGCCAGAGGGCAGGAGGAAACAGTAGCTCTCATATAATTTGCAAAGGGTTAAAAGAAGGCAAAATAAACTCTGTCCTCAATGACTGGTTGATACAATATTGCCATTTGGCTTATAAGGACTGGTGTCTGGTTTTCACTTATAACCAAAATCCAGCAAGCAAATTGATGTACGTGTTCTCTTCAACACCAACTCTGACAGCCTGGTGGGCACAGACACTTGAACTACCAGTAGCTGAAATGTCTCCTGAGTTGTACAGTTCTTGTCAGTATAGCTCTGCATCCTGTCTCATGCACCCAACATCCACAAGCTTACTTATCTCCTGCCTCCACTGCAAGTTCTGTTGTGCGCTGCAGATATGCCCTTTGCCACTCACGCAGAGCCAGCAGCAAGGCACAGCTCCCACGTAGGCAGCACAAGGAATGTTCATCTAATACACGTCACAACTTGACTGTTCTTTGGAGCTAAGGGTACTCTGTGCCACAGGCTGTCAAGGATTTCACCAGGAGCTGCAGAAAACTAAACACTTAATCTTTGGAAGTGGGCTGTCTCAAATTGCCATAATGCTCTGGGGGCTGCTAAATAGTTTTTCCCTTCAGACATCAAAATCCACTACAATGGGAAACTTCCTGCACCTGCTGTAAATGACTCCTGCTCATACTAAAACATAGTGATTTTCCTCTTCTTTTTATCTGTAGCAGCAGCCTGATGAAGCTAGGTCATTCTGGCAGCAAAGCATGTGCAAATTAATGAGGTTACTAGGGTTATTACATATGGACGCTAGATTTGACCAGCCCTTCTGGAATGATGCCTTTCTATATCTCTACAGCAAGGTTCAGACATGATTTAAAAAAAAAAAAAAAATCAAAACAAACCAAAGCCAACCAACCAACCAAAAAACCCACCAAACCAAACCAAAAACAATCAATTTCAGCTTTCTGACTGAAATGAGTTTTTCAGCTCAGTGAAATGAAAAGATGGCTTTCTCAACACAGGTTTTTGCTGCTTTTATTTTTTGTCTCATGTCCTCTCACACCTTGTCACTCAGTTGTACAAGCCAAAGCCTGAGTTCCCTCTAACACCCCAGAACCCCAGCCAAACAGTTCTGATAAAAGGGAGAGTGAACAGCCAGATAAAATTGGCTGCTTACTTGTCTGCTGGCCTCAATGTACCCCAAAGCAGAGGCTCCTGCCAGTGATTACATCCTATGTGGATTCTCATTAGCAATAAACTTCGGAAACTGGTTGAGCCGTCTCTGGATGGATTATACTTGCAGTATCCTCTCCAAGAATGACAGACTGATAATGTCTGGGAAAAACTGAACATGCCCTGTGTCATACAGGGAAGTGCTGTAATCTGCTACCAATAAAGCAGCAACACACACATTTGTTTCTTCAAGCTTGGAAGAGCTTTTTAGACACAGAGTTATTTAGGAAGGCAAAAACAAAGTTTTGATAAGCTGAGACAAATCACTAAAAATGCCCTTATTTAAGAGAATTTTTTTTTTAAAAGCCCAAAAGTTAACAACCAAATCCACAACCATCAATTCCCCATCCCCACCAAAAAACCCCCAAGCTGATTCAGTGAGTTAGGGGTTATTGTATCATGCACATATAGATGAAGCTGCCACACGGCACCACTGACCTCAGTGGACTCTCAAAGACTGCACATTCCAGCCAAGGACACCCTGAGCTCAGGGGCACATTTGCCTCATCAGAGTGGTACTGGTGGGAAAGAAGGGGCCCTCAGCTCCTCTTGCCCCACTCGTCCAACTGCCCTACCAGGGATTCAGTGCTTCTGATGACAATAACAGCAATAACAGTCCTGCTACACCAAGGGATTTTGCCAGTCTGTGTTTCATTAAAGCTTTGCCTTAATCACTCCATCATCAGAGTTTTCTCAAATTATCCTTGATGTTCTTAAGTCTTACATTGTAAAATCCAATTTTTCTGGGCTAGTATCTGCCACATGAATAGCCACCCTAATCCAGACATATTTTTCTGCATTTCTACAGAAATGAAGTGGAAAGCAGTTGGTTTGGAGGAATGTACATTTAAAAGGTACTTTCAATTTTTCATTTTTTCCCTGTGTGTTCTAGGAAATAGATAATACCTTAAAATTGGATTGAGAAAAGTATCATTCACAGTTCCACATTTTGACTTTTTGTGATAAAACCTCACTAGAATCAAGAGGAATAGAAGCATCTCAGTAACTTGCCTTCAGGTTTCAGTTTACCAGCACACTCAGGACAAATTGGTACATTCATTCTCTTCACAAGGGAGCACTGTGAGAATGGCACGACCCTCGGACTTCAGCGACATTACAGAGACCTCCTCAAAAACCTCCTAGCTGAGTAATTACAGAATTACACACCAATTTTTCTCTTCACCAAGAAGCAGAGGCGAATGGAGAATCTTCTTTCTTTTCCAGGGACATGGGATGTATTTTTTTTTACAACTGCATCATTTCAGTTCAGAGCACCTGAATCACCTGAGAGGGTGCACAGCTGAGTCCTGCAGAGAGGGAACTGAACAGTGGACAAGAATGTCTTAAGTGAGAACTGCACTGAGGGAGGAGGGAATGGAAAGGCAGTAGGACTTATGTCTATATGCACACACCCACTCTTGAAGAGGAATTTGGTGGTCAAAACTATCAGGCACGTGACAAGGTGATTTTCTGACAAGTCTGAGGCCACTGGCCACGTACATCATGATCTTCACAGAGGTAGTTAGGATACTAGACAGGCTTTATACAGACATTTAAGAATTTCTGAGCACACTATGTAGTTCTATAAACATACGCTCCAAGAAAGCATTGTGGCCAATGGCTGTGAGAAGAGAGGAGGGCATTAATTAAAGGCTGGACTGACTTACTGCAAATAATAATGAGGTAATAAATATACTGCCCTGTTAGCACCTGGGCTGTAACCTGTGGGCTGATGACAGATGGATCACCTCCATACAGCTTCTGGGGCTGCTTGATTGACTCTTTGTTTTTGTTGTGGATGATTTATTATCTGCCATCCTACTGCATATTCTGAAACTTGCTCCCGCCTAGAAGTGTGCCTGAACCCTGGCGGTAGCTACTGCTGACGGAGTCGCACAGCTTCAGCAGGATGCCGTGCCCCAGGAACACTCTGCAGCTTCCCGCTACTTGTGTCATACAAACCTGCTCCTCACCTCTGACCAAAGCCAAGGGAAAGAGGGAAGTTATGTGTACAAAAGGTGGGGTTGCTCTTTCTTCTTCAAACCATTGACATTCTGCAGACAGCTGGCCAAATAAGATAAGCAGAGAAGTGTCAGTATCAACACAGAGACGTGGTAGCAGGAGATATGGTCTGTCAATCACAAACCAAGAGATGGGGGTTGCTGAGATAAGAACTCCACATATTAGAGACACTAGCATGATAAATTCTTGCTACAAGATCTATGTCATTTATTTCTGAGCCGCTACTCTGCAAGGCAGCTATGCCGAGAGAGCTGCAGTAAGACTTTGGTGTAGTGGGAGGGCTGCTGCACTGCTACAGCCTTTTTGGTTCACTGGTGCAGGGCAGTGATTGCAAAACATTAGCACTCCTTTGCAAATATAGCCTGCAGGATGAACGATTGACATTCGACGCCGCTACACTTCCACCTGCCCACAGAGGGGGAAGTGGGAGGGACAGCACTGTTCGAGCACATCGAGAACAAGGGATGTACTACAAGGCGTGAGGGAACAACATGATAGTGTCCCCAAGAGATAAGCAAGTGCACTGTGTTGATGTACTAAGACACAGGCTATGGCAGTGTGGAGAAACAGCATCTGCCTGTGGGCTACAAGCTTTCTTGCTTCAGCTTAGTCTGTTCAAGAGCCTTAGCAGAGAATAAGAGCAGCACTCCACCCATGCAGCAAAGAGTGCTTGAGATGCAGTGGTCAAAGACTTCTCACAGCATTCCCTTAAACTATGCCCTTAGCTATAACATGTTTGTTTGATGGTTTGGGTTTTAAAAAACGAAAGAAAGAAAGAAAGAAAGTTCTATACTTCTAGGCTGATAATTGAAACCAAATCTGCTGGCTTCAGAGTTTAATGAAGAATATAAATGTGAAACTGGAAAAGAATTTTACTTTTCACTACCAAAGACATATCTGAGACAAAGTACATTTTGTAACATCAACAAGCTGTCTCTTTCACAAGCTGTTCTACTATAGCAATAATTCTTGGATGTAATCTCCCCACTTATTTATATTTAGAGGCCATGAAATGATGAACTCAGCTTCTATCTACAGCTTTCCATTTTCTAAATGGCACTGGTTGCGTAGGGACCTCTTGCTGATCAGCACTCCTCTTTCAACTCTACTGCTAAATTCTTCCCTTTAGCTAAAGGAAAGTCACAAGTCCACAGGGTAAGTCTGACACTAGATGAACACATTCATTATCCCTCTAAAATACTAAGATGGACTTCACCCTAAAAGGATCGAAAGCCCGGAAGAGCATGGCTTTGCAAACACCACTCAGAGTTCTAATAGTACATTGTAGGCCTCTCTATGAGGACAGTCTGCCTTCAGGTTGTTTACTAACAAGTTTAAAAGGCAAAACCAAGCAGAAGGCTTTTTGTTCTTCCTCCAGGCATATAGGATGCTCAAGTCAAAGTGAGTGTAGAGGGAGGTGGATTTCTTTCCCCCCCCTCCCCGTAATGGACTAGCTTCTTGTGGGCTGATTCCATTTGGTTTACATGTAACCCTGGGGTAAGGATTTTAGTTTGTTAGTTTAAGAGGGGCGGCCAATCTCTTCGCACTGGAACCATTTGAATTCTCCTCATGCCTTTGCTCTCTATCAGAGCAATCTCCTAAATTAGTTCCAGTATGTTGACATTCCTTCCATCTGGTGTCTTTCCATTCGGCGGTATTTTTATTACTCTCCTAACAGCCGCAGACAGAAGTACCTTTCCACTGCTACAAAATGCTCTTTTATTAAAGGTCAGCCAAATCAAAAGAACAAGAGAGTTTGTTTTTAATTTTGGAGATGCAGACTAGAATAACCTTTTCATTCAGAAAAGTCATGTATGACCCAATTACCTCACTTGTGTAATAAGGCTTGAATTATTCTTCAAAAAGACATGTGGGTATTGAAAAGCGTTTTTTTTACCTTAGAAATGCAGCACCGTGTCTCTTCTGTGTTCTTGGCTTCTTTGAAAGCCTTACAGCCCCATGGCATATTTTTATTTTGCTTTTTGTTATTATTTTGTGACTGTTTTTTAATAGAACATACAGTGGACACAAAACAATGTAGAAAGCCACTTGTATGCGTATGCAGAAATGTATGCATATACTTAATTATCACTGAAGATAGTGAGATATAAAGTGTTTTACAGCTAAGCTTGTGTTAAATTGCTTTCCTGAAATACGGCCTTACTCAGACAAATTGCATTTCTTCTTAAATTAAAGGAATACAATTATGATCCTGCAATAATCACTTAAAATTAGACCGCATGCTAGAATTTACTCCCCAGCGAGGAGATTAAATCAGAACAAAAACCATTATCCTTGCTGAGGTTGTTTCTCAGAGAAAGACACCAAGAATGTGCAGATTTTGGTGGTCTGCTCTTTAAAAAAGGAGGAAAAATGAGATTTGCTAATTCAGCCATAATAACACGTTACACCAATTGCCTTTTGTTTCAGAAAAGAATGCAAGAGCAAATTCCTTTTTTTTTTTTTTTATGATTGCAGATTGCTGAAGAACTTCAGACAAGCAAACATTTACATTGCAGAGAGAAGACTGTAAACAGAAAGACAGAAATAAGTAACATCATTGCGTGCAATCATTTTGATATCTGAGTTGGACCCACCAATGATCTCACACATTTGAGTTCAGGTTTTGTCCAGCAAGGCACTGTTAAGGCAATTACCCTGAATGGCAGGAAACTCATAAAGGTGGGGTATGGTAACTGAAGAGTTAAGTTTGTTTATACTTGTTTCCTTACTATCACCAGACTCTCAAAATATTACTTTATGTTCTTGGGTATTATCAACTGAAAACAATAGGAATAAAGCACTCAAAGGTCAAAAGCCTACATAATTAGAGGAAATCAATTAGGAATGTGGTTAAATAGTGTCACTGCTGAAGTACTTTCTCTTGCCTAATGAAAAAAAAAAGGATCATTCCAGCTTTCCAATTGTTTAAAGTCCAGTTGTTCATGGGATGTTTTGAAGAACTTCTGGCATTTTCTAGTGTTTTGCACGCAGAAATGGTTGAGGTCCTTAGGCACCAAAGTTTGTTTTGATTACATCTGGAAACCAGAAGAGAGCAGAAGCTGGGAGAGGGGCTGGGATTGCCTCTCCAGCACTGTCAGCCTGAGCCACCTCTGTTCTGCATGTGCACAAACCCAGTGATGGTGTGAGCTGCCACCTCAGTACCCAGCTGCCTGCCACATCCAGGGATGCACATCAGAGCTGATGACGAGGGACACTTGTCTGGGGGGCACACAGTTTGTCAGCAATGGCTTATGTCATCTGGTGGCCATCCAGGTAAAGTTTCAGCAAAGTGGCTGCTTTCACTGTCAACATGGTGACTTGACTGACTCAACTCAATGAGCTCTGCATTGGACATTGGTCTGAAACACCACACATTTATTTGCTATTTGGAGTGTGGAATCTGGCACAAAGTACGAGATTTAGCATGTACTGTGCAAGTAAGATGAGTATATCCTCCAATACTGACCACCAGCATTACACTCTCTCAGATCTGCTTCTGTTACCTCTGGGATTTGAAAGTACAGAAGAGCTGAACCAGTTTCCCAGTTAACCAAAGCATGCAGCTCTGTCTCAATCCATTGTGGACTGATAGAGTATCTCTGTGCGTTTTCGTAAGAATACCAGTAATGCAACCTAAAAAAAGTAAGAAGTCCCTCTTAGACGGGAAATCATTTTTGTACCTTGTTGCTGTGAAGGGTCCAGCACTGTTCTAAGCATCCCTGGTCCCGTTTCAGCAAAGCAGCTCAGCACACACCTTCAGTTACTTGTTCACATTAATGCCATCATCTTCCATGGACACCAAGTTCTGATCCTAATATTTATTAATTCTTCAGCAAATATCTTTGTTCAACTATTTCTACTAACATGCTAGTTAAGAATCTATTAATTTTTAAGTTCATCTTGCTAATGGGCAGATTTTTCTGTATGGTTATGCTGACCAAGGACAGCTCTTCCGGCACAGAAACACACAGGCACCGTTTTTCACACTACGAAGGTTCAAGAGCTCTCTCCTGAACGTACCAAGCATAACTTCACCCTCAGGATTGGTCCAGCATATGTTTAAATGTTTGCAGAATCAGGCCTGATGATCTTTCCCTGGTTTAACTTTCATAAAGTATTGCCAGATGAGGTAGATTTTGCACTCAGGCTACTCCTGGAAAAATACATTAGCTCTCAAAGGCTTTATTTTCAAATCCAGGAGTTCTGAAGGAAAAAAAAGGAATAGGGCAGTGGAAGGATGGAGGGCAGTGGAGGAGACAGGCAGATGAATGCACAGAGGCGTTATTCCATAAATTAACATTTATGTGCTGAAATCAGAACACACTCAGCTTCATCTATCCAGTCCTTTGCATGGAGTTTAAAGTCATTGGAACGAGCACTTCCCTCACAGCCTTGCTCGACAGATTGCCAATTACAACCCTGCTGAGAGGATGGAATTTCTTTGGAATCACAGCTGCGGGTCTGCCCTCGCAGTAACGGGCAAGGCATGTGCCTTTTGACTGGGTTAACAAAAAAGTATCTCTAAACTGGAAAGCTTCATTTCCATGCATCTGAATTATCTTGGTATCAAAAAAAAAAAACAAAAACCAAAACAAAAAACAAGATAAGCCTGAGGATAAGCCTGTGTTGACAAATTCAGAGGTTAATTGCTTTTAAGCAGGCAGGTCAAAAGGATACTCAAACAAGGATCCTACTTAGGGAAAACACGTGTTTGTAAATGCAATACAAAGAGCTTTCAAGGATATTAGAGGGAGTTATAGGACTGTCCAGCACAGGTAGTTCCGTGCAACCTGGCACCTACAGAAAGCACTGTCAGGCATCCAGTGGCAGTTTGAAAATGACAGTAAAAATTAGTGAGAGAGGAAAAGAGTATCTGTGGGGTGGCTTCAGTTTAAAAGTCAAGCATCCGATCTAAGTTAGTCAGCTAGACTCCAGCTAGACTCCACCCACAGTCAACAGGAGCCCTCAGTTTACCCCACCTCTTTGAAAAAACATCACCCAGAAGGGAGCAAACCACCCTGGGTGGAGAAGGGTGCTAGACTTCTGACATACATCATTACCCAGGTACTGGGCAGCTTAACTTTGATGATATTAAACCCATCCCTGAGGAATGAACGACTTCAACATTTTGTGTCAGAGGACAGCAATTTTATCACTTCTTGTTATGTGGCACTCAAGAGGAATAGGCATTCAAGAAAATACAAACGCTTCAGTCCTAGCCCCAGTCCCTTAACTTCACTACAGGTCCTCTTCATCTTAAAGTACACATCTGAGGCTTCCTGAGCTCACATCCTTACCTCTGGCAGCACGTAATTGGTCCTTCAACTTCAGCTGCACAACCACACATCTTCCCAGTGCTGTAATACCTACGTCACAGCATTGGCTGCCAAAGGCCAAATATTGACTCTGCTTGGAATGCCTGCATGAGCAGTACAGATGCTATAGTTCTGCTCTGTGTAACCCCTTCCAATGGGTTGCAGTCCAATCAAGAAGCTGACTTCCACTACCCAGCCCTTCAGGCCAGGAATTAAACATACAAAGCTTGAAAGGCTGATCTGCTTTCTAGAAAAAGGAAAGGAAACAAAGTAGTAGCAGAATGGAAAGAAATCCAGAAATGAAAGAAAAGACTGCTTTCAGGCTTGTCACCACTATGTACTGCTGCTGGCTGATGGACTATAAGAAGACCACAAGATCACCTGCCCTAGATGCTCACCCTCCAGTAGACGAGATGTACTCAGCATGGTGGAGTTTCACTGGCTCTGCTGCAGAAACACTGCTCCTCCCACCATGGGGCCAGAGGGGAAGGTTTTGTGACTTAATTATTGTCTACTTCTTAAAAATGTTGTCATCTTGTAAACTTCTACAAATGTTTTAACTCAGTAAAAACTATCTAAGGTAAGGATGAGAGGGGCAATTGGTCAAAGGACCACAGTATGCTTAATCTTTCTTCTTTCCAAGTTCCTGTGCACATTTGAAATAACTTTTGTTCCATTTGCAACCCACATGCTGACACAGCATCCCTCCCTTTTTCTGTTCCCAGATCCTGTTATGAGTTTATTCAATAAAAAGACAGATATTCATCTCTTTTCAAGTACAAGAACATGCTTTTGAATAACTCAATATGTGATACTGTAACCGTACGCCAAGCCAGTCCTTGTTTTAATCAGTTGTATCAGCTCTCAGAGCAGAGTTGCCATATACACATCATCACCTTGCGCTTTACCTCACGGCTATGTAAATATGTAGGGCTAAATCTGGGCTGCCTGTTCTGCACATAGGGGAAGACATCCCCAAGGACAAAGCTGCTCAACCTGGGTCCCTCTGAAACTCTAGACTCCACACTCTGGGTCTGCCATGCAGCTGTCCTCAGTGCAGCCACAGACCTCTTGGCCGGTGCCTTTTAGCACGTACCCAGCCTGAACATCCCAGCTAGAGCTAGGGTGTTGCTTGAGTAAGGAAGGAAGGAAGAAGGAGATTTTACTACAGAATGACACTGTATAAGTATATAAACAAACAAACAAATAGGCAAATGAGGCAGGAATGCCTCTGGCTTCCTGCTCCTTGTTGTAGGACCAGGGAGCAGCTGCCAGAGGCAGGAATTAGCTGGCTTCCCAGCTGTGTCCCTGGAAGAAAGAAGTTAGAAGGGGAAGACAGGATGAGGAAACAGGAATGATTAACCAGGAACCAGACTGACAGGAAAGTGTGCAGAGATGGATAGGAAGCGGATGCTGGGATTCAGGAGGAACAGAAGGAATGACAGAACTGGCAAGACTAATTGTAGGTAGAGGAAGACCAAAGGACTACAGCAGGTAACACTGATCTTGTAAAGTCCAGGGAAAATACAGCATACAGAGACTGGTTTAAGGGGGCTGGGGACATACATGCATATCCAAAGGGAGCGAGGAGATGAGGTGATCATGCAATAATTTCCCACCTGCCATGGACACAGCTCTTGACTCACACATGAAGAAACTCCTCCAGGCAAAAGGTTATGCATCTGTGAACCACTGGCGGTTCAGAGAGAAGACAGTGCTCTAAACAGTCTCTTGGGTAAGGAATGGTTTATGCTAGGAGTAGGGTTTTGTTTGGTGCTTGATCTCAAGAAACATGAGCATCGGGTCTGCAGGAACATAACAGAGCAGTCAGGAAGGAGAGTTGCATCCACTAACCTTCATATATGGTGATGATATGAGGGTGGCTGAGGGATGACATGATCTCAATCTCCCGTCTGATGTGAACCATATCTTGTTCATCCTTAATTTTGTCCTTACGAATGGATTTTATTGCAACCTATAAATTCAAGAAATCAGGCATTATTCTTGGAACTGAATAGACGCATATAATCCACTAAGGAGAGTTAAAAAAAAAAAATACAGATGTTAGATGCTGGCAGAACGTGGGATGACAAAAACAAAGCTTTAAAACACAAGGCAAGCTCCGTGCTCCAGCTCTTTCATTTTATAGCAATAAATACGCTCGTTACTGCAACAGGTGACATGAAGTTTTAGAGTCTTCAGGTCTTAGGACTTCCCTAGTGGGGGAACACAGCATCTTTTGGAAGGATCTCTGTGCTCTAGTTACTCTCCACCTGAGGGAAATGGTAAACCTCCCAAAAGATTGTGATGGAAGTACATTTGCTTAGGCCTGACTGCATTCGACAAGTTCAAATAGAAGCTCTTGAGACAATTTATGTGAAACAAGGTTGAGATCTCTGATGGAACAGGGGCAGGGAACCCGGGGTGCTGATTGCAAATTTCCATTTGTCCATCTTAATACATAAAGGATCGCATTAACATAGGTTGTTCCATGGTTCTCTAAAGCAGGCAAATTGCTCAGGAATTATGTTGTATCTAAAAATCAGAAGAAATAAATCTTTGAAATTCACATCTAAAGTCGTCCTCATATAAACCCATGGCTTTCAGTTCCTACACAGCACTTATGCAATCACTGCAAAACCATATCCTTCCTGCATCCTTCCTCAATCAGCAACCATTTTTTAAGCACATAGTGTGACTGGGTACCTTTCCAAAAGGCAGGGTGGGAACAGAGGAAGTGATAGCTGAACTCGCAATATAAATCCAAATTTCTAACAGCCCTTGTGAGTGTGTGTATGTGTGCTGCCTGTGAAAAAAAAGCCTTATCTGAACAACGCCATCAATAATCACAGAGGTCAGCTCATGCCCTATGAGAAAGGCAGAAGCCAACAATGGAGAGAAGCTGGTGGGAGAGGGAAGGTGAGGATATTGTGCATACCGAATGGCAGCATGGCCTTTATTATACTCAATATTTACTCTGCTGTATTATTTTTTTTTAAAGCCAGAGTTCAAGGAATATATTACCAGCTAGTTTAAAGTCAACAATACGCCTTTGAAAACCAACGCTGACCTGCTGAGATGACCACCCTTTTATGGATAAACAAAACTTCTGTCTTTCTATCCAGCCAGTTACTGTGACCCTCTCCTGGGAAAATATTTGTAAATCTGTGATTTATGTGATTTCCCTAGTTCCTTAAAAAAAAAAATAAAAAAATTCACAGTCCGCTTCAGTAATTGCAAGTGACATGACTGCTAATGCTTTCTTTGTAAGAGGTAGCATCAAGGATACTGAAGAAATGAGGGAAAAAACTTACAATATTATACAATTCAAATGTACATAAACAGAAGCTAGTTGAAAGGATCAGGTCTCCTAACAAAGCCCTCAACTCTGAAAAGCAACGCTTGAAAAAGAAACATTAAGTACATGCCCCATTCCCTCAAATCCTCAAAGATTTCAGCACGTGCTTAAAATTAAGCTCATTATCAAGTGCTACCCTACTTTGGGACAGCAGAATAGAGAAATAAAACTCACAGGACAAAGCCATTTGCATGTTAAAACCAAATTAATTCTCTTGCACTCGACCAAAATGAGTAAAGATGGAGTAAAGATTTTGTAAGTAACAGTGTTACTATGGTCTTGTCTACATTTCACCTATTTCTAGAAAAGGTAATACAACAGATCTCAATTGAATGAGTGATCATCTCCAAGTAACTCTAGAGATGGTGAAGGTAACTAAAGCTAATATTGAGAATGGATTTCCCCCCCCCTTCTCATGATTGCACTGGGACAGACTGCAAATGCGAATACACCCTATATACAAGAAGGATGTGGGTGGCTCTTGGAGCACCATGTGCATTCCTACAAGAAATAAATATAGACATGGGTAAAAACACGTTTTTTATTAAAAGACAGCCTTGTACTTGGCTCTGAGGAAGAATTTAAGAAGGGTTTCATTGTCAAATATACAACGGGGAGCAAATTCTTCACCATTCATGGCTGGTAAAGCACTAACAACATGCCAGAGGGCATGCCAATCTCCTACTGACTTGACTCTGTGCTTCACAGACAGGACTTTTGTTTGTCTACACATCATTACTGCAAATGGGCTCCGTGGAATAATTGCATCTATGAAAACGTGTATTTTTAGACACAAAGATGCAAATGTGATTGAAAAGTGTGGTGACACTCTGCAAATACATGTTTAGATTAATCTTCAAATGCAAACGGATGTCTTGCCCTGAAACATATTTTTGAACAGGACCAGAGAGTTTACAGTCTCAGAACTCATGCTGAAGAGTGGTTAAGGTACCTAGAAGCCTTCATTTACACAGGCTATACCTAAAAGTTTAAGTAAAGTTTGAAGATGGTACTCAAGTGCTCCTGAAAACTTTGCTTCCCAGTTGCAGGGGTAGAATTCAGCAGCCCAGCCTGAAGTACTTGGATTTTGTCAGTGACATCCAGGCTGCAAGATCTCATCCCAACATAAAGAAAGAAACACTGGACACATCTCTCAGGTTTTAACATTGAAGGCCTTATCTTCGTTCTCTCAGCTACTTCGGATCACAGCATCTGACACTTGGAAACAAGGAAAGACAATGGACAGGTATGAAACATCCTAACTCCAATAGGGCCAACAGAGCCAGGGCAGCTGGCTCCTGCTAAGCATCCATGTGCCCACACTCAGACCACCCCCTGCAATCCTGACTAAACACTTGGCCAGGGCACAGTATGTTACCAGTATAAGCATCCCACACTGGAGCAAGGCTTCAGATACACACACGTATTAACGAAACAATAGCATTGTTTTGACAGCATGAGAGTGGGCTCAAAGCAGAACACAGTCATTTATTAACTAAACCTAGGGAAACAAGTGGTGAAAAAGAAGGAAGAACTTCTTTACTTTAAGGGTGACAGAGAGGTTGTGGAATCTCCTTCTCTGGAAATATGATCTCCAGAGGTCCCTTCCAACTGCTACCATTCTGTGATTTTTGTGAAACAGCACTATTCACCTGCTTTTAGGAGAAAAGGACATTGACACAAATCTGACATCACTCCTAAAGGAAACAAGGACATCTCCTTGCCTCTCCCTTCAACAGTGTGTAACACACCACATGACTGCCTGGCTTAATGAGCCATCTGATTATTAAAGGCTGATTTCTGATACCTTTCCTCATGTTCAGCTACTTTTCCCCTTAAAAGGAGCCTTTGGGAAGTGAAAGGTTTGAAGTGATCTCAGTAAATACTTTTTACCCCACACCGTCTGCCTGGCAGCCTGCACAATCTCAAAGCAAATAGGCTCCATATTTAAGAGGCTATCAAGAGTTCACAGCCTGATGACCTGGTCTGAAAAGCTAGGCAGTCACTGTCAGTGCCAGCATCCCAAAGCAGGACAGGCAGAGCAGCAGGACAGTGTTTGGTCCAGCTCTCCCCTTCTAAAAGAAGGATTTCTGCCAGTCAAGCATCTTTCACCTGCATAGGTTCTTGAAAATGTTACAAGTCATGATCACTTTTTAGGCATTTACTACATTATTTCATACAGATAATTAGCTGTATGTTATGGGATCAGGCTGTAAAACAAATCTCTTTTCCAGATAGTCTAAAATATCAATAATGGAACTTCCTTCATGAAATGTATTTTACTCAAAAATGTATTTCTATATTTGCTTCCATATACTTTCATATTTACTGTATTTTCAATGTGCAGTTATGCTTTTAATGCTAGACAGAGCTAACTTCATTTTACAAAACCCACTTACAGGAGTGCTGCCTGACACGGTACATGATGAACTTGAACAGCTCAACTGGAATAAGAAATAACCTCAACTGACAAATACCATATGAAAGAACTTGTTTGTTCATTTTTATGTCCTTGTCTTTCTTGCTTGTCTGCTTATTTTCCTTGCTTTCTCTGAAAGCAACAGCTCCACTGTGTGCAACATGAAAATTTATTAAGGGTCACAGCCTATGAATCAAGACTAGGGCAAATGCAACATGCTTTTTTACATCAGCTGCATTAACTACTCCAAATATTCCATCTTAAGATCTGTGGAGAAGTTACTGTTAGTCCCTTCAGTACTCGCATCTCTATCACACTTTATCAATATATTTGACTGATTTTAAAACTTAGATAATGTAATTATTGTATTTTCAGTAACTCTACTAGTAGAGGAATTTGGTTTTTTTCCCTAGCTTCTCATCTTAATGAGAATTTCAGATAACTCCAAGACCTTGCACTAAGAATAATGCATCACTCCAACTAAACAGGGTCAAGTGCACCCCAAAGCCCCTGCAGACAGAGTATCCAATATGGCAAAACACTTTAGCACCTGCCTAACTTCATGTGAGCAGGCCATTGGCTTTTGTGGGATAGCTCACACAAGTAAATTTCAACACATGTATAAGCATCAAGGTCACAGTTCAGAACTAGGCCATGTGATGGTCCCTGTGGGGATCAGTACTGGCTGTGCACATCAGTAACATCCTTGGTATCTCTTCTGCATCTTTGAAGGTCCCTTCCAACCCAAACCATTCTGTTCTACAATCTCACACACAGGGTTAGAAGAGGAGGAAAAAGGAACACAAGAGATGGACTGAAACCACCTCCACTTCACTGCCAGCTGAAGTACCAGCCTCTGCTCAGAAGCAGGTAGAAAGAAAACCCTCTCCGAAATGTATGGTCCAGGGCACAGAAAGCAGAAGGTCGTGAACCTCTGCTATTGCCAGCATTCCCAAACAGCTCTGCATGAGTACAGCTCCCACTCCATTGCTGCTCTGCTTTCCAGAAGCAGATAGGAAAGAGGGTGCATAGTTTTTGCCTTCTCAACCCTCCACAAGTTAGCACACAGGGCAGGAAGCATGGAGAAATAAGCCTCTCTCCTCAAAGCTGCAATAAATCACCTGCCTCCATTTGCTGGAAAGAGGATTTCTACTGACACTGAACTGGTGTAGAGAGATTACTAAGTATTTTCTGACACACTTCACGCTTCTTTGCTTTTGTTTGGTACAAATAACTTGAACTGAACTATAAATACTTCAGAAAGATGATGGTTGCAAGGCTTTCTGTACATTCAGTTCTATCTGGAAGAGAAATGTCTTTCCTCCCTTACAAGCTGCTGTGCAGAGCAAAATGAATGTGGTTCTCTTTACAGAGGCAGATCGAGACCATCGTATACAGAAGAATATTTCAAAGTCTGAATATCTGGCAGAGGGCATGGTAGGCAGTAGGTGCCCATTTCCATATCAGATCTCTGTGTCTGCTGAGTCACTGCTGCCATCATTTATGGGAGGAGCAACAAAGCTATATTTTCAGCAAAGCATAAAGCTGTTCCTCTTGATTTCATTAGGTTGCCTCATGTGTTTGTTTTAATCTAATGAGGTTAGGTTTGCTTCATTTCCAGCCAAGATGTGCACATATAAACAAAGGTAGAACCAGCCACAGGGCAGAAAGTCTCAGATTTTTAAGTTGGCTAGTGTGGTAACCCAGGCTGACCACCTGCATGCCACAAACCACTGAACCTTCCCAAGCAATTCCTGCATGCAGTACATTCAGTCCCGTTGAAAGCAATCTTCCACTCTTTATTATCTACCAAAGCTATTTTTAGGACTGTGGTGAGATATGAACAAACTGCTTTTATCCACCATGGGGGCTGTGACTTTTAAGCTGGCTCCAGCACTTGTGCATACCACCCGTGCTCCAGCAAATTTCAACAGGCTTTTGCAATACTATTGTGGAGAGTCAGGAAAATGACATCAGGAGTGCAGTCCCTTGAGAAAGAGAAACCAGACTGCTGAATCTGAGAGATATGTCAGAAACGTAGCTTAAATAAAATTAGTTTAAAACATTTTGTTTGGATAAAGAGGGAGGGGAGGGTTAAATACATAAACCTCTCCTTCCCAAAAGCTGTGAACTGAGGTTGTAACCACCCAGCAGTGGGAAGTGGGTGAAGCCCAGCTGGTTTCACAGCTCTGCTTCCTTTCTTTGAGACTCAGAGGTGGGAAGTAAAATGTGCCAAGTGCCAACAGGGGAAGGGAGGTAAATAATAGGTGAACCAAGCAAAGGGGGGAAGAGAAAGGGAGAGCAGAGGATGTTTGGGGGTGGGGAGAGAAAAGGCACATTGTTCTTTCTCCAGTTCCACAGAGCTGAGCAAGAAAGAATGAAGTCTGGCACTGTATTATGTTTTTTTCCAGGGGAGTCTCTTGACCCAGACATCACCAACAGAAAAGGAAGAGAAACAAAGCTATGAAATCGGGTGGTCCCTGAGCTTGCTGCAATCCAACGATAAGGAGAGGGGGCACTGATAATGCAGTTCAATTGAAATGGCACTTTCAGAGGTTGCACAAAGAACAGAAAGGAAAGGCAGGAGATGGGCTGAATAGCCGTCTGTCTGGCCTCTAGACCTTCCAGGTGGGAATAAGGAGCCATGGACAAATATTCCTAGAGGGGAACCAACCATCCAAAGGCTCCTGCAAACATATTCTCACACAGACTTCTTGTTAGCCTCTTCCCACTCAAGTGCATCTTTGCCCACACAAGTGTATCTTTGCTGTGTCCATTTGCTGAAAAAAGAGCTATCTTGAGACTCCAGTCTCAGGACAAACGTAGCAATAAAGAGCATCATGCAGGACGTGTGGTTCTAAGAACAAGCTGCTGCAAGGTCATAGAAAACACTCCATACATTCACTGAAAAGCTGGACAAAAGACCACTGTGAGTTGAAGCCACATTAGAGCCTGGCATTGTGCATTTCACTAACACATCTCTGAGAGCTCTCTCAAAGAAAGAGTAAGGTTGACACAATGCCTTTGTTTTGGAGATCGCTACTTTTCAGATCCTAAAAGCCAGATGATCTCCATGGCAATACCGCCTGGGTGACAAGTATGTAAAAAAATCCTTATTAATCATTTATCAACAGCCCAACTCCATTGTTTGATATGTTAGCAAACTACACAGTAAGCAGGGGAGTTGCTTGAAGCAGTAACTGGTGTTATCTGCACCCAGTGAGACTCTGCTGATCTAAATCTCAGGGCTTCTGCCCACTACTTCTGTTCCATTCTATGCTGTGTCATGGATATCACCAAAGACAAAACGCTGCTGTTGCTGTGGCCAGCAGCTGCACACATGAAGGCCAAGGATGCATGTGCCACAATGCACCCTTCAAGTTCATCTGCTTTGAAGGGGCAATGGTGTTTTTTACAGCTGCCTTACTCTGTACGGTAAAAGCCTATCTCAAACATCTGCTCCTCTGCTTCATTCCCCTCTTCCCAATGCACTACATTACAAAACACAAAACTGATCGACTGACACTCTATCACTGACTGCATGTACAGAAACTCGTGCCAAGGCACTAAGAAGTCCCAAGTCAGTGTGATGAATGTTAAACCAAAATGCTATTTGCATAAGCTGAGGCACAATGTGCCAGTGCCTCTTGGAGAACCAGGGTATGATTACCTTGGGCTTAATTTTCCTTTTCTGCTTCTACTAGACACAGTCACTCCTATCATACCATAAATGATGATTTATCAAGTGAAGAGGAATTAGCTAATCACAAACACTAGGCAAGGGGATCATATCTTCCTTCTATTCCCCCCTTTATTCACAGAGAAAAACGACTGTGGAACCATGTTTTAATGAGCAGTAAAAGGCACCAGATGAACACATTTATGTTGTACGTATACAAAGTGTGTGCCAGGAGGAACACATACAACACCCTTCCTCCACTTCTTTCCTCACCCTTGCATGGTGCCTGTTAACAGGACTTGTGAGTGCATTTCCTGAGTAACTACTGCCCTACTGGAAAATTTACATCCCTTCATTGTTTGATACCTGCTATCTTCAGCTTTGTATATGAAACTTCACATATCTATACCATGCACCCTCTGACAAATTCAGCTGGCAGATCTTTCCTCGTTTAATGCTGAGAATCTTTGCCTCGAGTCATTTGTACTGGTAGGCAGATCTTACACCTCTGTATTAAACATTTTAGGACCTTTTTTACCCCTAGGAATGAAAAAAACAAAATAACAACAAAAAAGCATTCATCTGGTTTAGCATAGATCTGCATTCCAAAAGCATTTAAAAAACACAGTCTAGCAAACTGGTTATTGTTTTTTCATAGTGAGGCAGAGAATTTTAAAAGCAGTGAGAAGAGGGCTGCAGAATTCAGAAATGAACAGATCTAGCAAAAAACTTCTCCCTTCTCAAAATAAAAAGGTTTTCACACAACATTACTGAAGTCTCAAGTCATAGGACTGAGGTATGTTTCCCACAGTGCTGCCTCAAATTGCCCCTTCCCACCTATTTCCACAGTCACAACAGCACATCATGCAAACTTACATCCATTTCAGTCCTCCTTGATCCACAGTGAAATGAGTTTGCTCTGGTAGCAGCAGAGCTGTAAAGGTTCTTTGAAAAGCAGAGGTCTGACAAGACAAGGTTTGCCACCACACCCTGCCAGGACTAGTAGCCCAAGGCTGGTATCGTGGGAGAGTCCCTGTCATGTGCAGATTTCTTCCTGAAGACTGCTTACATTTTTCCTAATTCACTTCTAAACGGAACTCCATATCCTTCTGAATATCCAAGGATGCAATATCAAATACTTTAAAATGTTCATAATTCAGCCTGAAAAAAAAAAAAAAAAACCAAAAAAAAAAACCCAAACCAACTTATGATCTAATTCTGAAAGACTAAAGAGAAAAAAAATGGCCAAGATGAAGTTTTGGGGCTGTCATGAACAGATCTATAAAAGACTATTTCTTTTCCAAAGTCTAATAACTCACAAGTATCACATCCAACTACCTTCAAGCTTTCAAGGGAAGTTCAAGTTTTGGCACATAAGAAATTATGTCTGGAAAGAAACTGGAGTAGGGGATTTCCCTGAGGCAATGGAGGTTCATAACTGCAATTTAAAAGGAAAAAAAATGCTTTACAACCTCAACCATGCATTGCTCCTCCTTAATAGATGTTAACCAGCACTGAATGCCACATTCACTGAAAAGATGAAAACTGCATTTACAGCTTAACTTCTGGTCAAGTTGCCAAGCAGATGTTTACTTTTGCGTTCCACATTTCCTAAAGCCAAATGCTACAGTGAATTGGGATTTCACAAAGTCTAACTGCTTGTCTTCCAGGTTACAATTCTGTTGGAACCAAAAAAGGAAAAAAAGAGGAAGCGGGGGAGAAGCAGGAAAAGAAATTTAGTCCACTTTTAAGTAGGAAAGAACATAGTAGCATCCGTTTTTATCATGTTTAAATATGGTTAGAGTTGCGCAATGATTACTGACCAACCTCCAAACGCTGCACAGCAGTGTTTAGTGCTAATTAAATTACTGGCAAGTCAGGTTAAAGAGGAGTGAAAGAATTCACAAGCCCCAAGTTTACCGTTCTCGGTGTTACATGGGTATTACAGATTCCTCATCCAAAAAAACGGTGGATAGATTTCACTTAATTTTGAAGCTTGATCTCACAGCTACCACAGCTGCTGATGTAATGCAAAATGCTAACCTGGGGCAGCAGAGAGGGACTTTAATTCAATATTGTTTTTTCATTGTGAATAAGCAGTGAACCACACCGAAGTAATCCTGTGAAGCAGGAGTGCACAGTGTTCAAGGGACGGAATTGGGGATGAAACACAAACCCAAGATCCTGGCTGCTTCACTAGTAAAAGCCCTTTATGACTTTCTTAAAAAGAAAGGTATAAATCCCTGCTGCCTGGATCTAGTTCCAGTTTGAAAATGACACAGTCTTATGTAATTCCTCCCAATCATTTAAATTGGAAATGGGGTTATTCACACGCTGCAAACTATTGCAATGTGCTGTTAAATAATTGCTAAATAATGGTAACCTCGGCAGTTACCAGAACCTCTAAAGTGATTTTACACATGTTTAGGTGAAAGTTGCTGTATCAATTTAAGGCTGTAATTCACATTAAACAAGGAAGAGGGCTGGTTGTCATTTAAACTCTTTCTCAGAAACATTTTTTTTCCAAGAAACCACCTGACAGCACATTTTCCTTCACTGGGACGTTCTGCTTGAGGAAGTTCTGGGTACATAAATCCAACTCAGCTTATTGTTTCTCTTTCTCTGACGTTTCTTTTAGTTGAGAGAAGCTTCAGGACCAGTGAGAGCTTCACACATCTTCACAGTGCCTCTTTTGCCACAACGTTGCCTGGTATTGTGTCAATCTTTTAATTTTACTCTTCTGGATCCGTAGTCCTTGGAAGAAAAAAGGAACTGCTATTTCACTATGAGAAGTACAACACTACAAATAAAACTCATGAAGAGTCTTCCTTCTTTTGAAGAAATGTCAGTACCTTCAGACACCACAACACTCATTAAAACCCAACACTGCTTGTCGACCTCAAATTCCTCATTAACCCAGTGAAATTTTGAAACACGCAGGGATTTTAAAGTTGAGTTTATAGAGTTTAGGCTTTTGGATTAATATTGATGAGCAGAGATTCATTGCACAAGGATGATAGGCCACAGAGATTGTATCACAGAAGGTACACAGATGTGACCAGCATAGTTGGAAGGGTTAATGACACAGAACTATCAGAAGCACCTATATCTAGCATATTTTTCTAAACTGATCAAAGTGAATCAAAATCTAAACGCCACTTCCTGGTGGAAACTCAGTGAACCATAAACCTACTTCCTATCTGGAAAAATACTCTTGGAAATCGTATGTATCAAAGCCTCACCCAGGTTATTTTGCTCCAGGGCTTGCAGATAGGTTTGCAGTATTAAATTTGGTTTTGTGAAAGCATTGCTTCAGTACTACATTGCTTTGCCTGGATGTTCCTTTTGGAAAGGGTTGTGCTAGAATTTATGGCAGAACATGGTGGAAAATTGGTACAGAGAGAGGAAAGGAGTTTGCTAACATTTTGTCCATATTCGTCTCTGACTTCTGAGAAATATTTACATCCCTGAAGGTAGAGTACCCTATTGTTGTTCCATTCTGTTTATTGGAAGTAAATTACCAAGGCCACCCTAATGGCTCAACTGAAAGAGTAACACGGGAACACAAATGTTCCTGCTCCCTGCAGCCATTTGGGCTTAGAATAGACAGGAGAGGGTGAGGAATGAATTACACTTTCCTACAATTAAATGGCTGGCAATGAAGCAGTTTTGCGGCCTTGAACACATAATTCCAGCTTTCTCTGCTAGAAGAGGAGTTCAAAACTGCAGGTTGTTTTTGTAAGTAGTTGCAGGGAGAGTTAACTCTGAAGGGAAGAAACAGCACAGCAATTTTTTTTCCCCAATGGATTTTGGCAAAAATTCCCCCAGACTCTGTGATCTCCAGGACTGTTGCCCCCTTCTTCAACAGACACAAACACCTTTTTTGGCACGTGTTCTGGCTGGGGTCAGCTGAAAAACGGAGAGTTAGCACTCAAATTTCTGGGATCCCCTTGCCAAAAGCTAAGTTGTTAGGTAGTGCAACAGCAGCAGCACAGGCTTCCCACTTCACCCTGCCAGTGACCTTCGCACAGACTTGGACATATAACCTTCCTCAGAGCGAGGAGCAATTCCCTCTCACGCTGCTCAGTCCAGAAATTCATCTCAGCAAATACCACAAATCATGTCAGACCAAGCAGGACTATTAAAGCAGTGCTGCACAATGTGAATTGCTGTCCACAAGGGACCGGAGCAAGAGACTGCCTAACACACTTTGTTTAACTTTTTACTTAAACAACCCTGAAAGAGGAAGCTGCATTGCTACTCTGGAAATCACAACTTTAATCTCATTTGAATCATGCAGTCCTCAGCTAAACTGCAGAAATAATTTAAGAACTGACTCCCAAAGAAGACATTTTGCAACATTTCCTACATATCCTGGAAACAGATCACCTCTGATGCCGTGAAGTGAGAGCAGGCTCATTAATTGAACAGGTTACAGTTCTTCCAGTAGTCCAAATAAACCCTCATGTCAGGCTAATTACATACATTTCACTGATGCTGCATTTTCACATACCTCAAAGCAAAACATTGCAAAGCCACTGGAACATCCATCGCTTCCAACTCAATCCCGCAAACCATTTGCAGATATTGCATTCATCCCTCACTCGTGCTGCATTGCCTGGGGCAAGAATCAATAGTGCTCCCTTGAAAAAAGATCAAGCTTCCTTTGCCCTTAGTGGTAACACCTTTCTCAAGTTTGTTTTAATGCAGGTGCTGCAGCTCAGAGGTGCCAGTGTTTACCAGGTTGTTTAAACATCGCTTAGAGTTTTGCTAGGAAGATAAGAAGAATAACTTGGGTGTGCAGTAAAACACAGATATACCTATTTGTGCCAAACACTCCGTTTATGGCAATACTTCATAGGAATTGTTCCCCATAACAACTGAACTGGCATATCCTACAACTACATCCCAGGCAACCTCCCAGCTGAGCTTGCTACGGCTGCTGTCTGATGTGCTCTACACACACACACCCAGAACTACCCAGATGTTCTCTATGTAAAACATTTGGTTTGAAACACAGTGCTTCTTTCCAAAAAGCCATTACATTTGTTTAATGGACTCACACAGTACAACTAAAATATCCCGGAGCAGACATCTGACTGCAACTCTACTCTACAAGCCCCATCTGCAAAAAGAAAAAAAGAAAGAAAAAGTAAATGAGAACGCTTTACATGATTTATACCGTCTTTATGATCAGCCAGTTCATAAAATACAAGCTCTGCCCTGCAGACAATAACACGAATAGCTTTCAAGTGTATTGTTTAGTCCTCGCCTGTGTTAAACAAATATTTCGAACGAAACAAAGGGCCGCACTCTACTCTTTGGTTTACAGCAGTGTTAATGTAACCGAGAGCAGCGTTTTTACCCACGGACATCACAGGGGATCTGATTTATTTTTTTTTTTTGTTCTACACTTGGAGCGAGTGAGTAATGACATCCAATAATGATAACCAGCTACATTCACGGCTGCAGAGTTTTTCTTTCATCCAAGAAAGGCTGGAAGTAGGTTAAAGTACGGCATGAAATCCTTCTCCTCAACAAATTCCTCGCAAGCAATGCACAACCCACAACGAGGCATTTCACAGGTCCCACTAGACCAGATTTTCATCATGAAATGCCAGAAAGGATTGAAGAATACATTTGTTTTACTGAAACAGAAAGGCAGGTAGGAAACTCCCAAATTGTACGCAGGAAAAAACCCTGTTGCTCAAAAAACTGGCTACTCTCTGGCCTGCATGTTAAAGCACTACACACTCTGCCTGAAGGCTCTCATTCCTCCACACAAAGTGGTACCCACTGGTGATGCACCAGGCTTGAAGACACCACAGCTCTGCCACAGACCTTCCAGGTGAACCCCCTGCGTGCCCAAAGCACAGGTGCACAAACGTCTCATACAGCAGATGGAGCTTAAACCCACAGATCACTGCTTCATTATTTCACCTCATTTCACCCAAAGAGAATAAACATGACAAGGAAAGGAGTGTAAAAGATGTTATGCCTCCTGTATAGGCCTGGCTAAAAAAGTGTCTTCCCAAGAGGACGGAGTGCACCCCTCTCAGTTGTGTACTTCACTGGTCTGTTAAGCCTGCATTGCCTCCAGCAGGTATTTCACAGGTATTTTCATCTTGTGCTGGAGTGCTCCAGGTTGCATGGTGTTGGGGCAGTCATGGGCTGGAAAGGTTGCATTCTCCTCTCTTCTTCCAAAAGCATTTTTTTCCCCCCATGCCAAAACAAAAACTCACATTATGGCCCTGCCAAAAACCACTGCCGAGTTTTGCCATGATGTTCCTGGCCACCCGAGGGGAACTCCATGGGGGAAACTATGGCATTTGATTTGTGTAGAGTAACCTGGCAAAAACACACAAATAAATGACAGCTCCAAACACATGCCTCAGGAACTGGTTTTTTAACAAATGCTTCACTGTCTTCCTCCATCAAACTTGTGTTCAAATGACTTCATCCTTTTGCATTGATGACAGAGACCACAACAAAACACCATTACACAAAAGAGGAACTCTTTTTTTTTTTTACCACACTGCACAAACAGGTATTTTTATCCAACTCTTATCACTACCTTTTGTGATCAGAAAACTATTCACATTCATTTTTACTTCAAATAAAAGGAAATCTAATTCACCATCAGGAGCTTCACGGAAATTACAAATTGTAGCACAGTTTAAATGCTTTCCTGTGTCCAGGAAACATGATATGGAAGCTTTGAGATCTCCATCAACAGCAGGACTCAAACCTTTCTGGTCTACCAAGAATGGCTAAATTTAGTCTCCAAACTTGGCATAGTAACTATTCACAGCAACGATGAATTTTTTTATTTTTTTTTTTTAAACCTAATATCCCTTAACAAGAGTCTTCATTCCAGGGCAGTAGTGCTCAAGCCTAAATATGCTGACTCAGCTCCTCAGCACAGGGAGACATCAGGATGATTGCAAGTCCATCAAGGCAGACCTCAGAACTAAAGACACCCTGCTCCTCCAGCCCCTCTGCTAAGTCTTCCCACATGGCAGTCACTTGGTTCAGGGTAGCCAAGGGATTTTGGGATTACCACAGGCTGATGTTACTCAGGAAGACAAGGCAACTGTGACAAGGTGGCCCACCAAGCACCGATGCTTTCTCATGGAGGCAGTTAGCCCCACATAAAGTGCAGGAGATCCTCCCCTTCACCAGGCTGACATCCCAGGGGACCCAACAAGCAAACAGAAGTGTGCCTGGGGTGTGGTAGGAGATGCTGACAGGGAGAGGGGAAGGCTGAGGAGGCACCTAGAAATTAACAGTATTATTAGTTGCCCGTTAATGTAACCATTCTCCCTGTCTTACTGCTACCTATAAAACACAGGACCTGTATTTATTTTGTGATTTTGCATTCACCTACAACTGACTGGGATGTTTTTAAACATGCCAGCCACACCAAAACCCTTTCCCATAGTTGCTGTGTGGCTTGGCCTTTTTCAAATGAAAGTTTGTTTTCTTTAAAAAAAATTTCCTCCACTGGTAAGAACAGAACCTGAAAACACTCACACTTCAGCAAGACCCAAGACCTGTACCCCTTTGTGGACCAGAGGCAGCTGCAAGGACTGATTTCTAGAAGTGAATCCTATGTGTCTTTGGGAGAGTTAGGAAACACTAAGCATTAATAACACGCAATAGTTTAGCTGATTGAATGGGGCATTGGTCCAGGGTCTTCAGTTCAAAATATGAAAAATACTCAGCTCAAAGGAGAGAACTAAAGTGGCACGAGAGCAAGGGACAGCTACAACCTCACCCCTTCCGCTGTCTCCCCTCTGCAACACACACACACTACAGGTTGCAGAAGAGCCTCCACATCTACTGAACATCTGGCATTTTTGGTGTGGGCCCAAGATGTTTGATGGGTATGGCCAGACACTGTACACTCACAGAGTGTCTCACAGCCTCCTAGTGTTTAAAGGTCTAGGATCCACTCATTTATACAACATACTATGCTGGCCATGAAGACACAGTGATAAATACATTCTTTTTAAAAGCAGATACTTCTCAAACCATAACTTGCAGATGCTCAAAGTCTTTCATGTGGGTAAGACAAATGAGAGCCACAGAGACTGATTTTGTAGCCAGGGAGAACAGGAAGCAGCAGCAGGAGAATACTATTGAAAGCCTGGATACACTTATGGCTTTAATGAATTGGTCATCAGATATAACAACACACATATGCAGTTTTTATCTTGCTTTGTAGTTCAGTTCCCACCCCCCAGCCCCAGCTATTCCCCCTATATCTAGAAACGTGGAAGTTATTTGAGTTTAGTTTTTTTTTATTAAATGGACACACATGGTACTCGCATCTGCTGGAAGATATTTGAGGGAAATGCTGACAAATGCCATTTGCATATTTAGTCCGAGACCTTTTCAGCTGAGACATTTCCTCTGACAAACCAACTATCCCAAGTACATCGACCCAGCAGGCCTCATAACAAGAGTTTTTTTCTGTGAAGTGTCTGGTGCCTGCCTGGGTGATTTTGGGACAAATCCTGACTTACATGGGAGGCAAAAAGAGCTAAGATCAATAGCTTCTGTAAGTTAGAGATTCCCACACCAACACACCCATCACTGGTAGTGTGCAAACTATCCAAACTGTACGCCAGAACTGGGCACTGGCAGCAGCCTCCACCCCATCCAGGTCAGGAGCTGCTGAGGCTCTGGCCACTCTGAGCAGAGGAGGAGTTGAAAGCTGCCACTACCGTTTCTTGCCATCCATGCTCAAGTTCCTATCCCACTTTAAGACCAGTGCTTCTCACTTTGGAGCATTGTCCAGGGCTGCAACAGAAAACATGATCTGGCTCCACCTTACACAGGAGAAACATTCAAGGCAGCAATGGAAATAAGTGTCCTGCTAAGAGGTCATGGTTGCACAACAAGAAGAGATGCTTTGGCATCAGCAACACGAGGGTGTGTAAGTGTGGTACATGAGTTGGAAACTTGAGCCACAGAGATGCCCACCTCAAAGCAAAGCAATTTCCAAATCCCTGATCCGTGGGCTTTGGAAGCATTTCCCACATGATCTGCATTTGGAGTACCATGGCTGTACACATGACCTGCCAGTGTTCAAGGCTGATATACCTGGAGATGGTTTCCAACCCACATTTGGCATTCTTCCTTGGCACTGTCGTGACCAGCACGTCTCCTCTCAATTCCTCACTCCAGCAAAGACTCTCTCGTTATTTATTTACCAGACAAAACACAGACTAACTGCCATTACAGTTCTGCAAAGAATAAACAATTGCTCACAAGAACTGCACATTCCACGCTGTTTTATTCAACATGTATGACCCCAAACTATAATATATACAATAATTGTCTCCACATGGCAAATCCACATTGCGGTTCTTACAAAATACTAATAATTTTTAGAGCGCATGCCACCAAAAAATGCAGCTTATTTTGCCATCTGATGAAAAACTTTGTACAAGGAATTTCCATTCTGTTGCGTTCTCTAGCATATGGTGCTGTGAAACCATTTGTAATAACACTTGGGCATCTTACAGTGTTTTTAGCTGAAGCCTGCATTGTAAACATTGGCTTAAATTCTGTTGTGAATTTCATATTTAGAGGGATCGCGCTAGATGTGTATCAGGCCAAAATGTGCCTTGTTAAGTAGTCTAGCTTCCCTGTATCAATTAGTATCTCTCCAGAAACGAATATACTGAGACACAGGGAAGTTAACTGACATGCCCAAAATTGTTCAGTCCAGTGATGAGGGGGAAAGCAACATTTCATTTTTTTCACCTGTAAGAGGGGAACATCCTTGAAGGAACATCACGTTCGTTCAAAGCTCAGAAAGATTATGCTGTTCTTTAATTTGGTATAAGATTTGACAAGCTAACAAGTTCAAGCTGATGTCGCTAGTGATTAATTCAGCCATTCCTACAACTGGACCATACACTTCCGCTTCTCTAGCAAAAAGTCTCAGTGCTGAAAACAAGCATTTTGTGCTGGTGTCTTTCCTCTAAGGGCCTGCATGCTGCAATCAGTTATTTCTTTTTGCAGCCTTTCATGTTCAGGTTTTCTTTAACATTTAAGCTATACAAATGTTTATGTGAAGACTTAAGAGTAATTTTATACAACCAGTAATGACTCCTACTGTAACGAGCCCATAACATTCACTGTGAATTACACTAGATTAAACCCCGTGGGTTTTTTCTTTTTTCTTTACATTTTTTTTAAAGCTGTCTCAGAACACATCTAATAATTAAAAGTGGAACAAAACCCATCAAAATTATTTTCAAGACTATATACTCTTTTGAACTTTCACTCGTTTCAGATCTAGCATTTCCACACATCCATTTATTGAATTTTCACAGATTCACCACCACAGAAGCATTGTCCAGATTTAGTCACATCATGAGCTCCTAAAAGAATACAGTCTGTACATCTTAAACAAACAAACACGGCTTTGGCAACACATTTTGCAAGAATTGGTCTTTCACTGAGGAACCTCTGGCCCCCTGTAAGTGTTGTGTGGCAGAAGAGGTGTATGCAGCACCCACCACAGGCTGCACATATTCTGCTGGCAGCTACCAGCTTGGAAGCAGGGAGCAAGGCAGCACTCTCTGAGCAGGTCACAGCACTGGCACCCAGAACAAAGCAAGAGGTAGTAGCACAAGCAGAGTACAAAAGGCCCAGGAATGGAGATGAAAGCTGAATGTCATGCAGGGACAAAAGCTCAACCTAAAGAGAAAGCCCAGGAGGCAGGAGAAAACAAGATTTGCAGGGGGAGGTTGTCATGTTCAGGACCCTGATGCTATGTACTCTACATGTCTGGAAAAAATCAGGTATTAGGCTATGCACTCAGAACTAACTGGTAATTCTGATGACTTTGGCTTTAATCAGCAAGCTTTTCTTCCTCATGTATAAACCAGGGTAGTGATACAAACCATTGTTACTATTATTCAAGTGTATTATCATAGCTGTGGAAACCACATTCACAAATCAAGATCCTGCTGTGCAAAGTACTGTACAAGCACTTCACATCACAGCAGTGTTGTGTAGATACTTCCACTGGTGTCTACAACAAAGGAAGACGTCAGAGTAAGAACAACAACCTAAAACCCCAGATAAACAGGTCTGCATCACATTTGGACATTATCCTGTAGAAGATGCAGTGATCAAAATAAAAATCAATACTAAGTAACTGAAACAGAAATTGCAAGGAAAAAAAATAGAAACATAACCTGTCATTAAAGATAAGAGAGCTCATACACGTAAGAGGGAAGAGAGATACATCAACATTTTCAGAGCTGTCATTGTTGATTTCCATTTTGCTGTGATATGGAGAAATACAACCAGCAAAGCAAAGGTCCTCCTCTCATGTTATCTACTATTGTTTCAGTGTTTCTAAAGCCCTGTGTGACTGTGCAAAAGCACCATTAAGTAGAACGGTTTCAAAGCAAGTCTCAACCCCTAGGTTGAGACTAGAAAGATTGCTGTCACTCTAAATTGCAGGTTGTTTGGTTTCTCTGGGGATTTTTTTTTTTTTCCTAAGATTTTATTTCGGAAACCAATTTAGTTTGGTAACATCTCTCTACTTGTACTGGTATGAATAAAAGATAAATAACATGCACCACCACATATAACACCCCTGCACGAATACACTGCATGCCTGTTTTTCATGTCGGGCTGCAACTTGTCATCAATTCCCGGAATCAACTTTCTGGAGGAACTGCCGTAGGAGAATAGTGCTTCCTCCACCTACTGGTGAGGAGGAAGAAAAGATGCCCTAGCTCTCAGGCAGAGAGGGAGGTGAAGGTGGAGGGGAGGCCCCTGAAGCTGCTCCTCACCACAAGAGAGCTGCTGGAGAAAAGCTGCTGGCTTTTGCAAAAGGAAGAATCTCTCCCGAGGGCAGATGACAAACGAAGGCAGAACAGATAAAAGAGAGTGCAGATAAAACGGAGTGCTTCATGAAAGGCTTTACAACAAATATAACAACCAACCAGCAACATTAGCAAGCTCCAGGTCCTGCAGTGTCAGGGAAAGCAAGTGACTCCCAACAGAGCACCTCCAACGAGGGCACCCACGGGGAGCTGTAAACCTTCCAGAGTACTGAACCCCTGGGTTAAAAACTCTGCTGGGAGTGCCCCAGACAGCTTAAGAGGGTTTACTGGTATCTTCCACACTCTGGAGGTATGTGCTTCTTTATTAATATAAGTAACAGCAATACATTTTTGTATCCAGGCATTGCTTTCTACATAATGTCAGGAAAAGACAGATGACAAGACTGAAAATGCCTATCTTTAATGTAAAGTTGCATTATAAGGAGTATACACTCCAGCAGAATAATTTCTTCAAAAAACCTAGCAGCATCTACTGTCATCACACACCGTGCGTGGGATCAGCCAGACACGGTCAATACACAGCTTATCTAAGGCTGACATAAGTGTAACTGTGGATTTCTTGGCTAACAAACATTGAATACATAATGTGAACAAAAGCTCAGTTCTTTCGTTTAACATGTGCAAGATGACAAGTGGAGAAAACACCCACAAAAATGTCAACATGAGTGTTACTTCACAGGCTTGTGATAGTCTCTCTTCATCCTTACACTTACTAACAGGTGCCTTAATTTAAAATATCGTAAGCGGCACAGTGTATATTGAGCCAGTACTAACGAAGGAAGCCTTGCTGGCAAAATTAGGTACCTCACACGTCATGTAGTGGGCAATATTCTAACCGCTTTGTGCATCATGCACTGTGCCTGTAGTCACTGTGGTAACTAATACACAAGTTCATGTAAGTTGTTCGCAGTAACAAATTAAATGCATATATGCTCTACCCTGGAGTTTTATGGTAGGCAGTTAAAAGGAAAGACAAAGCACTCTAACAACCTGAATAAACCTGCAACCTGTTAATAACCTCCAAGTAATACTTTCATCAGAAATCCTGCTATTGATTTCCAGTGACATGGGACTAAGGCATATCTGCACCCTGGATGGACCTGTTTTCTCACCTTGATTTTACTTCACTAAATTAAATCTGCCCATTTCTATTTCACTCTCAAGCTCTGTATTTACACAGATGATGACAAATCCAAAGTTCATGTTTCATATTAAAAGCCTACCTAATCATACAAACATCTTTATGAAGTGCTGTACAGCTGAAGAGATTGTTAACAGACAAGAGACAGAAAGACCAAACAGGATTGCTTGGACAGGGCTGATGACAGGGAACACAATGCTGCTGCCAAGGTCCAGCTTCACAATCTGTTACCATACAGCTTCAAATACCTGCTTATGCCTGAGTAAAGAAAAAAGATGATTAGCAGAATAGGAAGCAAATAGACTGAGCGACCTTGGGACTCTTGCTACGTAGTTGCCAGTTATGAGACAATTTGCATTGGACTTGGCGCAAGAGACTCTGTCAACTGCATCGCTTGCTCTGTGCAACCCCTGCTGGACATACATCCAGTCCAACCTGCTCATGAGCACTGCCAACACTGCCCGCCAATAAAAACTGAAGGAAGGAAAGGGACGAGAAGGGCTAGGGGAAAACTGAAGGAAAATTCTGCCCCTCTGATAATTCTGTCCATGCCCTCGTCTCACCCACAGCAAGCAACTGGTGTTCTCTGCAACAGCCAAACAAGGGAACTGTCAGGAAAAAAACCCAAGAGTTTTCCATTCACTTAGGTCTGGCTGGATTCCTGACAACCAGCTTTTATTCCGTAAGCATACAAAATGTGGATACTTTACATACACTCACAGATGTTAAAGTTAAAACAGACACATTACACCAGAACTTGCCTGCAGACTAGTTAATAATTATGAAGCGCCACACGCCAAGGCTTGTATTACTACAGTATAAAACTCACACTCTCATAAGGATTTGTTTAGCTTCTACATGCCAACTGATAAGAGCAAGTGTAACATTTTTACTGCACTTAAGATTGCATGGGAATTCTGGTTTTCACCTTCTCCCTTTCAAGATGGCACTAGCCATATAAACTGACTTTAGAATGCATCATCTAAGTATCCTTAGTTGTGTATCTGAAGTGCTTTACAGGACAATACCAAAAAACCCAAGTGTGTTGTTAACTTAAAGGAGATACACATCTATGCTACATCCTTTCCTCTGAGGGCCCTTCCCAACACCAAATCTCATTAACAATATGGTCACCTTTTTGTGTGTGTGTGTGTGTGTGATTACTCAAGTCTTTCTAAAAAGGTGTTTTCAATGTATTTTCTTCTTTACTACATTTTGTAATTCAACTCAAACTATTGAAGCTTTTGTTAGCCTTAAACTGTAAAACAGCCAAGACAGCAAACTTAGAAAATCATGGACTGGGAGTGAGCATGTGCAGAAATGTCCATCTCTGGTTTCTCTTTAGCCAGCCTCCAAATGAGCTAATAAACTGAAAGCATACATGATATGACTCTACAGCTTGGCTGAAACTCATTTTCACTGTCGACACAAAGATATTTAGTTGCAAAGTAAGTGTCCCTTATTAAAGCCATGGCATCTGCAACTTCATTTTCTTTTTTACAGCTTCTTCTACCTCTGGGTGTGTATTGAGCCTCCAGGCAACTGAAAAGGAAAGATAAATGAGATAAAACCTGTAATGTCACTAGGGACATGTCTTGCTTTTAGATGAAGTCTAGTGAAAACTCAATTAGTCTGCTTCATATAAAAAGCAGCATTAAGAGATCTTTAGAAAACCATCTATTTCTCTGAGCAATCTTTAATGCAACGCCTGCTTCTCATTCACTTGCTCTCTGTGAATAGTTATGCATTTCAGGGAAGCAAAAATGACAATAACTCTGATTAATGCATACATTTCTTCAGTTGCGTTTCTGCGCCCTGCTGGAGTGCTGAACCGATCAGGAAATGCTGGAGCAGAGTTATTGCTGGACAACCTCCGAGCTGCTTGAAGTCTCCAGCCAGCCGGCACCGCTGAGCGGTGAAACGGATCGTAAAAACCAATGGAGCTGGGTTGCAGTCCCAGCTATTTTTTTAGGTGTCAGCAAAGTTCAGGTCACAAAAGTATGACTGAATCATGGCATTTTTAACCGGAGAACCAACGCTTGCCCCTCTGACAGTACTTTGTGAGTGGCTTTGGCTACCTCAGGGGATGTGACAGGTTTCGCTAAACTGCAAATTTCCACTGGGGAAAGAACAACAGTTCACAGTGGACTTGCATGTAAAAGCAAAACAAAACCCGATAAGGCACCCTATAACACAACATTCCAATAACACAACCTTTAAAAATTCAACGTTGTGTTAGTAAAATGCCACTATCCCCCGACCAAAGAAGTTTCCTTATGGGATTTGCACTCCAAACAAAGCCCTGGTCCCGAGTAACCGCTGGCATGAGTAGGATGCTAACCCACTCCTCAGTGCAGCAGCAGACCCGGGTACCCGCGAGTTGCCGGCCACGCCAAGCTCCCGGCTCATCGGGACACATCAGCCCCGCATATGTACTGGTCTCACTCTGAACGGGTCTCTGAGAGGATGTACCCTGGCGGTTCCTCTCTAAAGGGGATGCTGGAAAGAAAAATTATATGCACATACATATAGAAAGGCAAAAGAGGAGCCCCTCCGTCTGCCTTACCACTCTGCCAGAAAACCTCTCGATGGCCCGCTTTACTTTGCCATAGGTGCCTTTGCCCAAGGTCTCCTGCAACTCGTAGCGATGCTTCAGGTTGTGCTTGTGATGATGCCGCTTCACCCCCTGCTGCTTCCTCGCTGCCGCCGTTACCTCCGGAGACGGGGTCTCCCCGAGCGGCTCCTCCATGGCGGCGGCGGCAGCAGCTGCTGCTGCNGCCAGCGTGTGCACGCCCCACCGGCCTCACAGACTCTGCCTCGGCTCCGCGCCCGCGCCGGCACCATGGGGCGCGGCGAGGCGGGGCGCGGTTCTGCACGGCGGGGCTGGGGGCGGTGGCGACCAGCGCTCTCCTCCCCTTCTCTGCCGGCGGCCGTGGGAGCCACCGGACAAGAATGGGGCGGCTCCTCTTCTCTGGCCGGGCCGCCCCTAGTGCCGCCGGTCATGTGTGGGCGTCCTCGCCGGGGTCGGCTGTGGCGTCTGGGGCTNNNNCACCGGCGCGGCGGAGAGGGCGGCCTGCTTCCAGCTCCTGCCGCACGGCCGCGGGCCGACCGCATCCCGAGGTTGAACCCCCGGCCTCTGCGGGGCCGGCCTGAGGCATGGCCGAGCTCTGGCCCGGACCCCGCGGGTCTGGCATGTGCACCTGCAGAGCCTGACCGTAAGCATGGACGTGTGGACGGCGGGCAGGGCCCCGGGTGAGCCGGCACCGAATTCAGGTCTGGAAAGTTTGACCAGAAAACGCCAAGTGGGTGAGGGTTTCCAGTACGGTTTCCGTGTAACTGGAACTGGCAGGAAAACATAGGCACACCCAGTCACTGCCCGGTGTTGGCATGGGCAGACTCTCTTTTCCCACTACAGGAGGTTGCAAGAAACCTTGCTGGGCTCCAGTCCTGCTGCGTTTGATGTACAAATAGCTACCAACATCTAGAACTGTGGAAGTACAAATGAATGCATCGAGTTCATGCTTTTTCTTCATTTCAAAGTGATGTTATTTCTTTCAGAAAGACATACTGGGAACTTTAACCAGTGCAGACATATGAAGAGTTGACAGAGTTAAGATGAACCAGGTTTTTCATTTAGAAAAGAAGCCATCCCCCAGGCCCACGACCAGAGAAGGCAGATTGTCTCTTGTAGCAGAAATGGAAGGTTTGCAGGCAGTGAAATCACTCTGGCATGCTTCAGTATGGCCAGCTCACTGGATTAACAGAAAGTCCTTCATGTGAGAGTCAATGACCCAGTCTCTTCTCCCCAGTCACTGTCCTTAAGGTGCAGAAACAGCTGGACTTGTCTCACTTTTAGAAATCCTGGGTTCAGCTTCGTGGCCACAGCAATGTCAAGGCAGAGAATTTCAGGAGTCAGTAACCCCATCTCTCTGTCTTGCTGGAGGAGTGTTAACACAGAAGTTGATCTGTGTGCTCAGCAGATTCAACTGTCTGGCTTGAGTTTATCAGAAATATCAGAAGCATCAGGGTGATGGGATGATAACCTAGGCATCAGCTTCAGTGAAGTCTCTGGTTCCTCTAGCTCACCAGCCCTGCTGGGCTTCCCCGTGATCTTCCAGAGAGAGTCTGTGGACACACTGCTCTGAGGTGGCAGCCTTAGCCCTCTGACTTACTAAACCTGAACACACAAGTTTCTCTGTAATTGCCTTCTCTGCACCTTCATTTTAGGATCAGCAGAAGTGCATGGCTTAATCAAGGTGACTGGCAGAAGCCAGCTCCTATGCCATATAGGTTGAAGAAGACAGAATCCTGGAGGGGTCATAAGTAATGCCTCATATACCGAGCCTGACGTCGGCTTAAGCCCTGGATCATGACATAACATCTCTTTGACAGAGTGCACCACGAACCATCTATTCCAAACCAGAAAAGGTAGGGGAAGTCTCATTCTTACTATACAAGAGTGCTATGTCCTTCTGTAGCCCCTTCCTTTGTTTTAATTGTGGAAAGGATGAAAATTCTGCAGCCTTCTCTTTGCAACAAATAAGAGTACATGGCAGCTTTCATGAGTTTATTTAATTTAGTGCTCCAAAGTGCTATCCCCACTGGCTGGCACAGAATAAAGCACTGCCTGGGCTACCTGAACATGCAGAAGAGGGAGGTCTGCTACTGCCATTAGCTGCTTTCCGTGCCCCCAGTTTGAAACCCACTTGTGTAGCTCCTCTCAAACTAAGGGGATGGCTGAAAAAGCATCCACATGAAGGAACAAAGGGCAGACCTGCTGCAGTTAGGAACTGACAGACGGATTGGGATGGAGCAGCAAAGAGAGGTAGGAGGGGCCTAGGAGAGGGACTGGCAACAGAGAGAACAGAGAGATGTCTTTGATTGCCACGGGGAGTGAAAAATTGCCTTTTCATGCATTTACCTCAGGGCAACTTCACTTAAATAAACGTTAAATCAGAGTCTTGATCTTGCTGAGTGCCGTGAGTATGGTAGTTTGTCAGGATGACAGTGTCAGCTGCCTGGTGATTTTGCATATCCAGTGCAAGGCCCAGTCCCACCAAAGATGACCACAGCCTGGGTTCTGTGCAAGCTGACAGTGCGCTGAAGTCCATGAGCAGCTCATAAATCACTTGGTCTCCCCAGAGGCCAAGGAAGAGTGCCCAGCAGTGGTTTTCTGTAAGGTCCCTTCAGGCTGGAATTCTGTATAGCTTTGTAGCTCTTTAATAGCCAAAAAGCATGAATGCCAGTGATGAAAATGAGTTTATGTTATGAGGGTTGTTAATATTCCTAAGTGAATTATCTTCTAGCTGATTGGAAGTAGAAGAAAGTATATCACGAATCATTGCTATGTATTAGAGAGCTATAAATCATAATAAAATACCATAAGCTCCAAAATTTAAAATGCCAGTTTTCTAATGGAATAACCACAGGTACTGTGTTGTAGTAGAAATACCACTTTTCCTTGTAAATTTCCACAATCTTAAATGCAAAGCCAGAGGATATCAATTAAAACTGGACACAAGAAACTTTCTGTGCTCATATGTAATGGCCATGGCAATTGAAGATAATGGTAAGTATAGAGGTGCACATATGGCTGAGTGCATCACCAACACAGAGATGTTTCCCTTTATTTTTTTAACATATTGTCAGTTTTGCAATCAGTGTTATACTTGTCACTAGAGGAATGAAAATATACTAAAGCAAACAGTAAAATAGTGTCATTCATAACAGATATAACAATACTAAGAAGTAAAAATCACAGAGGGAAGGCAAGACAGTGTTAGAATGGACATAGAAAATTATTTTTGCAGGCAATTTGCATCCTTCTAGCTGTTCATGTCGGTGTGAAACACGCAGTGTTTCATTGTTTCTGAAATAAACATTTGGTGAGAATTTAAGCTGTCTGAGTGTATAGACACCACTAGGGAATTCTCAATTTCTGACAGTGTTATTTTATGTAAATGCTTTCCCTTAGTCACAAAAAAGGAATTATCCTCCTATTGAAATCAGTAGACTTCTGCTAGCCAGCAGGAAAGGAAATAGGATTAGGCTCCAATTTGCAAAACAGTATTGAAGGATGTGTTGTACCAAATCTAAACTATACAGGTAACCACAGTAACAAGGATAAAAACTATTGTTTCAGTAGGTTTACCTTCTTGAAGTCAATGTGGAAAACAGTCTTAAAAGATGGTAACATGTTAGCAGTATAAATTTATCATAAAATCAGTGTATTTTTAGGATTCATTTTGCCATGGACTTTCAAAACAGCACAGATTATTTGCCATCTGGCATAAAGACACTCAGGATAAAGAAATGTTGGCTGAATAGCTTTCAGTCAAATGTTTAGGTCTCCTCAGAAAGTCTGCAACACCTGTAATATGACTGAAGATTAAGAGAGCTGATGTTAATTCATTCCATGCGTTTAGCTACATAAATGAGACCAAACCCAAACACTGCATTTCAAAGATAGTTCCTACAAATACTTATTTTGCAAACTGAGACCAGGTACTTTCTGTGGAATAATTATGCATATTGCAGCTGAACTTGGTGAGAGAGGTGTTATTTTTACACAAACAGACTTTTTGCTCATAAGCAGTTTCCTAGAGAGGAGCAGAGGAAAGAGAAGAAATGAGTACTGAAGGAATTCCTGTGTGCAACAGAATTGATGTGTTGCTTTCTTAGGTTTCAGTCCTCTCTGCTAAGCTCTTGTCTATATGTGAAGGAAACACATAGCCATAGTCTTGAATAAGCTTCAAGTTCTTGTGACTGCTTATGCTTGATGATCAGACTAAGTACAGGTGCACGTTTGCTGGACCAAGCCAAAGTATTCCGCACTATCCACTCTGCAGATTTGAAGATCTCTCAACTTCTCTGTATAAGTGCCTGCCGAGAGAGATCTTTTTGGGCTGATGAAGTGAAAGCATGTTAATGTGTTCCACTCACTGGTAGGGATTGTCCTTCAGAAAGAGGCGTCTGGCAGAGTGGCTGGCATCCATCTGTTTCCTGCAGCAGGTATCTGCATGTTACTTGCACTGACAGGTCACATCCAATCCTTGGAATTGCATGGTTTATGAAAATTAGAGCAGTCACACAAGATCGAGATTAAGACCGTAATGGTGATTTTCTGTGTTGTGAGCTGCACAAAGAACTTTTCCCTTGACACAGTCTCAAGTTGTGCCAGGGGAGGCATAGGCTGGATATTGGGAGGAAGTTCTTCACAGAGACTGATTTGTCATTGGAATGGGCTGCCCAGGGAGGTGGCGAAGTCACCATCCCTGAAGGTGTTGAAGAAAAGACTGGGTGAGGCACTTAGTGCCCTGGTCTAGTTGATTGGCTAGGGCTGGGTGCTAGGTTGGAATGGATGATCTTGGACGTCTCTTCCAACCTGGTTGATTCTATAATTCTGTGACAAGTAGCTCTCATTTGAGATGTGTCTTGTTTGCATCCCACAAATGTCAGTTCACTACTAAAACAATACTTCAGTCAAGTAATGAACACCTCACATCTGCATCCCAGATTCAGAGGTTATAACTTCTATTTAAATTCATGTATCTCCTCTTGTTATTTTGATTGCCTCTAGGCCTCTTGAGATGTCCATGCAATAGGAAAAACAGAGACTTAGATGGAGTTAAGGCCTCTGAATCTGGATCCTGGATCTACTACTTTATGGGCAATGAAGAAATGGAGGAATACCTGTAAATCTGTTAGAAGAGAATTCTAAAATTTAGCCTGAGGCTCTTTATAAGAGTTTAAGACTTTCAGTATTCCGTAAAACATATTCTAAGCTTCAAGCCTCTGCTTCAGGAGTGTCACGGGTTGAGAATTTATAGGATGAAGCTGTTGCCATTTTTTGCCTGTAATACCAGTTGTTTCTTCTACTGCTTGGTGTGTTTTATTGGAATACCTATAGCACAGAGGATACTTGTCTCCTGCTGAATTTACATCTCCAGCTCTGAAAATTCATGCACATAGTTACAAAAGCATGTGTGTGCCTTTGTCACGTTCTTTTATCCATGTAAAAACTACTTTTCTACACCCAACAGTTCTGCATGATACCTTGAGCTGCTATTGCTAATCTGGGGCACTCAACGCCACTGAGAAGTGAGGAGAAATAACCCAAAATGCACAAGAGAGAAAACGGAAATGTAGGGGCTGAGGCTCAGAATCTCTTCCATTGGAGAATTTCTAGAGGGATCGAGCACATACAATTCCTTCTTGATCTGTTGCTTTTCTGTTCCTCACACAGCATAGTCTTCCAGTAGAACTCAGTGACAGTGTGTCTATTTCATTATTCATATATTATTTAAATTAAATAAATGAGCCCTACAGTCCAAACTCCCTCCCCCTGCACATTAATCCTTTCATGATTAAAGCTCACATGCACCAGCAGGCTGTAATAAGGAAAACCAACATGACAACTTTCATCATCACGAGAAGGGAGTTGCGACAGGCTGCAGTTGCTGGATTGCGCATTTCACCGATGCAAGCTGCAAGAAAAGTGATTAAGTCACTCAGCAGCCCTCTCCTCTTCTCTCATCACTTCCCTTCTTTGCCTCTGGTTGCTCCCTTCCGCCACCTCTGTATTTTTGCCTTTATTTTGAGAGGTTGACTGAATCACTTTCAACTGTCAGCACATTAGGTCCTGTGTAGGTACCTGGATCTCTGCTTGGCGCATTTTGCCCACCACATGGAACAGCTGCTCTCAGTGTAGCTTGTACATGCATGGCTTCTCAAAGGCATCACTGAGATCAGTTGTACACCAGCCACCATTTCATACTGCCTCTAGCCCTAGCTCCCCCAGAACAGTGATGCGTCCAAGTGAGAAGTCTTAACCTTGGTGTTCAGCACTGCAACCCCAAGCACTTAGCTGGTAAACACAGGCAGACTTTGGTGGTGCCTGTGGGTTGAGAAGGAAAAGGGTGGAGCTGTGCAGCTGCCGGTTGGTTTGAGGCCGGGAGGCAGCCAGGATGGAGAGGGGGGAGCAGCTGAGGTGCTGGCAGGCTCGGGGGCATCCTGCCAGGGGCTGCCAGCCCATGTCAAGAAGCCGCATGCTGCAGGAGCCTTCACTCAGAGATGTTTATATGGGGAAGTGTGAACTTTTGCTGTCGTGACCCTTTCATCCTGAATGACTCATGGATGACATGGGGCAGATACATCCCTCCAGGACTCTGGGATTTCCTGCCCAGTTGGATTGCGTGGAGATAGCACAGCCACTGGGTTGATCCTACAAGGAATGACATTTAAGCTTCGGTTGTGGCTTTTGTGGGGGTTCGTTGCTCTAATGCCTGTGATGAAGAAAACCAAAAGTATGTTTTGCACAAGATGTTTGTTTTGATGTTGAGGGCTACAGATCTGTGTCTAGATCATATAGATCTTTTCTCGCAGCTATTGGATGCATACCCAGTTTTCTTGGGAATATGAGGCTGTTTTTTGGTTTTTTCTTTATGTATTTCTTAGAGTGAAGAGGGTTAAGCACAAGATGTTGTACTAGAAATATAGTGAGTTACTGAACATTCACGCTTTTGGATGCACCCGTCTAGACAAGCATTTCCCTGAGACTGTCACTGACCAGCAGATACCTGGGATAATAACAGCAAATCCTGCCCAGTTACTAAAAATGAGCCCCACTACAGTTAGAATGTAACATCTACCGTATTGCAATAGATATACAACGTACCTCATCAAAAAGAACAACATCCATTATATGCAATAGATAACACACATCACTTCTCTGGATGTGACCCTGGCTTGGCAGTGTGGGTACGCAGTTCAAGTCTAGGAGACAAAAGAGCACTGTGTGCCACCTTACCTCTGCTGGGAGACAAATCTGTGAGGAATAGATAGCGACGTGGGTCTTTCTTCTTGCATGTGCTGCAGCCTGGTTGGCAGCCTCTTTTTCTCCTTTTCTCCACAGGGAGAAAGGGTTGAACCATGCCTTCCCGAAAGGCAGACCTTTCCCCTCCCGGAGGTGTTTTTGGGAATGGTGGAGTGCTCCATCCCTTGCTACAGGCTCCTACAGATGCAATCTGGTACTGAGAAACCATCTGCTCCCAGCCTCCCTCTGAATTGCCACTGAAGTAATGCAATTCACCATGATGGCTTCATAGCTGTAAGACTGGCTGCATTTTTCCATCGCCCATCATTAGTTTGTCAAAACAATACAAAATTAAGAAATAGATTCAGTATAGAGGCTGCCAGCTTCCTTTAGCTTTATTTTGTTTACTCTTCATTTGTCTGCAGCCACTTCCTGGCTTTGGCAAACAGTGTTGTCTATGGTTGGTAAATAAAATTAGGTCAAATGATTAAAACTGTTAATGGTGATATAATCATTTTATGACAAGTGGTTAGAAAAAAAGTAGACAGAATATTCTGGCTTTAGGATGTGTAGCAACGATGAGGCATGATTTCCACAGGAAAAAGCCGTACCCAGAAATCTGGGGCAGCAAACTACAAAGAGCAATTAAATGGAAAATGAATCTGTTGGCGTATAGATGCCCAAGAACCAAATACAATTTTCCATTAGATTTTTTTTTTTTTAATCTCATCCTTTATGCCTGTTTGTTAGCAGAGAAGACTCTTTAAATCAATACCAAATTGCTAAGCAACAAACTTGATCAAAGTCTCATTATGCATGAAAATTTCATTTTGCTGGCTAGGGAATTGCAAGCAGGAAGGTTTTGTGGCTCTGTGTTTCCTTTGTGCTTCTCATGCAGTATAAAGGGAATTGCACATTTCCAGACTCCCCATAGTGAGGTGCCACCCCCTCAAACACTGGCATCCCAGAGGTTAGTGGCAGCTTCTCCGACTCCAACACCATCCTCGTTGCCAGGCTCACAGCAGGGTGAGTGTCAGGGCTGAAGTGGGAAGTTCAATGGGTAGGGAAGAGATGTGACATGTCACTTTCAGAGCTGATGGTAGCTGGTCCCCACAACAGCCAACTCCAGGTTTCTCCGGCTTGAAGTTCAACAACATCAGTTTGGGATTCAACAGTCCCAAAAAGAATGGAGGTTTTAAGAGAAGATGCAGCCACAATCCTACAGGGAGAAGCAAGGCAACACATTGATGCCACCAGCTTCTCCATATCAACACGAAGCACACAACACTTCAGGTAATACTAACTGTAGGAAAGATCTGCCTTTCCCAACATCTCCACAGAGGCTTGATGAGATGCCTCCCACTCCTCCGTGAGCTATGGTGAATCAAAATCTGGCACAGGGCCTAAAAACACAGTCAAACTTATGTCTCCTTATCTCTCCTTAAGAACTAGAATACTCTTTCCTGCCTCTCAAGAATTATACAAAAATAAATCTTCTTGAATCTGCAGAATGCTTTGCTGACACTAATTGTGTTATAACAAAGAAATTGATTTATTTTTAATGGAACAGGACACTCATTTCTAAAGAACATATTTGAAAGTCTGTTAGCAAGATGAAAAAAGTATTCAAATTTAATAAGAGCAGCTACATGACCTCTGCATACTTCCCATTGCTTTAGCAAGACCAAATCCTTTTCACTTTACCTCAGTTTGTGCTAATCTCCATGAGGGCTCCATGCACAGGAGCCTTTGCCAACACTGAAGCCTATGAAGATGACCTAGTTGGGCTGCCTAGAATTAACCAGATGCCACTGCAGAGCAGCTGGAAATTACTAATCTTCTCCCTCCATATTCATTCCCCCTCACCGTGATACCGTCTGAAGTTTTCTGTCTCATTCCTCTCCACCTCTGCTTCCTTCCCTCAGTCACCAAGCCACTCTCACTTGCTAGGCAGGTGCAGCAGGCTTGCTGTGGACATTTTCCCATTAGGACTCGAACACAACTCAAGAACTTTGCTCCATCAGGGCTTTCATCACCTTTCTGCACTGGCTTGATAAAATGGACTGAGTTTTACCTTTCATCTCTGTGTGCCAGCTGGCACCTGCAGAGAATGCTTGGGGTTTTCCAAGGAGCTGGGGGGGTTTCCGAGGAGGGGTGTTCGGTGCCTAGATCTTTCTGGCTCTGCACCAGTGACACACATGCTCTGCTGCATGTCACTGCAGCATGAACGCTTGGATGTCAGCTCTGAATGCTTGCTTTCTGCAAGTGGTAATGCCAGAGAAAAAAAATGCAGCACTGGCTCATCAAGAAAAACAAGCATGAGGTAGCATGGGGCATGCTAATTTTTAAATGGGTAAATTCTCCCAGGACACCTCCTCTCCTGTAATTTTCAGCTTCATTGGAATTTTGTAGATCAAATATCCAATGGAAGGAAATGAATCAGCCGAGGTTGTAACTTTACACAGACATTTGGTGGGGAAATACAATCGCTAGGTTTCAAAGATTTCAACTTGACCATTGCAATGGCAATACTCACGTGAGAAAAGAGAAAGGAAGAAAGGTGCTTCTTGCCATGGGTTTATCTAATGTGATCTCTGATTACCATTGATGAAAGAGAAATCTGCTTAGCTTTAGAAACCGAAGCAGATCATTTCTGTAGCACCACCAAGTGGCTGAGCATCTGTAGAAAAATGCCTGCAAAACAAACAGGCAGGTATGCTGCACAGCAGTATTTTTCAGCTGCTTTCCAGCCTTTTAAGCAGTAAATATGATTTTTGGCGGGCAAACCTGGCTGAAAATTGAGAGTAACATTAGTGAAGCTGACCAGACTGTGGGTGAAAACAGTTTTAAATATGTTTCACTCAAAGCTATCAGAAGAAGACTGACAAAACCTCAATGCTTATATGCTGTTGTTGGGAGTGAGCAGATGTATTGAGCTGTGAACAAGGATATGGCTGCATTAGTACTAGGCACAGATCAAGGCACAGAGTGATAGGTCTTTGACAAATTTTACCCTGGGAAGAGGTATCAGGAATCTCTGGTAGACAAGATGTTGAATTTACTTTTCTTCTCCTGGGGAGGAAAAAAAAAAAAAAAAAAGGTCTGAATTTATAAAACAGATTTGAGCAGCTATGGAAGGGGATGTGATCAGAAATTAAGACAGGACCTGGCACCTGGTTCCTGGTGTAAAATTGCCCTGTGCCAGTGTCAAATGATCAGTGAAACTTTTTTTCATATGACATAAGTTGTTGCTGCCTTACCTCCAGGGTTGCTACTCAAGGAGGATTCCTTTGCCTTGAGTCTTCTTATGGTAGAGAAGGGCCTGTAACAGCTTAGTTGCTCAAGCTCATGCCCACCAAAAAGAGACTGCAGAAAAGGGATTGCCTGGAATGTCCCTTATAAAACTCAGCTCCAAACATTGGCCTCAAAAGCACACAAGCATCCAGTGTAAGAGCCCAAGCCACTGGTTGCAGCTTATTTGAACCCGCAAATGTTACTCGTAGAATGACTGAAAGTGGTGCTCCTGGGACCAGACCATCAAGCTACATCTGCATAAAACTGATTTAAGCAGGTTTCAATGCAGGAGCAAAGCTCTTGGATCTGTGGTAATTAGGTTTTAGAAAGGCACATTGTGTAATAGTGAGATAGCCTCTCAGCTATCATGTCCCCTTTTAATCGCCACATTCATCAAGTGTAGGTATAATTAAGTCTCAACCAGCGACCCCATCTGACTTCCTAGCGTAAAAGAAGGACACTGAATCTTGTGTTCATCACTGACCTTTGCAATGCCAAGCAACGTTAGCTCCCTTCTGCCTCCAGGAACAGGGAGAACCAAAGGCACCTCTGCCCTTCATAGGGGCTACTCCAGTGAAGAGAGGAACAAAAATCCACCTTCTTCTGTACCAGCTAATGCTTCTGTAATTAACAGAGCAGGTGCTTCGTGGTCACTACCTACCTGTAAATTTGCAACACAGCCACAGATGCCCGAGGTGCAGCTGCTTGGAAAAGCAGCAAAAGACGCAGCATTTCTAATGAGAGAGATTTGCTTTCCAAAATACATTTCTTAGCACAAAAGGGGCCCAAGGTGAAGTCTGAGTTTGAGTTTTGCAGAGTCCCGTTTCAAGAACAGCACCTGCCAGTGATGTGGTTGTTGGACTCATCCTCCAGGAAGATACTGCAGACATATAATGGGAATATCTGTATTTGAAAAGAAGAGAAGCACCAGCAGACCAGGACCCACCATAAGCAAATTTGTGAGAGCTGGATGTGATTTTCAGAGGAGGTGTCTATGCAGGGCTGCCGTGGCATTTGATGGGACCACTGCATGGCTATTCTGCACTCCCAAAGAGGCTGTCTTGACCCCGAGAAGTAGATAAAACACATGGCAGTATCTAATTACCAAGGGGTTATTATAATCAATAATAACTCTGTGCACATCCATGTGTGTGTCTGTCATGTAACAAACAGCATCATATACATGAATATATATAAACAGTAATATCTACAGATATATATGTTTGTACACCTGCGTGAATTCATACCGCTTGAATAGCTGTAGTAGAGATCCTGTTAATATTAGCCATCAACATTAAACATCTTTTTTTTGTTATCTTGATGCTTAAAGGTCTGAAAGCCAAAGCTGGCAGGGGGTCAAAATATTGTCCACTGATAACTCCAGAGCTATACTGACAGTGGAGCATGCCACTATGCCGCTATGTTCAAGGCGAAGTCAAGCTTTGTGTTAATACAAAGCTGGGCACCCTGTTGTAGCTCTGGCCATCTGCGTGCACGCTACATTTGAAATGGAAAAAGGCCTCCGGGGAAAATGAACCAAATTCACCATGGGTACAAACAAGCATGGCTCCTTTGAGGTCTGTGGAATGTATTTACTTACACCAGTAATGGATTTCATCCACAGACCGCTGTTCTTTATGAGACCTCATTTTCCTTTGTTTTCATGCCAGTGTAACTCCACATACTTTGGTAGGAATAATACTAATTTATACCAGTGTAAGTGGTGGAAATTTTTTTTTTTTTTGCTTTTAAGCACAGATGCTAAATAACAACTTTCATGGCCTGTTTCCTTTCCTGCTTTACTGCAGTTTTGCTGCAGGTGCTGTTCCTCTGATTTTTCTACCTTTACTTCAGATTTCCTTAGTCTCGATGAGAAGGCAGCCAGGCTTCCAGTGCCCATATCCATTACCTGCTCCCTAGAGTGGATGTTTTCCCCCAGTATTTCTGGGGAATATTTCTGTATTTCTGGCGATAAGAATTGCCCTGTTGCCTTCGCTGGCATTTCTCTTATTGCCACCATCCCAGGCACCACCATTCCAGAAAGGAAGGATTACTCCTTCCAGGCATTCATTAATGCTGCTTGTTAATTGTCCAGAGAATGGAGACGGAGGAGCCCTGCTCCATGTGCATGAGGCATCCCTCGTTTTCCTTGCAGGTTGGCTGAACAACCTAATTTCCCCTGGACAGATAGCTTGTGGTTCATAACACGGGTCATGCCAATAAAACCAGCTAGAAAACAGTAGTCCACAAGTAGCAGGTGGCATTGTAGAGCATCAGAGCAAACAAAAAAAAAAAAACATTTAACAGTTGGGAAAGCAGGCCAAAGTGAAGATTATCTCAGCTCTCTCTTTACCTTGCACTGAATGCCACCAAAATAAATTCCCTATTTCTTTCAGTTTTTCATTCCTGAAAATTGGTTGTAGAATAGGCAAACAGATTTGGGCTGTTGATTTTATACAGGCTAATTAAAAGAGACCAAGGCAGGAAAGGCTACCTAAGCATCACACCAAGGGTGTGGTAGGAGAGGTTAAAGTACAGGCTGCCTTTCTTAAATGCCTGTCCTCTCGCTGCCTGATGTCATTTCCCCTGACAGCTCAAGCATTAGCCCTCTCGTCGGTTGAAAAATGAGTCCCCAAGGAGCCTAAATTAAAGACGCTCGTACAAAAGTGCGGGGCCTGACCTCTCGCAGCTGCATCGGGGCTAATACTGATTCATTGTGCTGCTCCATGTTACAGTCCAAGGGCAGAACAAGGGAGCAGGGGAGGGCTACAGAGGCATTTTGGGCTCCTCGTTAGATCATTCATAGACACCTGGTGTTCCGCCTCCTCCTCACGCTTCGGTGCATCCCGCTCCCATTGTGTAGAAAATGCACTTCTTTAGAGATCTGAGCTGCTTGGGCTGGACAAAGACTAAAATTAAATCTGCAGCTGCCCAGGAAGAGGCTGTCTCCATCAGAGATTGTTATTGAGGATCTGTGATGAGAAAAGTAGAGTAGAGAACACTCTGTCACTTCCAGTTACAGGTTCGGATGGGTGCATCTGCACATATTTTTCTTCCTTCAGATAAATAACACGGATGGACCACTCTGCAGCTGATGTGGACTGTCATGCCTCCACTGACCCAGTTTAGCTCCAGAGTTTATAAGAAGTATGTGACCCGCTCCAGTTACCACATTTGGCTGGACAACACTCCCAACTGTTTGCAGTTTGCAGGAAACACTTAGTCACAGGGCAGCGAGGCCAAAATAATCTCACGGTGGCTCCTTCACCCTCAATGAGGATGCATCAAGGGTAAATTTTAGTTGGCAAGGGCCAGCTCCTGTTCTCAGTTACCCCAGAGAAAGCCTGGGATTGCATCATTAGCATCCAAGCAGTTATTTTGGATCTATGCAGGCGCAAGCACAAGCAGAATCAGGCGCTGGGTTTAAAGGAGCAAAGCAAAGAGAGGTTTATGCCATAAAGGAACAGCAGCAGGTGGCACATACAGACCATATAGTCCCAAATTTGGAAAGGAAAAGAAACATAAAGTTAATAGAAAACTTTTGTGGCTACTAAATATGGTTTATTCTTGAATTATCCCCTGTGGAACCGATCAGTCCCTTGGCGTATAAAAATAGATGAAACAGGTGTTAGTTTGAATACTTTTGTGCCTCATGTTAAGGGCACTAAGGAAAAGTTTATGGTCAGTGAAACCTAAGGGTGAAAGCGAGTGGAAAAAAAATTCTACACCACTATACTAGAGAACATCTGGAGCCATGCCATTGACCTGGGAAATTCAAATCTACATTTCAAAAGCTTTGCATATCTGATCACTATTCCTACTACTGCTGTCTAAATAGCCTCACGCTGGTAACCTGACCTGCTTAGTTGGTGGCTGCTGCTTTTGTTCTCTACATCTAAGTCATTTCTTTCAAGGCGATGCTGAGGGCATGTTGTTACCTGATTTTCTCTTGATTTCCTTCTTTACTCTGACGTGTTTCCTGTGTTTTCTTTGGTAATGCCAATGCAATTGCAGCTCTTTCAGAAAGCCAAAGGCAAGTTGCCACCTAGAGGCTGACACATGCCAAACCGCCTTGAAATACAGTGTGTGTTATTACACCTATTACACACCTAAGGAAAGGAGAGGGAGAAGGCAGGGAGAGAACAGACAGACCTTACAATTCCCTACCAAGAGTTAACGTAAAGTGGTGGAAGCAGAGGAAGCTGTAAGATTCTCCACAAGATCAGGAATTAGGATTAAATTTACTGGTGGAATGTGCACTACAGATCTGCCAAAACTCCCAACCTTTTTCTTTAATAATTGTGAAGGAGACTCAAAACTACAGTCAGAGCTTTCATTATCAGAAATGTGCATATAATGTTTAGGGTGAATATGTGTAAGAAGGATTTCCGCCGCACCTTAGACGTTGCCATTATTTTTGAAAGCAGGTTAATTGGTGGACTTGAGTCTTTCACTGCACTTAGGATCTTTCCCCAGAAGGAATTTTCGTTGACTGCAAGGATTCACTCTGCCTCATCATACCGGAAAAAATGTGGGAAAAGGATTTCTCCAGTGGTAAAAGCATTTCAGCAAGTACGTTAACGATGAATGCCTGAGACTTAAATACAGGGAAGCCTAGAGCTGACAGTCTGGAACAAAGGGAGATGTAACAAGGCAACTTAAAGAGGAAAAGAAAAAAAAAAAAAGCTAATTACAAAGTTGTGAGAAGTATAAAACAAGAAAAAGAAAAAGAGAACAGGGAAAGAATGGCAGGGATTCTGGGGCAAAGCGGCCAGCGATGAGTTGTCATGCCCAAAGCCACAGGATGAAGCCCACAGCATTTATTACTCACTGGAAATCATTTTGCAAGTCAAAGAGCAGTACTTCTCCAGCATAAATGAAAAATTCCAGTCAGCAGAGGGTAACTGGAAGCCCTCTTAAAACGAAGGTATCATTAAAGAGGGATTAATAATCACCTAGTGACTAGATTTTTTCATTTGGAGTGGATGACTCCTCTCTCAAACCAAGTCCCTCTGTTATATCCATCCCTGTGGTATTAGCAAAGCATTTCAGGATATGTTTATCTTTACTTTGTACAACTTCAGGCCAACCTAAGCACTTTGAATTGGGAGTAACCACTTTGGCCTTCAGTTTCAGCTGTGTTCATGGGAGAGTTACCTGCTAGTGTGAGCCTCTATCTCCCTCTGCCTGTATAATCTCCAGTAAATTGCTGCTTCTGCTTTCTGAATACAGACCAGGAGGGAAGGAAAGGAGCTCTTCTGGACTCTTTTGCCTAAATACAAACTAACCCCACTGTTGAGCACACTCTTTTTTTCCAAACAGTTTAGGCATGAAGGAAGTTTGGGTTCACACTCAGGGTACAGTATAGCTACACCCTCTGAAACTAACTTTTGCAGGCAATGCTGCTGAGGTCAAATGGATTCACTGAAGAACACAGTGATGTTCATTTGCATGTTGTGTTCTTGATTCCTTTGTGCAGGAATTAAGTGCAGAACACTAGCCTCTGTCATCATCCTGGGACAAAATTGACTCCAACTTTAGTCCAGGAAAAACTGAAATCAGGCATGTATTAATTACATGTCTGCTTCCAAGAGTTCAGAGAAGAATGAACTTCACTTGCTACAGTGCATCTTTTCTCAGTTTGCTTCTCTTTTGCCAGCATAAAAAAGCGCACCTAGTCCTGAACTTGGATTGTGCAGCGAAGACTGAAGGACTTCGCTTTATTTTATTTCTCCTCAGGCATAGGATGAGTATTTTGTTACAGTGACATGACAGAAATTGAAAGAAAGAATAAACAGCACTCCAAAACCTCTTTTTAATAGATGTGCTTCTTTTTATAGTTCAGATACTTTCGCAGAGATTTATCTCCGTGCAACCATTTGAAACAGCAGCTCTGTTACTGGATGAATTTTCATGCTAAATCATTAAGTTCTACCAGTTCTAATGAATGCTAAATAGCAAACCTATCTGCCTTTGTGAAGGCAGATCCGGATCTGCACAAAAAACTCTTGGATAGATTAAGTCCACCTGTTTGAGGTTTGGGGACAGACCTCCACATGCACAAGAGTTGCATTACTGAGCTGTGTTTAGCAGAGAGCATGCATACTGCAAGGGGCAGGACCATAAACAGTAGTAAGAGGCACATAGTTCTCTGGCAAAAGTATGTGCAGAACTTCTACTGCAGCAGCAAGTTTACATGTAAGCAGTGATCCCCCAAACCAAGGGGGAACAAAGTAGTGAAATACAAATGCACCCCCTCACCCAGCCCTTGGCAATTCCTGTGGGCTTTGGTGAAAATACACTCATTTTAGAGAGTTCAAACACATGATTTCTGTCTTCCACCATGAAGCTGCCAGCACTTCTGGAGCCCTTTGTTGCAGTACTTTAAAGTTCTTGATCTTCTGTGCTCTGAACCAAAAACTGGGTTTGAGGGTTGTATTTAATAAATAACTGCATTATAAGCATTCCCTATCCATACTGAAAGAATAGGCTGAAGGAAATAATATTTATTTTTTCTCCCCTGGAAAAAAGTTGTAAGTTCCCCATACCCTGGAAAATATATAATGGGGCTCAAAGCTGGAAAGCAGTAGGTGTTTATTCAGAATTATTTGGTACTTGTAAGTCACTGAATTCTTCACCTTCCCCTGTCCCACACAACTGATCCAATTACTATGGAAGTCAAGAGAGAAGGATCTATCAGGTCCACGTGCCTCAGATAATAGCACATGAAAGATGTGTTTCACATGGAAGGCAGAGAGGGAAGGTGCAGAAACACATAGAAGTTAACATGTAACAGGCACAGTGGCTGCCCACAGCCACCTAGACTGGTTGGTCTCTGCTGTGTGTCTTGTCTTTGTCCCTCTGCCATCTTTGGTTGATCATCTGCTTTGAGCAGGTAGTTCTTGTATGACTATTTAGTGGAGGGACAGAGCAGTGACACAAAGGACAAATGTAGGCTGCATCTTCACTTCCTACAGCCCAACAGCTAATTTTTACCCTGTGTTGTTACAGGCTGTCCCCAAAGTGCGTGTGTGATAATACTCTTTGAAGGCTTTACAATGTCCTGGCCTCAGTTAATCAGCTGAGCTTCCCCTCAGCCCAAAAGCAGCCATGAGGCATCATCCTGCTCTCTCTGCAGCTGCTATGGCTTTAAAACCTGGGTGACTTAGGAAGGAGGTACAGCGCTTTTTCCACTCATGCCACCAACCTTTGGTAACTGTAAAGCTGTGACATTCTTTTGGGATGCTGTAATGCAGTTTGATCACTGAACACATTCAAGCGCAGAAGTTTTTTTCATGGTTCTAGGAGGTTATTACCACCTCAGTTAATTATCTGTAAGGATTCAGACTCTGGCAAACTTTAATTATCCTTCCATCAATCTCATGTTCATGAAAGCTTAGTGGGGCTAATTTTAGCAATACAAGTATCTGTCTTGAATGGAAAAGCTGGTCTTTTTTTTTTCCCTATCTTATTTTTAAATGTTAAACATGTTAGAATTGTTGAGGGGTATTCCCCTCTCTTAGAAACCATCATAAGAATGTGTAATACTTGCTGAGAGTCGTAAGAACAATACAGTCTGCAGAGATGAAGGTTTGGTGTTAGAAATCTGGTATAAGGATGAGGCAAAAATTTTCAGAATGGGGTGCTTGAAGTCCATATTTAATCCTACAGATAGGCTATTGGAGAATGGCTTGGTGCTTAGAGCATTCCTGTGGGCAGGTGCCTAAATAAGTCTTCTCATCCAGTGCCTATTAGGATAGGGTTTGAATTTCTGTGTGATGGTGTTAGGCATGTGATGTAAGAATAACAACAGCTTCATTCACTCCAGGCACAACATTCAAATCGGTCAATCTCCCTTTCATTTCTAGCACTGAGGGTTGTGATGGGATCTCTGGAGGCATCAGCTGAATGTGTAGCAACATATTTCTGGTGGCTGAAAATTTCTGGTGGCTGAAAACAGTAGCATCAAGAATTCTGCCAGTTAGATGTTAACTCTGGGGCTTATCGATGAGCACTGGGCTATCTATACTGTTAATGTTTGCAATCTTTTGAAGAGAAAGAAGTAGTAAATATGCTCTGAGGCCCAGCCTGCCCAAGATCATAAACCATGTTTATTTAAACCATAAACCAGTACTACCTCATTTGGTAATGTTCTTATACTACTGTTCAGACCCTGAGGAGGGGACTTAAAAAAATTTTTTAAAAAAAAATTAAAAATTGCTCACTCTGTATGGAAGGATCTGTTAGATATTTAGGCATTCTGGTAAACAGCTCTGATGCACTTGAAGGAAATGAGAGGATTTTCAATGCTTTAGCTACTGGAAATAGTTGCTGGGTATATTACACATTTTCTGTGTGGCTTTGGATGAAGAGCTTTGGCCTTGATTTTGTACCAGAAAGGAAATAGTAGTGTAGGTACTGACTTCAGTGTGATCTGGATCAGGACCATTGTCACTCTATAATTACTAAGTTTCCCATCTGGTCAGAAATTTTAAGACCTCACCACTTGCAATTCACACAAACTTTGAGCACTCTGCAGAAGTCCTCAGCGAGTGTTCCCAGGCTGTGTAGCTCAGAAGTAGCCTGGCTGCCCTCCTTGGATCTCTACCTCTCAGGCAGACCACCTTGCAGACTGGATCTCGCTCCCTTGCACAGAGGATTTTGAGCTTGCAGAGCAGGGAAGTACTTGGTGGGAAGGTTTTTTTTTTTGTCTTAACCCTAAATTATGAACTCTTCAAATGCACACTGGGAACTGCAATGTTTTGTTTTTACCTGCCACTAACAACTGATTTGTTTTGAGTATGTTTCTTGAAGTGCACTTTGTAACCAAGTGGCTCTGCAGTGACTATCATCTCTAGCTCCAGTTTTGCTTGTGGCTTCAAATTATTACTGTAAACCAAAGAATATTTAAGCATCGTATTCTACATGTATACACTGATGGGAAGTCTGGCTAAAAAAAGAGAAAGGAAGGGAAAAGAAAACATGAGCAGAACTTTGTTTGAAAGTCAGAGGATTAAAAAACAATTGAAAGTTTCAAGGTAACTCTGATTCTTTCTCCGCTTGTTATGTTTTCCATCCTTACTCAAAGCTCTAGGACTCCATCCCAACCCCAACCTAAGCAGTATTGACAGGAAAGGATTATCCACAGGAATGTGACATACTTACATCTAGAGAGTGCCAAAGGAAAATCGTTCTGAATGGAATAAAGCTGGCCTTATTTGAACAAGTTTCTTCCTCTAGAATTGTGGATGGACACCAGGGTGTGGTGCAGGAATTAACTGTCTCATAAATATTTAATAAAACCTAATCTTTTTCTAAATTTCTCCTTTTTCTAAAGTTTCTTATTTTACTACATAATAGAATGTGTAGTAAGATGAGAAATTGCTTCTTTGGATTTTATTCCTCTCACAGCAAAATTTAAATCACTTGAGAAAAGATTTGTCCCCCAATGCTAAGCTGAACAGCTAGATAGCACTGTCTTGGAAAAGATTTATATTATTTGTATATCTGTAGCAGCCAAAGGAGCACCTGCTCTATGAGCTCCAATATTAAAAAGGCAGGGTTCAGGGATCTCTTTGTCTGAGATTCAGCAGGCTACTACTGTGATGCTGCATTAACTCTGAATAGCTCTAGGTTTTAGTATTTGCATTATAAATGCAGGAACCATCGAGCTCTGCTCTTTAAAAAGAGATTTCTGAGCTCCCTTTCTCAGGGTGTGAGCAAGCACTGACTCCTGAGAAGACATATACTGGGAGCTTACAACATATTGCATACTAGAGGTTCTGGAGAGCTTTTGCATTTTTTTGCATTGGTTTCCAAGGCAGGACTGCTCCTGAGCATTCTTGGTCAGTTTTAGACCAAAGGGGTTATTGGGGAAAGGCATCACTTTGCATGATGTTTGAGCATCTCATTATCAGGTTAAGTCCTGCATGTAGTTCTGTAGTTCTGCATCTCTGACATCAGCGAGTATCTGCTCATGGTTGGCAGAGGATGATAGTGACTAAAATGCACACAGGAAGGGCAGGGTAGCAGCAATATATGAGCACTCAAAAGGACCAGCAGGGATTAGCATCTCACCGTGCTAGCTATCATACACAGCTGATAATAAACCCCAAATCAAAGCAACCACAGCTTCCCCTTCACTAAACACCTATATGCTACACAGATGATGACACGACAAATGCACCGGGGACCAGTTACTAGCAAAATGGCTAAACTGGGCGAGATAAGTAGGCGTTCCTTCTGGAATCAGTCAGCACTAGCTACAGGGTTTTCCAGGGGGATGATAGGACATATAGCATTAAACAGGAGACAAGAGGTGGTGCTGCTGTGGGACCCGGAGGAGGAGGATGGGGGGAGCTGCCGTCTGGGTTTTGGAAGCAGGAGGCGCCAGGCTGGGAACGAAATGTGGCAAGTCAGGCACGGACGGACACAGGCAGACCGCACAGCCCCGCTCGATTCGCTGGTTGCCGCGCCGTCCCGCTGCCACCGGAGGGCGCCCGCCAGCCACCCGCCCCTCTCCGCTCCCGGCTCCGCTCCGTGCCTAACTCTTGGCCCACATCTCGTCCCGCCATGGCGGCAGGAAGCCGGGAGGCCGGGTTCGCCGTGTCCTCAGCGCAGTGCCCTGGCCGCCCTGCCACAGCGGTAGGAGTGGCAGAGCCATTCCGGTACCAGCAGTACTTCTGCCGTTACTACCCGCTCAGGCTTCCCGCTGCCATTTCACCGCACTTGCCGGTTAGCGGCGGCATTACCGCCTGCAGCACCTCCGCCTCTCCACAGAACACGTGCGTTCTTTTTACAGAACCACCTTTAGATAGTTGAAGATTGCTTATTAATTTCCTTCATTCCTCTTCCCCCTTCAATCTTCCCTCCAATTTTATTTGTATATGCCTGAAGAGGCCAATTTTTTTCTGTTTTTCATGATCACCTGTGATCATAATTTTCCTCTTCGAGTCTCTCCAGCTCAGCCACACCTTTCTTGAAGTGCTGCAAACCAGACAGCCTGTCCTTGGCAGTGCCAGGTAAAGTAGAAGCCCACAGTAGGTGGTTTTAGGCTGTGGTGTCCCAGAAAGACTTTTGAAGGTCCCAGAAAGCCTTTTGAAGCTTTGTCTACACTACCAGCTGACTTGTATCAGATGGCAAAATCATAGAATCACAGAATGGTAAGGTGGAAAGGGACCTCATGGATCATCTAGTTCTAACCCCCTGCCACAGGCAGGGACACCTCCCACTAGCACAGCTCACTCAAGGCCTCATCCAACCTGGCCTTGAACACCTCCAGGGAGGGAGCAGCCACAACCTCCCTGGGCAACCTGTGCCAGTGCCTCACCACCCTCACTGTAAAGAACTTCCTCCTAACATCCAGTCTAAATCTCCCCTCTGCCAGTTTAAACCCATTGCCCCTTGTCCTGTCATTGCAGGACCTTGTAAATAATCCTTCCCCAGCCTTCCTGTAGGCCCCCTTCAGATACTGGAAGGCTACTATCAGGTCCCCTTGAAGCCTTCTCTTCTCCAGGCTGCAGAGCCCCAACTCTCTCAGCCTGTCCTCATAGGAGAGCTGCTCCAGCCCTCTGATCATCCTTGTGGCCGTCCTCTGGACCTGCTCCAACACTTCCATGTCCTTCCTGTGCTGAGGGTTCCAGAACTGCACACAGTACTTCAGGTACTTAATCACTAATCCCTGTTTTAATAAAACCTCTAACATACACATATAGGGCACTAGAAACTCTGCTGGCGGTTACAGGTTATTTCACTCGGGGCAGCAGTTGAAGCCCTACTAGGAGAAACCCTTGCAGCTGTTGCACAAGGTTTATCTCCATCACATTTGCTAGCCTATGTGTTTGGGCAAGCCCTTTGAAGTCTGATCAAGTCCATAGTGCCTTGGCCTAATGGCTTCTCCATTTATAAGATGAGAGCTGAAAATTCAGACAAATGTTAATGAACTCATTCAATCAATACCTCATCAGTCAGGTGGACAGTTTCTGTTGACATTTGCTACTGTAACAGCATGGTATCGGTGGCCTAGTAATAATGTAAAGAACACTGGCAACACACATAATAGGTTGCTTGAGACCTTCTCTGCGTTAGTGCAAAATGTAAGACCAAGGGTGAAGAGCAGCGCTAGGGCTGTTTGGGCTCTGGCAGCATTTATGAGGGAATGTTGTGTTCAATGAAACCATCCAGCCAAATATAAAAGCTGAACTTCCAGCCAGCCAAGAGGTCCTTGCCGCTTTGCCTCCAGCAAAGCATGCCTCTTTGCATGCCTCCAGCCACATTATTACTGATGGAGAATTATTATTATTTGGTGAAATAAATCATTTCAACAGCTTGACATAAAAATTAAGTTACTGTAACTATCAATTTTGCATTTAGTTTTTGAAATCATGTCAAGGGTTAGGGCTGGGCCAGCCACTAGACAAGTGACAGATGCTATTAACCCCTCTTCCTTCCCACACGAGGAACAAGAGGGGAATAACGGAAAGAGACCTAAGGACTGGGGGGAAAAAAGCAACAAACCTAAAGCAGCTTTTACAAAAATAATGATAAAATTAAATATATACAAATTTATACAAAACCAATACCAAACCCAACCCTCCTGATGGCAATTACATCACTGTCACCACCGTTGCTGTGGAAGTTCCAGACTGGAACAGGATTCAGGAATAAGAGGATTAAAGACAGAATGGGTAAGAATCTTGTTCAAAAGCTGGCCATTGAAGAAGAGAGCTTAACTCGTGTGATCATTCAGCATTGTATCAAATACAACATATATGGAATGAATGGAATACTTTACTGGTCAGTTTAGAGTGACCAGTCCTGTCTGCTCCTCCCCACGGTTGTGGGCTTTTAACTTTCTGCAACCCCAATGTAGTACACAAGATCTAGCAGTGACCTTGATCTCCATAGGAGCAAGAATAAGCAAGAGTCTTTCTGCATACCAATCCTTAGTGTAACTATAAACATCATCACTTCTGGAAGCAGACTGTGCCCGCAAAAATATGCTGCTAGCTTCAGAAAGTGCAGTTACTTGAAAGAGATTTAGCTGAAAGGTAAAATCGCTGAAGCGTTAGTTCTGTCCTAGCTCAAACTCAGATCAAATACAGCACAGCTGCACTGCTGACTTTACAGTCTCTATTAAGCTCCTTCATCATGTGGCTACTACCCTCTGAAAATCACTGCATGCTTATGGCCAGCTTGCTATCAATAGGTTGTGATCAAATACAGCACAGCTGCACTGCTGACTTTACAGTCTCTATTAAGCTCCTTCATCATGTGGCTACTACCCTCTGAAAATCACTGCATGCTTATGGCCAGCTTGCTATCAATAGGTTGTATTACCTGTTGTGATAGGTAATAGGCTACTACCCTCTGAAAATCACTGCATGCTTATGGCCAGCTTGCTATCAATAGGTTGTATTAGGTAGAAGGGCTTGCGTGCTCATGTTGAGCCCAGGTAGTCTAAAAGGGATTACCTGCTTCTATGAATTTGGCCTCAGGAACTGCTACAGTGTGATCATGTCCATACTGCTGAAATCACTCTTTCCCAAACTTTTTAAGTCCAGGCATCCATCATGAAGATGGTATTAGTTTATGGGCCTTGCAATCCATCATTCAAAGCTATGCAAAAGGAGCACCTGCTCTGAAAAGGTTACATAAATTATATGTATTTCTGGACATCATTTCTGTTCTACATGCTTTGGGCACTGAAAAAGTCTTACTAAGGCATTGCTGGTGGTGTCTGACATAGCATTCATTTGTTGCATAAATTATGTATTTCACATCTCTTCTTGGGCTTCTGAACTTGGCGGTCAATACTGATGACACTGGTCTGACACAAAGCCTGTTTTCTAGAGTTTGTCTGCAACCACAGCAGACACGACTGCCTCCAACATTCCCCTAAGAAAGCAGAGAACAAGTACAGGGCACATCCGGTGCTTCCTTCAAATCCTTTCCTGCACCCCACTGGAAGCATACTGAAACACAACTTTAAGTAAGCAGCAATCAGAAAAAGGTGCAAAGAATATTCCAAATGTTTATTATGTATTAAAAATACCGCAAATAAGCCATACAGTTCATTTCACAGTAACCTAAACAACATTGTTCAAGAACTTGAGAAGTCAATGAAGAACAGTGCAGTTCCAATAGTGACAACAGTTACCATAACATCATGGGGACCCTTTGCCAACAATTCTTTCCTGTTTACAGTGGGAACATTAGATATGGTTCAGTATCTTATTTACCTGGCAGAACAGTTTTTTACCTGTGCTGCTCCCACAACCACACTACGTCTACTGTTTCTAGGAATTCTTCTAACATAGCCACAGATTTGGTTAATGCAGGCTGAGCTGGACATGATGCTCACAACCTATTTTTCTAAGTATCTCTGTGGAGATACTTTCCCAAATCTTTGTAGGAAGTTCAAAAGTAAACTTGAAAAGAAGGGATATTTGAAATCCTTTCTATAAGGAAACAAAAAAAAAAAAGCCAAACCAACCAACCAAATAAAAATAACCCACCCCACACAGAAAGCCAAGTGAGTTCTGTGAGAAAGTGGTTTTTCAAATAACATCTGAAGAATTCTGACACCTTTCCCTCACTCTCAGCCGGTTCCTAGAAGGATCCTTTCCTACCAATGTCCCGGGAAGTCACCCAGTGACAAGAATGGTGAAAAGGAGCAGGCACCAAGTCCTGAATATGTAACAAGAGTTCAGGTCACTGTTACCTGTGTGGAAACTTGGAAATGTATATGCCTTAGAAGCAATTCTGCTGATTTCATGGTGATTTTCCCCTTTGTGTGTTTTGGAGTGAAATATTATTGTTGACATGCTTGCTATACATGGAACATATAAGGTGTAATTTTGATCCTTCTCTTTCCTCATTCAAGTTCATGATAATTTTTACAGAAAAGCCTGTCTCACAAACAAATTAGGCCTTTCCTGGAAAAGATACAACCTAATCACATAAAGAGTCCAAGAATATGACAAAAATATTGCTGTACCCTTTTGAAATAAATCCTATCCTTCAGATTTCCCTTCTAAGCATCAACTTCCTGCCCCACCAGCCCAATATTCTGGCAGAGGCCTGTGATTGTAAAGACTTGATCTCTCCAGCCATGTGACAGAACACCTCTCTTGGGTGTTCGCCCCAGGAAATGCCACTGAATTAAACCCCTCCCTTCCTTGGGGTCAGGTTGCCCCTTGTTAGCTCCTTGGTACAGACTAAGGACCCACAGAAATATGCTACAGCTCAGCTGACACCTGGTAAACATGGCTAAGTTCCAAACTGCAGAAATGGCTAAGTTGCTTCAAACGTGGTCCACACATAAGTCTACCAGCCTAAAAGGTTTAATTAAGACTGGAGTGTAGTTCTGTGCATTGGTTTCTCAACACAAAACCTACCAGTAAAATTCTTAGTGTGCACAGCAGTGTGTTTTTGGCACCAGAACAGCTGTAGCCCTTCTGTGTGGGTTATCTAGTGTCATAAAGTGAAACACCTTCAAGCCATTAAATGTGTGCCCATGCTAACGACACTGTAGTGTCTTAGTTACACCACTATAGTTACAGCTGTACAGCTTTATAGAGATGAGCCCTTAGAAATTCAATCTCCAACTAAATTCATGTTTTCTTAACAGAAATTTTTAAAAGAAAACAAACAACATCAAAAAACCCCAACAGCCAACAACCAACTAAACAAAAGAGAAATAAAGGAAATAAACAGAACTGTCCCTATTATTATTCTTATTCTCTTTGGAGGTATTGAATTGCTTTTAAAAAGAATAAAAAAAATTGGGCATACAAAAGCTATTCTCCTTAACCCATTATTTGCACAAGGAGCACTGCTGCCTAAACTTTTTCATGTATTTTCTCTACTTTCACAAATAATCTTTCTAGATCATTCCTCAGATCATCTATTGAGCTCTTCACAGACTCCAAATTGTTCTCATTATTTTCAATTTTCACCGAGTATGAGACTAAACTATCCACTGCAGTTCTTATCATTTTCAAATCAGAATCAACCTGACTGACAGAAGATCTCAGTTCATCTACAGAGCCTTCTACAGAAGAAAATTTTTCAAGATAGCCTTGAGAAGGTGCTTGACCTGTCTGAAGAGTTCCTTGATCCAACAAAGTACTAATTTGTTTCTGGACATCCTGCAGAGCACCAGAGGATGGCAGGTCACTGATGCTTCTCCTCAAGTTTTCCACATCATTGTACAGTGAGGTCTGTGATTCACCAAGATTTTTCAGAATGTCTGTGACTGAAGTTACGTCCAGATCTGAGACTCCCTGTAGAGCAATCATACTTTGTTCTAGGGTACTGAGCTTGTTCTCGTATTCTGCCTCCTTAGAAAAGAAAGACTGCAACTTTTCACTGTTTTGAGCAGCAACAGAAGTTAGAGACTCTAGGCTGTCTTCTATATTCCTCAGTCGAGAGTCCAGTCCTTCACTGTTCTTCCCAAAAGATTCTAATGCCTTTCTAAAGAGTTCACTTTCTTCCCATTTGTTGAGGTCAGACTTAACTTGCAGTAAATCTTCATCCAGTCTTTTAATGTCATTGGGGAGCTGTATAATAGAATCCTCAGCTCTCAGAACTTTCTCTTGCAAAGCTTTTAATGAAAGGTGTTCAGTATCTGCAGCCTCTTTGAATTTCTCATGTTCTTGTTTGAGGTTGACAAGCTCTTTCACTTCAGTATACACATCAGACTCCATGGACTCTATTGTACTCTTCAAGGTCTCTATGTCCTTTTCTTTGGCTTTCATGGAGGCTTGCATCTCATCAAAAGCATCTTTTAGCACCTTAATTTCGTTTTTATATACATCTGCCTCTTCAAGTGAATCAACTTTTGCTTTCATATTTTTGATTTCATCTTGGCTCCTTTGCTGGACTTCAGTGAATACTGCAATGTTATCGTTTATAGACTTGGTTAGCTCTGTTAGTCTCTCTTCCACTGTGTTCTCAAGAGATGTGAAGTCTCGTTCCCTTGCATCCTTCACCATGTGGATGCCATCAGACAAGTCTTTCAGAATTTCATTTTGCAGCTTCTGAAGCACTTCACTTATCCGGTTTATTTCACTCTCCCCTTGTTTCACAGCCTTCTCAGTAACCTCCTGCTTCTGCTGTGCAATTTTCATCATAGACTCAAATTCTCCAAACGTGGCTTGAAGGGAACGTACCTAGAACAGAAATCCAGATGGTTAACACTTAAAAATCCATCCTTACCCTTTGTGTCTGAGATTGCTGTGACCCTTGTTACTATATGAAATGATCGCCTTGATCCTTCATACTCCCTACCTGAGGTGACCCTGTGGCACCCAGCATCTAGAGCCCTTCAGCTCTACAAATACATACATTTTCTGATGATTCTTGGCCTCACTGACCTGATGCAGGCAACCCAGGAAATTTGCTGCAGTGAAAAAAAAAAAAATCAAACTCAATTTTCCAGAGTTTGCATCTAGACCAATGTCCGGACATGAAAGTAGTTTCAAAGTACAGAGAGAGTAGCAGGAAAAATAAGGGGAAAGGGAAGCTGGGAATTAGAGCAGTAGTCATGACATTTGCTGCTCCTAGACACAAATGAAGACACACATTTTTCTTGATAACTGTATTTTAAGATAAGAACCATAGAAAGTCTTCCGTGTTTGAAATACTTGGTTCCCCATTACTCACACGCATGGTCGTAGTGAACAGGGACACATCTATGTACACAGGTAGAGAATGAAGCCACAGCAGCTGCCAAGTGGACTGATTTGCTTCTATCCCAAGTTAATACTCACAGAAAGCAGTAACCACTGGATTGGGCATGGTATTAATCTTCCCCATTACAAAAACTAGATGATTTTAGTAGCAGCAACAGAGGAAATGTCAAGGGATGAGTGGCCACCACATTAATTTGCTCTCACATTTAAAGGTAAGATCCAGGCACACCAAGAGGGAAGCACAGGTTACTTAATTCTGAGGCCAGAGTCTCAAAACTGTAGAGAAATCTTTTTGTGCATTTGTGGCTTGCTTTTTTAAAGACTTTGTAAAGCAACATCAGAACTCCCACTGGCTGTGACAGAAATCCATCACATAGAAAATACCTCAAGGCTTTGGCAGGATGGCCAAATGTTGCCTTGCCTCATGCTACTCTTGTGTCTTAGGGCTTTATTAATCAGTTGTGCCACATGGGCTGCTATGTTTACTGATTAGATACACAGCTGGAGGGGTGAGTTTATTTTATAAATAGAAGGCAGTATATTTTATATCCTCTTAGGAAGAAATATACAAAGCTTCTTTTTTTTTTTTGTTTTTATTTTGAAGGAGGCTTTAGCAGTTTCCAGCCAGACTCTGAACCTGTAAGTTATTTTCAAAAGACCTAACAAACTTACTCATTAGAAATTAAGTTATTCATACATATATTCACAACACTAAATCTCTGACTAAATCCTCCTTTGTCTTCATGAAGTCTGCACTGTATAAGGATTGTAGAGCTCGACCATTAAGACTTGCCCTTGCTTCAATAGATCCCTGCAATCTGAAGAATACCCATGAAGATTACTTTTTCCCTTCTCTTCTGTGAAAAGGTTTGTAATGACTTCACAGTCACTACATTTCTATTTGGTGCTTACATAGGAAACTAGAAACATGCTAAGGTGTGAGGAGGGTGAGGAAGCAGGCAGCACTGCCATATGTATTGCAGCAAGGTACCAGCCACTACACTGACTTATCAACCTCATTTTCACAATGTCTTCTTTCCTGCCGGTTCATTCTGATCTTTTCCACATAGAGCCTTATCTGTATCACTGTAAATAGGCTTTACAAATCTAAAAGGAGAAACTTCTACTCCTCCTCTTACAACATATTTTCTTTGATGCATTCTGACCAAATGAAAATATTCATAACTGCGATTAACTTATCTTCAGCTGTTAGTCTAAGAAAAGGCTTAGGAAATGGGCCAGAAGAACTCTCTACGTGACAGAAGGTCTCTGTTGCTATACATTTGACAGAGATAGATCCCACCCTACCACCACCAGAATGGAAGTACTTTCTAACTGTACTTCCACTGCATTCAGGCAATGCTTATGGTGTAACTTGAAGGTATTCTCCTACACTTTAAGCTGAGCCAGCAACTTAAAGATTGAAGAGCTCTAAGGTAATAAAATGGACTGGGGTTTTCAAACTAGACCAGCTTCTAATTTGTTCTGTTCCAACCAAGAACCACCAGGGCTCAAAAGTAAACCTGTCACATGAGACGGGTAAAATTCACTACAAAGTAGTAGTTGGGTTTGTGGGTGCACCTGTGTGCTGGTTTGCCTCTTTGGTGTTTATGGCTCATGAAGTTCAAAATCATAGCCCCTGAAAAGTTTTGCACTACAACTAACAACTATGTCTTCTCTATCTTGTCTTTAAACACCAAACAACTTAGCCTGTCTGGGAATTGTGCTATATTAAAGACTAAGCTTCCACATCATTTCCTTTCTCCTCCTACTGCTGATATGCAAAGCATATAAATAAAATAAAAAATAAAAGCAACTTAAATAATGCTTAGTCCTGACAGGACTAATGGCAGTAAAAGACTGAAGGGCAAAGTCATTTCCACATGTGCTGATGGCACACTGCGAGTACAATGCAGGACCCTGCACTTTCGTAAAGCGGTGAAATACAACCTGGTCTCTCCCTCAAGTATCTTCTTCTGTGAAGACAAGACCAAACCACGGCAGCAAAGTTTTCAAAGGCTACATTGAAACTCTGTGATCTCTTTCCCCCCACCTTTAATTCTCACATTTACTGTATGTCTAACACCTGCCATTTGCTATACACAAACCAGTTAAGTTTCAGTTCCCTTTGAAACTATTTATAAACTGCTTTTACATACCCATCTCCTAAAACATATAACATATACATAGGCTTTTCTGCAAGGACATGGATATGGGAGGCAGCAGATTGTACCCATTCCTATGCTTGCAGGGGCTTAGATACTGCACATACATCCGAGTTCTATACTCATGTATTGTAATCTTATATTCTGCACTCCCTGCCATTGTAATTTCTTCCTTTCAACAAAGAGACTGTAATAATGCCTTAAACTATAGGGGAAAAAGCAATACTTGCTAGTCTGAATCATGGCCCAGCCATCACTGAGTAAAAATTCCAGGATTTAAAGTTAGCTTCAGAAACAACACTACAGCCCTGAATTTTACAGCTCTTTTCCTGCCTCATGCAAGATTTCCTCTTCCTCCTTGTTGTAAGGGAGAGGAAATACCAAGACCAACCCTACAAACTCCTCGGGTGCACACTGCTGTGCTGCCAGGAGCACCACAGAATGGATGGAGAACCCCTGCCAGTACATATCCCTGCCATCCTGTCCCTCCACCATCAGCCCAAGTCCAAGCTTGAAAGAAATACAGGGTATCAGCACAGTGAGCAGTGCAGAAAGCAATCAAGCTGAGACACAAACTCTGTTTTCTTTGATCAAATTCAGTCATAACTTTCCATGCTGATTTCCAACCAATGTAACTATTCCCTATGCAGGAATTTGATTATATGTTGACGATACTTTTACATATGCCAATTTTGAAAGTTTTAGGCATCCCAAGGCACGTCCAGATGGACATGACCATTTGTGAAACACTAGCTTGGAGGCTAATAATGCCTGAATGAAAAAAACAAGGAGAGAAATGCACATTTGTTTTTGCTTCGTGCAAGCCACAATCTTTGCCAATAACCTCACTGTTCTTCTAGAGTCCTGGGCAGCCCACGGATACAGTGTGTCTTGCTCCCCTTGGCTGAAGGCACTGGCAGGAATTTGAGAGGCAGGGCACTGCAGGAGTACCATTTCTGGCATAGCCTCTGCTGCTTGGTGAAGCCGGCAGAGTTTTTTTCTACAGCACGCAGGGATGTCGAGGTAGGATCCTGCCACATCCGACCATGCTGTCGCACCATCTCCCTTGGTGCACATTCCTGTCTGCTCAATGAGGTGGCAAGAAGCAGCCTACCTGCCACGCTTGCTTTCAAATCGCGCCAATCAAAGATAGAATATTAGCGCCAGGAGGCTCTCAAAACCTTAGGTCTGCACTTCTGCCAATACGTAAGCGTGCTGACTGCATTACATAAAATGGCTTCACACTACAGCCCTGGAAGCGCACACTGGGCAAGGAGCCGGCTGTGGGCTGTCCCGGGGGCCGCTCGCTGGTCCGCCGCGGGGTGCCCCCCCCTCGGCCCGGCCTCATTCTGTTCTCCAATCCCTAACAGGGATTTCTCGCTTTACCGAGGCCACGTTTGCAGGCGCGGGGCACACTGCGGCCCAGACTCCGTTTGGCTCTCTAATGCCATGAAAGCATCTTTACGGNTGGGCCACGTCTGCTTTCCCGCAAGCCGGGCCATCCAAGGGCTACGTGGCTGCTTATTTAAAGGATGAAGTCCCCGCGTCCTGCCGGAACAGCTGCCGCCCCCAGCCCCGCCAAGAAATGCCGAGCGCCCGACGCGCTTCGATCCCGGCACGCCCTCTCCCCTGCCCCGCGGGCCACCCTGTCCGCCCTCCGACAGTGCCCGGCACTGCGATACNTGCCCGGCACTGCGCTACCTTCTGCACAACAGCGTCCAGGGTGGCGGCCAGCTCCTGCCGCTGCCGGCCGGAGGCCTCGCTCTCCTGGGCGCTCCGCCCGACCTCCTCCCGCAGCTGCAGCACGTACCAGCCGGCAGGTAGCACGGCGCACAGCACCAGCCCCACCGCGGCGCCCAGCAGAAGCGCCCAGCCGCGGCGGGGACCGGCACTGGAGCGACCCCCTCCTCCCCCGGCGGCCCTGCCGCCTCGGCCGTGAGACGACGACGGTGGCTTCTTCGTCGTCGCTTCCTCGGCGCCTCCTGGTTGCGCGCCCCGCTCGCTAGCGGCGGCGGGCGGACTGCCCCCCTTAGGGCCCCGGTGCTTCGCGGCTGACATGGCGGGACGCCGCCGTCGTAGGCGAAGCCAGAGCAGCGGTAACAGGGGAGGGATGGAGGGAGGGCGGGGGCGTCGGCCCGGCAGCGCCAGGCTCCCCGCCCCGCCCCAGCCCCCGCCCTGGAGGGACGCCACGCACACGGGGACCGCCTTGGTTCCTCCGAGGGGAGTCGTCCCGCACACGGGCTGGTCGCTTCCCGAGGCAGGCTGGGCAGAGGACCACCCTGAGATGTCAGACTCTTTCCGACCGGGGCTGCCTCGACCACGGCTGTCCGCGAGACCTTTTGCTGGAGCGAGGTGCGCCGGGGCTTCTCCCCTCGCAGCCCCGGGTCCAGTGTAGTTTTGGTGGCAGATCTTCCCGCCTCGTGTGACTTCTGCTTTGCTTGCGATAGTGGCTGAGTCGACTGCTGCAAAGTCTGAGAGCGTGGCATGGAGAAAAACTTCCTCTCTCCATCCACAAACCACTTTCTGGTGCCTCTAAAGCATCGGGCTGGACCTTGGGCACACGGCAACAGCCTTGACTGGCAGGAGGCTTTCCAGCCCGACGCAAACTCCTGTCGGCGGCTTTCACGGCCTGCCTTATCCCAGCACACTCGGTAGAGGCCAGCAGCTCAGCACCGAAATCCCTGCGGCGGCTTTGCACTCTGAGCATACCCTTTTGCCTCACTACGTCGGCAATGAGCCCCTACACTCATTTTCTCAATAGAGCATGTCCAGCAGGAGCAGGGAAGTGATTATGCCACTGTACTCAGCACTGGTGAGAGCATAGCTTGCACACTGGGTTCAATTCTGAGTACCATAATATAGGAAAGACATTGAGGTCCTGGAGGGTGTCCATAGAAGAGCAATGAGGCTGGTGAGGGGTTTGGAGGGCAGATCGTATCAGGAGCATCTGAGGGAACTGGGGTTGCTTAGTCTGGAGAGGAGAAGGTTACAGGGGAGATCTTATTGCTCTTTACAAGTACTTGAAAGGAGGTTGTAGTGAAGCTTGTTGTGTTGGTCTCTTTACCCAAGTAACTAGCAAAAGGATGAGAGAAAGTGGCTTTAAATTGTGCCAGGGATGGTTTAGACTGGGTATTAGGGAAAACTTCTTTACTGAGAGAGTGGTGAGGCATTGGAACAGGCTTCCAAGGGAGGTAGTGGAGTCATCATCCCTGGAGGTGTCCAAGTGTGTAGATGTGGTGCTCGAGGGTATAGTTTGGTGGTCATGGTACGATTGGACTCGAGTTTAAGTATCTTTTCCAACCTTAGTGATTCTATGATTCTGCTCCTGTTACTAAAGAAGCAGGCCTGTTCAGGGCTAAACTGTTCTTTTAGATGACATACTGGAACAATTTAATCAGGATGTCCTTGATAGCTGAAACATCTTAAACAAGTATGTAAAAAGTGCTACTAAATAGCATAGTGGGCTTTTGGTTCAAACATAGTGTCCTAGACTAAACTAGTGTCATTATAATGTTAAAACCACACCTCCTAGATTGGAGACCCCTGCCCAAAATAAACCTCTCACCCTATGAACATGTCCATTGAATTTAAGAGAAGCTGAATGGGAAGCAAGCAGGAGACTAACCAATGAATCATTCACCTGAAGCTCCTGGTGCAACTCTCTGACCTCCAGGGGACATGATGTGGGACCTGAGCAGAGAACTTGCAGCACATTCAACTTCCCAAAGGAGCAGGAGTTCCAGAATGCTTGCTGGGGGGAGAAGGGCTGTTTGGTTTGGAGTTTGTTCAGTTTTGGTTTACATTACAATACCAAGTTTACCAGCTATTAGTTGTTTGAGGGAAGGCACTCTTCAGAGACAGTGAGGACCACAGCCCCTGATGTCAGACCAGCAAATAGAGCCTTACTCAATACTGCTACCAAGCTTTAGGATGAATTGAACTGTTTGGTCTGTATGTGGTATTCTACTCAGTAACTACTTGCATGGGTGATAGAAGCAGAACTTTTAGTTTGTTCTCAGCCATTTTGTCAGCATAGTTCTGTCAAATTCATGGATCTGAGGCCAAAGGTCAGTAGCTAGAGAGGATGCTGGAATGACTGCAGGTTATGGACACCACAATGGAACTTGGTTAGCTGATTGCTCTGATCCTTACAAGTAGCAGAGAGCTTGCATAGTGGCAGGACCATGTCTTAAATACATGCCAGAGGTGGCTGGGAGCTAATACAACAGGAGCTTGCACTGAAACAGATGAGGAAGCCTCACAATATTCTGTCCTCCTCAATAGTGTGGGAATAAAAATCTTCAGCAGTATACAAAACACCCTGGGAAGGCTAGAACTGCAGTTTCTACAGTGAGTATCTATCCACAGCCTTAACTGTCTCACACTTTGTTATAAGGAAGATCTCATATTTCTCTTTAGAAAGGGCCTAGAAAGTCCAGGATTTGTAGCAACACCTGGGAGTTTAGCTCAGAAACATCAGAGAGTTTATCATAAGAACTGAGCTCTGTGGATGTTGCCAGAGCAATAATCATCAATGTTAAGCATAGAATCATAGAATAGTAGGGGATGGAAGAGACTTCTACTGATCTAGTTCAGACTTCCTGATAACACAGGTACGTCTAGATCAGGTTGCAGTGGCATCCTGGCCTGCATCAGGAATAGTGTGGCCAGCAGGAGCAGGGAGCTCATTCTCCCCCTGTACTCTGCACTGGTTACACCACACCTTGAGTACTGTGTCCAGTTCTGGGCCCCTCAATTGAAGAAGGACATTGAGGTGCTTGAGTGTGTCCAGAGAAGGGCAACGAGGCTGGGGAGAGGCCTGGAGCACAGCCCTATGGAGAGAGGCTGAGGGAGCTGGGATTGGTTAGCCTGGAGAAGAGGAGGCTCAGGGCAGACCTTGCTGTCTACAGCTACCTGAAGGGTGGTTGTGGCCAGGAGGAGGTTGCTTTCTTCTCTCAGGCAACCAGCACCAGAACAAGAGGACACAGTCTCAAGCTGTGCCAGGGGAAGTTTAGGCTGGAGGTGAGGAGAAAGTTCTTGCCTGAGAGAGTCATTGACTGCTGGAATGGGCTGCCCAGGGAGGTGGTGGAGTCACCGTCCCTGGAGGTGTTCAAGGCAGGTTTGGACGTGGCACTTGGTGCCATGGTCTGGTCTTGAGGTCTGTGGTAATGGGTTGGACTTGATGATCTTTGAGGTCTCTTCCAACCTTGGTGATACTGTGATACTGTGATATTTTGAAAGTCTCTAGAGAAAGGGACTCTACAGCCTCTCTAGGCAACCTGTTCCAGTGCTCTATCACCCTCAAAGTAAAGAAGTTTCTCCATTGCCACCACCGAGAAGAGCTCAGCCTCATTCTTATGACCTCCACCCTGTAGATACTCATATGCATTTATAAGATACTCTCTCAGTATTCTCTTTTCTGAGACCCCCAAGTCTCTCAGCCTGTCCTTGTAAGAAATATGCTCCTGTCTCCCAGTCATCCTGGTGACCCTCTGTTGGACTCTATCCAGTAGTTCCCTGTCCCTCTTGAACTAGGGAGCCCAGAACTGGACACAGTACTCCAGCTGAGGCCTTAACAATGCAGAGCAGAGGGGAAGGAGAACCTCCCTCAGCCTGCTGGTCACAGTCTTCTTAAGACACCCCAGAAAAGTGTTAGCCACCTTGGCCATGAGAGCACAAAACTGGCTCATAGTGAAATTGTCCCACCAGCGCTCCCAGGTCCTTCTTTCCAAAGCTGTTTCCCAGCAGGTCAACCCGTAACCTGTACTGATGCACGGGGTTATTCCTCCCCAAGTGCAGGACTCTACTCTTGCCATTGTTGAGTTTCATGAGGTTGAGGTTCACCTCTGCCCAACTTTTCTGCCTGTTCGGGTCTTGCTGAATTGCAGCACAGGCTTCTGGTGTGCCAGCCACTCCTCCCACTTTCAAGTTTCCCAGCATGCAGAGATATAAATCTGTTTCAGGTAGTAAGGTAGCACAGGTGTCATACCATTTCTCCTCCAGATTGGCAGTGACAAAGAAAATGTTAGTCATGTACTGCCTAAGTTTTCTTCTCGCCAAGGAACTAATGTAAATTATTTCTGAACAAGACAACCACTCTACCAACAGCTTCTCGTTGTATTTGGCACAGTGGGTCAAATTATTTTCTGTGTACAGAAAGACAGATGACTGCTGAAGGAAGTGTGCATTAGGAATTTGCTGAATTCCTATGATGAAGTAGGCTACTTCCTAGGATGAAGTAGCCAAACACTGCAGACCAGTGTGGCTGGGAATTGACTGATGTACCATTTTCTGTCAGAAATGTCAATATTCTGTTTTGCCTTTTTGTGAATTTGAAGCCAAATACTTCAGCAAGGAGAAGTAGCAATTCTCACAAGACTTACATCTTCTTGTAATACAGGAAACTCCACAGAAGAGCAAGCTGAGAAAGCATCCTTACACCTGCCTTGTAGACATTTTGCCTGACCCTTGAGCCTATTATCAAATCTGGGCTTGATGGTCTCAGTCAACCCAGAGTCTTAACATCCATCTGTTAGCGCTAAAGCCAGTCTGCCTAGCTCAGTTATTAGGATTAGGGCAAAATATCTTGTGACTTCAAGTTATGTTCTCAATTTAGTTGTCATGGGCACTGGTGTAAACAATAACATCCCTTGCCTTTCCCTTTCCTTCCATACTAACCATCAGTTAGCCACATACTGGGACATTTCTGACCTGCAGGGCCAAATGTAGCTGCATGTCTTACCCACCGAGTAGCTGTGTTGCTGTTTGCTGGATAAAGCAGTGCATAGAAATAAATGGCTTCAGAGGTACTTCTGAGATACTGTTGGTAGCACAAAACAGTGTAACAAAGCAGACGCAGAGGTTGGGTGAAGACCCTGTGGTCTGTGCTGCCGTGGCACAGAAACATTGTCCTTTTACAGTGCATATTTCACAAAAAAATTTAGAAGCCAGTTTACTCAGTGAGACTGGGGCATCCCTTTCCCTCCCCGTGCAAAATAGGCCACTAATTGTGGATTTCCACAGTTGCCAGTCCACACAGGCAGCACACAAAAGGGACATGGTGTTTGCTGCAAGTACTCTTTGTATAACTTCAGATGATATAGATGATTAATTAAGGCTGTCAGCAGACATCACAACAAAGGCCAAAACGTGGGTTTCCCCCATTTCTCAGATGGCATTTAAGCCAAAATGAATGTGCAAAACAATAAATAGTGTCCCTGGAAGTGAAAACATTCCTGTGCAATGCAGCCCACCTGTACACCATCACAGTCTTCTCCAAAGCTCTTTCAAGTTTCTCTCAGATTGTTGTTGCCACATGACGTGGACGAACTGGGGCAAAGTAGTGCAAACAGTTACTTAAAGCACTGTCGTCTTTACAGACGATAGCAGATTAGGCTATTTGACTTAATCCCATTTAATGTCTCTGAGGTCTGGGCTCAGAACAGCAGGGCTGACAGGTGCTCTGCATGGCAGGGAGAAAGTGCTTCTGCTTGACAGGGCATCTGGCACCGGCATAGTGAAATTCCATTCCCTGCCTCAAGTCCTTGCTTCCATAGTAGAGGTTAATGGGACCTACAGCGAGATTTGGTCTATATGGAATACACCTTCTATCTCATACAATTCATCACACCTGCTGAAAATTGCTTGCAGGAAGGAGAGCTCTGGGTCTTCATGATAAGCAAGGCCTGATACAGTTAGCTCCTGCTTGGGAGATGACTGCCAGTGTTTTGCCCTGCACGCTTCCTGGTCGGTGAGGTAACAGTGGGACGTAGGTCTGGTGACAGGAAGAGACGATGACTGTGAGAGGTACTGCTGGCCCAGCGGGTGGCTGAAGCTGCCCAGTGGATGAGGTTTATACAGCAATAAGCAAAGCATTTATAATAGTAATGCTGCCTCCTAAGACCACAGCCATGAGCAAGGCAGGTGACTAAACTCGACACAGTCCTGAATAGCTTCCCTGAGGCTAAGATGGTACACCCTCGAGAGACCAAGGAAATCAGGGCAGTAAAGCTCGTGCAGACACATTTAAAGCTTCCTAGGTAGCGCCGTGAAAAGACATGGGCAAATACAGCCGGAGGGGCGGCCGCGTCCAACCCCCATGTCCGTGGGGCTAACTTGACCCCTTATTGCCTGAGGCGGCTCCGGGGCAGGGCTAACAAAGAGAGCCCGCCCCTCTCCGGGGACGGGATGGGACCAGCCCCGATCGACGCGGCTCTTCCGTAAACACCACCCAAGCCTTCCCCCGGCCTGCTCCCCGCGGGTACTGCCCATTCAGCGCGGGGGAGTCCGCTGAAGTGTCTTCTCTTGTCTCATATTTCTTCCCACTTCGTCCTCGTGCTCGGGCCGAATGAGGAGACGCTGGATACTTATATGGGAACAGGTGCACGTTGACCCAAGTTCCTCTGGCTAACTTACCGCCAGCAGTCAGCAAAAGGTTACGCGCCCCCCCTTTCTCCCCCCCCGTCATCAGCAGAGATGGACGCTCCCAAGGAAGACGCTAATAATCCAGGATGAGTATATAAATCTGGGGGGGGGGGGGTGTTTAAAGCTCCGGCGAGCGCCGCGCAGGAGGGCGACTTGTAGCTGCTGCCGCTGGGCCGCGGTGAGTGGCTGGGGTAAACAGGGGCCGAGCTGCGCCGTCTGACAGCGATACTGTACCGCGTGGCAGCAGGCGTGGGTGTTCGAGCACGTATAGGCGATGAACTACGGGGTGAGTCCGGGTCAGAGGTGGCCCGGGGGCTGCTGTCCTCCTATGCAGTGGGGGTGGCTGGGAGGTGTTGGGTTTGCGCTCCCCTCTACTGCTGCAGCAGCAGGTAGGTTTCGCAGCCCTTGCTCGGTGTCTCGTGGGCTGTCTCCGTCCCTTAATGCTAGCTGTCCAGAGGAACATTCCGGTCTGAAGGGTGAAGCCCCGAAGGTGCCCCTCACCGAGCCCGTGGGCAAGGACACTCCCTAGGGCATGTGGGGTCGAGACACCTAGAGGCTGGCTGCGGAGCTAGCAAAAATAGGGCTCCCTCATCTCTTCCCTTCCTCCCCTCGAACCTGTCCTTGGAAACGCTGTTTGTTTTGGTCGGTGTATGCCAAACTCCTGCCTCTGGTAACTGTTAAAAACATGGGGCCAGGGGAGGAGACGGGCTGCCAAACAGATGAAGGAAGAGGAGGAGCCGGCAGGAAGGGCGTGCTCGGCCTCCCCTCCGGCGGCTTGCGGCCCCGGGGACGGCTTGTGGAAGGGCGCGAGGTGAGGGTGGTTGCAGCGGCCGCGGCGCGCGCAGGCTTGGGCACATGTGCGCCTCGCGCGTGCCGAGGGGCCTGTGCTTCGTCCGGAGTCTGTGGGAAGAGCTGCAGAGCTGAGGGAGAGAAGTGTCAGCTGTAAGCTGTCGAGAATGAGGCATGAGGGGTTCTGTGACTCCTTAACAAAGGCTCTTTTCTGCTCCTGTGCCGTGGGTCTTGGCAAAGGTGGAGTTGGTGAAAGGGAAACCCGAGCCCAAATGAGATTCGGTTGGTGCCAGCTTGAAGATAGCAAGGAAACCAGTAGAATAAACAATGTTAAGACATTTATAGTGGTAAAACTGGACAGAGCACTTACGTGTGTGGTGGAGTAACTTATTTGAACAAAGCAAGCTGTGAAAAAACTTTTCTTGAAGATGGTATCTGACATTTAGGAGGAAGAAAAAAAAAAAACAACCCAGCCCTTCCAAGCTGTCTCTTTTCCACCAGATCACAAAATAACTTCTAGTGGAAGCTTTAAGGAATAAAAGGCCTGTTTGTGTTCTGTGAAACTAATCTGACCTTGAATCTGAGTGAGTGGATTGGGTGATGTGACCGTGCAAGAGCAAAGCAGTCTTTGCAGCATCTACAGTGCTGTATTCATTGCATCTGTACTAGAAAGGCTAAGTGAACATTGTAAATATCAGCAGAAACCACAATAATCTAGCTATTCCCCGTGAAATTAACTGGAACCATAGAATTTGCATATTTAGAAGATACTTCTGGCTTGGTCTCCCTGTTAGAGTTTATCATTATCTGCAGGATAATACTGATGGAAAGAAATCAGTGCAGTGAAGCCCATTGTGAAGGGATCTGACCTGATACGAAAGTAAAGCTCAGCTGGTTTTAATGCAGAAAGAGTAAAGCAGGTTGTAACCACAGGCTAACCCTTTAATAGAATAGGATATTAAGCTGTGTATTAAAACAACAGGCTAATATGTAATACCTAATGAACAATGCAGAATAAGAAGGTGGTGTTGTCTGCTCAAGATGATGAGGTACAAAGAGATCTTGGAAGACTAAAGCCTTTCTGAAATACTTTTGGGAATTGCATGAATCTAAATTTGAAAATACATGTGAATTTACCCCTTAGTATTTTATGAGCAGCTCTGTGCTGTCTACAAAAGCATAAGGAAAAGCAGCTGTTCTAGTACATGCTGTAAGCAAAGGACTGAGTAACTTCATTATCTATCGTTGTAACTAATTAGAAATATGCTTTTTTTTTTTTTTTTTGCTTTGTGCTTCTCTTTGATGTGCTCAGTGAATACGTTTTTCTCTTAAGCTTTTTAGCTGTTGGGCAGCGTATTTAAAAACTGTAGATAGCATATCCAGATTCTGCTTGCATATTGATGTATGTTTGTTTTGATATGCTTACTGCTTTGTTGTTGTTTTAAACTTAGAGCTTATCAATAATGTACTAAACTGGCAGAATACACCCATTCTTCATTTTGACACATCCTAGCAGGAGATATATTTACCGTGTACAAAGATTGCAGTGTTTTTTCAATGTGTCATCTCCTGTTGCATTGTTGAACTGTCTTATTTAAAGTAAAGCTTCCGAAGCACTCTACTGACAACTCTTCTATTTGTGTGTGTACTGTAGGACAAGATATGGTCTTGGTACAACAAAGTATGTCATGGGCCTCTTTGACGTAGAAGTGTTTGTTGTCAAAAGAGCCTTTGTGGGCACTATGTAAAGACTTTATGTATATAGAATGTTAATTTCTGCCTTAGCACTTTGGTGGTTTTGAGAATCAATGGGGTAGAAAATGGCAAAACTGACTACTGTCATGCAGTTAAGTTCTCAAAATACATAAATTGTTTGGGAATTTTGGAGATTTTAACAACCATTTATTTTATTCCATGTTCTTAACACTTAGATTGAAGCAGTAGATACATCTTGAAGTGTTCATACTGGACGCATTGTTTACAAGACCTTTTGGGCCAGTACACTGCTAACAACATTAATCATTTCTTTTGATGGACCTTGTGCAACATTAGGAGGTCAGTTTATTTATATATTATTTATTTATTACTTTATGATTGAAAACCTGGAAATAGTGTTCTGATGCTGATCTGGAAACAGTAGTGTGAGGGTAGTACAACCTTTGCAAGTCTTTGTAGGATTGTTGTATTTAAGTGAACAGCTCCACATCAAGAACCTGGATGTAAGTTAGGTTACAACTAGTTTCTAGTCAGCGCTAGCTTTGAAGTCTGTAACACAGTTCTTAACCAAAAAATAGTTTGTATTTTGTATTTGTATGTGCATAATGTTTGTATTATGCACATTAACTAGCGAGCCATTTCTTTTGGAACTTGCACAGTATGGTTTCCAAGTAAAAAAAAAAAATCTTAACCTTTTGTTTTTGTAGGTTGTCAGTTATTAGAAATTCTAAAAATTGCTGGTTTAGTGGAAGAGTTATGATGTTAAGGATCACAACTAATGTCGTAAATCTCAAACGTGACCTCTGTAATAGAGCGTGATCAAAAATCTCTCATTGGCTTCTCCAGTATGGAAATAAACTGACAATTGTGTTCTTGCTGATGTGAGTAATTCTTTTCACAAACCCCACTGTAAAATACTGCATAGGGCAGTCGAAGGCATTCTCTTTCTTCTTGGGAGGAGTAAACGCGCACTTAACCAGTGTTAACCATCTCATTTAATGGGAGAGTACTAATCAGAGTAACACTTCAGCAGGTTATGAAGACCTGTGTGGGATGAACCAGTACCCAAAAAATTACTCTTCAAGCTGCAACTGGGTTCCAGCATAAAGAAATCTTCATTGTTACTCCCTTTTGTGTGTCTCGACCCCACAGTACATTGATTGACATAAGTACACACAAAGATGATCCTTTAGCTGCCAAAGTGGCATTTTTCAATTTCAGCAGCTATGAAGTGCAGCACTTCTTGTCTGCCCAAGTTGATGCAATTTAACCATAAATGAAGTTGTATTACTTCAATTTACTGTCAAAAAGCATTATTGGCTATGACTCTTCATAATGTACGACAGAATACTTCATGGCCATAGTCAGAGGGACAGCTACTATTGGTATCTGGGCCAGATTCCTTTGGTAGTAATTATAGGTGACTTCCAGGTTCTCATTTTAACATGATTATGAACATATTTTTTCACTTCCTGTCCTACAACTACTAGTCATCTCTATCACACTATGCAGCTGTCCAAATTCTGTGCAGCTGCAGATTATCTGCCTGGGAGGCAGTTTCTTTATGTAGACAGAAGCACTGTGAAGCATGGCACTTTCCAGGGATATTTGTCATGTATGCTGAATGTAATGTTAGAGGCTTAGGGTTACCATTTAACTTAAAACGGAAACCTCATACACCTTCAGCCCTGTGTGGAGTATTTTTGGGTCGTCTATGCCGTTGTCGATCTGGTTCCGAGTAAAAACTCACCTAAGGCAGCAGGGCAGACTTCTGGCTATGCCCTGTCAGACCTCTAGTATTCAGAATTATTTGTGTGTTATTCCTCAAACTTCTGTGTTTGCTTCAGAGTTGTTATGTTCAACGCAGTCTGTAGAAGGGAGCTAATTGCTAAATACCACTTGTTGGTGAAGTCAGGTGGGGGATGGTAACATCCTGAGGTGCCTTTATGGATGTGGAGAAGTTCAAAATTTCTGACAACAAGCAACTTCAGAGGTTATTGTGGGTGGTCTTTATTTTAAATATAACCAATTTACAGACTGTCTCTAATGTAAGCATAAAGGTAAGAAACAGCAAAAGATGCAGAATTTCTTTGCAGAGCAGGTGTAGTTTTAATAACTTATGATTCTGCATGTCAAGCCAAGTCCTTTCTGTAACACCTTTTTAAGAAATGCAGGTACTTATTCTCCATTCACAACATAATGATCAGCATCTGACTTTGGAGAAACAATCAAACAAGTAAGTGTTGGTTTTATGGAAAGTATATTGGTCTTTCTAGGTCTTGTTTACTATAGCAGTTGAAGTGAATCAGAATGCCTCTCAATGATGACCAGAACAGTGACTCAGAGTCTTCACGCCTGTCTGAAAGCACAGCTGCTTCTAGTGACTCTGAATATTCAAGACAGAGCTTTAACAGCGAATCTTCAAGCAAACCCAGTTCACCAGCCTGTAAGCCTATTTCAACCTTACCTGCATTGTGCATAGACAGATAAGGCTAACTTGTCTCATTTCTCTTTGCTGTCATGGGTAGAACCTGGGCTTCTGAATCTCTTTAAGAGTATTAAGAGGGAAGCATGGCTTTCTCTCTGCTGTGAAGCAGCGCATCAACTTGTGTGTGGAACACCATCCGCAGCTGTACCTGTGGGGGTCTCCTTGTGTGCTCCTTCAGAAAGTGTAAGAAAAGTGTGCAACCATGGACATCCTAACATTGAGCTAATCTTGGTGTTGGTAGTGGTCTCGCACTCAACCAGAACCAGCTTTGGGCAAAGTGTGTTTCTTCTGTTTGCTCCATACACTTACAAATTAAATCTGTAACTTACAGATTTATAATATTAGATCAAGTTATATGAACTTACTGTGGAATTAACTTTTTTCCCCCACAAATATTTGGATCAAACACAAAAAACACATTTGCACAATGAAGGTATCTTGAGTAACAATAAATAAAGCTTTGGTTATGTGTTTCATGTTCATGTCTACAAGCGTTTTCAGACCATTCATACTGCTTTAGTGTCTATATAAGTGAAGTCTCAGAATAAAACAGGCTTGTTAGTAGAGCTGCAGTTGGCAGTTGTCTCTTTGTGTATTACTAGTCTTCAAAAGGCTGATTCCAAATGCTAAATTAAGTGACAGAATTTGGGGGTTTAGAAACTCTGGGAATTGGTTTCCTCTGTAAAGTTTGTGTTACGCTCCCTTTTTACAAAAAAAGCATTAAGGTAACATACGATGCATCTGTTGTGGAATATAAGTGGGAGGGTTCTCAAGACAGTAATGTCAGACCCTTCTCTACAGGCAATAAAATCACAATATTGCCATTTATATTCTCAGAATTCTAACAGATAACTGGTATCTGCTATTGCCCATGCTTATGGCCTGCTGGATTTTGCCAAAGAGTCAATAGGAAATCTGTGGAATGCAAGATCCTGTCTTAAAGGGAAAATGGTATCTTAGTTAAGATTCCAAAACATGAAATTTCACCTCAAAATGTTGAGACTTGTGTGGTATTACTCACACACCCCTGATAAGCTGGGAGTTTCCTGAGTTAATGTTTGAGGAAGATATAAAGACCTGGTAATCCTAGATTGGACTCTAGTACTTCAGAAGAAACAATTAGTAAACAGTAAAATGTTAGCATTTTAATATTTTTCACTTGCAGTAATCAACTCTGTAGCTATTTGGCTTGAAACGGTCTTGTTTGTTCCAGCAGCAAGCCCTCCCAAGGTTATTACATTTGATGAACTGATGGCAGCTGCAAGAAATTTGACAGACTTGACTCTAGCTCATGAAATTGCTGTGAATGCAAATTTTTGCATAAAACATGAAGACTTCCCACAGAACAGGTAAGAACCTGAATTTGCAAAAAAAAAAACAAAAAACAAAATACCCAACAGTACTGGATTTGGGAAAAGAGGAGAAATTAATGGAGTGGCAAATTATAAAAGCAAACAAAACCCACAAAACAAAAACACCCCCATCCTCAATTTGCATAACAAACCACAAACCAAAAAAAAACCAAAAAAAACAACCCAAACCAACAACACCCAAAACACCCAAAAACCCCACCCCAAACAAACACCAAACAGCCAGCCGAAAAAACCCACACCACAAAACATCTTGGAAGGCTACAGACATATATCCTGCACCTTCAGCTGTCACTGTCAAAACTGGCTTGCTTGGAGCACATGTTGAAGGCCAACTAAGTTGATACACTGTCAGAGCATATTTCTCTATCTTAAATGTCTTGTGGAAGATAAAAGTCTAATACAGTATGAAAGCCTGTAGTGCAGATGAGTGTTGGTCTGTTCTCTGCAGCTCCGAGCCTTGTGGAAAAGATGAAATCACCTTCTGTGCAGTTGTATGTAGCTCATTGGTGCCAGAGTGATAAATGTAGGGAGATAATCATGAGTGCAGTTTTAATATTATTATCATCATTAGAACTATGCTCATGATTATAATGATGTTAGTCCCAAAGGAGATGCAAAAATATCTGGAGAGCCAGAGGATGCAAGTAACAACTTCCTTATCATGGGAAGGTAAGATGTTTTTGCTTACGGACGTGTCAAACTTACAAATTGCTCTGGTCTTCTCTTGTGAGAACTCGGGTAAAAATGCAGGTTTTCAGTTGCAGAAGACCCTTGACTGATAATTGCTTACATGACAGAATAGTTTTTGAGAACGGTTAGGACAATGCATACAAGTTCAGAAAGGGAAAAGGGAAGATAAGATCTCTTTACCTAGGTCTGAATTGCCACCACCACTTCATAAAATGCAGGTGTGTTAGGAAAGACTTGTCTGCCTAGCCCACATTTTGGAAGCCAGTGATCCACAGCCCAAGAAAGATGGGTTGCAGGGCACAGTAGTTGGTAAGATGGTGTGTATTTTCCGACCAGTTGTCAGGTGAATCTAAAACACTTTTACCAGGAGTGACAGCTAGTTGAGAGTCTCTTCTGTATAGGATTGAAAGCTAGCTGAGAGGCACTTCTGTGTATGATTGACTACTTATTGTGCAGCCTTGCAGGCACAGTGAAACAAATTGTACACAAGGCATTTTGGGATCATTTGGAATCAGAACTGAATGAAGATCCTCCAGAATATGAACATGCTATCAAACTCTTTGAGGAAATTAAGGAGGTAATGTTGTTCTTCTTTATTCTCTGGTATTACTTTGTCAGTTGAGATCTGAGAATCTCTTACTGCAGTGAAGGATCTGCTGACTCAGTGAAGCCAACACCTTAACATTTTTTCTGAAGGTGAAACCTTGGCAATTCAGAACTGAGAATAGATGCCTGTGTAGAGTGTATTTATACTGAGAAGAAATACAGCCATGAATGCACAGTGGTGTGTCCACTCAGCTTTCATTGCATGATGATTGGTTCAAAGTCCACTGTTTTCTCAAAGCATCACATCTCTACTACCCTCTTTCAGCAACACACCATGGACTAAGGGCCTGAACAAGAGTATAAATGGAACTGCATCTGCCTCACCCACACACTCTAGTTTTTGCTTGTTGCACAAGGAAGCATACAGACTTTCCATCCTGGCACAATATTAAGTCTTACAAAAATTTAAATTAGTGAATATTTGTTTTACGGGGCAGGTCCTGAAAATCTCATTGTTGGTTTGAAAGTCTTACTGCCATGCTTTCTAGTTGGCTGGCTTTGAGCATATTTACACAACTCTATTCTGATTCTTAGATAATGTTCAGTCTTAATGTGTTATATTACAGCTGTTCAGCTAAATATACTTGACGCTAATACTGAATAGCTCACTTTAACATGTTTACTAAGTGGTTTGGTTTTTTTATTGATGTTTTGTTTGTTTGTTTTTCCCCACTGCCTACTTTAGATTCTTCTTTCCTTCCTGACTCCTGGAGCAAACAGGATTCAAAATCAGATCTGTGAAGTTCTAGATACAGATCTTATAAGACAGCAGGCAGAGCACAATGCCGTTGATATTCATGGACTAGCCAACTATATCATCAACACTATGGGAAAGTTATGTGCTCCAATAAGAGACAACGATATAAAACAGTTAAAGGCAACTGACAATATCGTAGAGCTGCTGAGGTTGGTATTTGGGTGGGTTCTTGTATTTTGGTGGAAGAGCATCTTCCCTGAAAGAGTAGTGGGCGTTGGAAAGGCGAGGGGTAGAGGCTTAAGTCGTGCCAATTTACCCAACATCTGTTTTCAGCCTATGGGAAAACTTAACTTTTACAGAAGCATTAAAGGGGAGGAGCTGTGAAACACTGTGACCAGAATATTACGTGTATATTTTTAATGGAATGGGTAGAAAGCCTAGATCTAACTCTGCCAGCTCTGAATAAACTACTGAACAACAGAAAGCCCACTCTTGCAACAATCTGTGTTTTGGAGACTGCTTTTTTTCAGTCTTATTTGTCCTTGTAAGATTTAAGCAGCACATTTGCACTGTTCCCTCTTGAACTGGTTATAGCACGCTTATTCTGAGGCCAAACTTTGAATTTCAGATGTCGCTAGTAAAGATCTTATTGCTTGAATTTAAGTGAAATGCTTGCATAAAAGGGTAAGAAGCAGTTTATTTTTCCTTAGGTACACTGAAATGTTAGAGTAAATGGTAGTTGTCCTACTGGGTTTCATTGCAGCTTCGATCCTATACAGGGACCGAAGCACCTTGGGTCAGAAGGATTGTTTCTCTTGGTGCAGTTAGTGTTGTTATAACGGCAAAATCTGTTCATTTGGGCTGAAATATACCAATTGATAAAATTCTTTGAACCCCTTCTCTTTGTGTTACAGGTTTGTAGCATTTAGTGATGCTACACCTTGTCCCGTTCGGTGATGCCAAGCCTTATACACAATAGTCCTTCAAGTATCCTGGAAGATAGGTTTTACTTATCTGTTCCACTGAATTACCAGTGAAGGAGTTACTTCTGGCAGAACTGAAGTGAAATTGCTGATGTAGGCATAGATTACATGTGCAGGTTAAAATCGATAGACTGTCGTAACTGTCAAATTTTTAAACTCCTCCTTTCAGAAAGATATTCCATGTTTTGGACCTGATGAAAATGGATATGGCTAATTACACAATTCAAAGCCTTAGGCCATACCTCCAGCGTAATTTGGTGGACTATGAAAGAACAAAATTCCAGGAAATTCTTGAAGAAACACCAAGTAGGTATCATGCTGTATTTAAAAATTTCTTTAAAAAGCAGGCATTTAAAGACATGCTACAAAAATCAGTTAATTTCAGTTAGTTTGGGGGAAACCTCAGTTTCTTGTGTGTGACTAATGTAAAAACTTTGACAAACAAGCTACTAACGGGAGGTCGCTTAACATGTTATGAAATATGTTGTTCTGTTTTCTGGGGCACTTTGAGACAAGTTCCTTTTGCTGCATTGGTTGGTATCTAAAAAAACAGTGACTTTTACTGTCCCTAGGCAGAAACTCTACATCCTGAAAGACGAGACTGTATCTCTTGTGTATCCAACAAGTCTGTTAGTCAGAAGTAAACATGTACAACCAGTTAGTGTGCCTGAAAGGGACAGGATAGTTTTAATTTTTTTATTTGTTTTTTTAAATAAACAAAAGGTAGGCTGTCCTGAGGAAAATCTTGTAGTCGATGCAAAGTCAATTTTATCCACCACTACAGGTCTTGTGTGCTATGGCTAAGCTGTGTTCAGGAAGATGTATTTTTCCAGGAAGAACAGCAAACTTGCTAACACATGCAACCTGAGAAAGAGCTCTTTGAAAGCATTTCATTTGCAGTTAATACTCTTTCCTTTCACCACTGCTTTCCAGTCTTGTGCCCTATGTCTTAAGTGGGCTCCTGGTAAAAGGGAAAGAAATGCTTTGTGAACTTGGACTTTGCCTTTTACCCTAAAATCTTACCTGAAGTCTTAACAATTTGTTACTGGGTTTGTACAAACTAGCTAGAATATGGATGTGACCAATAGAAGATGATCACTGGAAAGAAGTGAGGGAGGGAATCTATGTGTGTGAAGGCTCAGCTATCCCCTATGTACAGGGAGTCTTCAAAAGTTCTATACTGTTGTTTACAAATCTTTTCCTCAAGCTAGTGCTTATTTTGATAGAAGCACAGAGTAAGTTGTGCTGGTTTGCAATGTTTAGGTGCCCTGGATCTCACAACGGAATGGATAAAGGAATCGATAGAAGATGAATTGTCAACTATTTCTGATGAATCTTCATCATCTCCTGGTGCTGATAGTAGTTCTAAACCAATTATTAGTCCTACACTGGTGCTAAACAATGGCTACTTGAAACTGTTGCAATGGGATTACCACAAAACAATTCCAGAGGTGAGGAGTGTATTTCAGTGCCTTCGGATTTCTAGCTGTATGAAAACATTGGTGTAGTAAGTGTAGTCGTCCTCCTGTTGATCACAATAGGTGAGGTGTTCTCTTGCACTTCTTAAATTTCTGAATAGTAAGTTTGAATTCTGAGATATTAGATGGGTGAGTGAACAACTAGAAAAGAACAACATGAAGGTGGTTTTCCCACTACCCAGTCGTAGCTCACCAGCTCCACCCTAAGAGCAGTCCTGGGCATGGTCAAAGGCTGGGCCTTGTATTGACAGCACTGGGCGTTCTGTATCTTGGAGAGACCTGACTAGAGCATTCTGCTCTAGTTCCTAGATTTCATTGGTGCTTTAAAACAGGACTGTAAAAGCTTGAAATGCTCTGAAGTTACATGCTCACCCTTTCTCAGAGCATAAAAGGTACTGCTTCAAGACGTAGTGTTAAGTTTTACCCTCCCAAGTCCTGATAACTGACATCTACAACTTTTCTGTAAAGCCGATTTGAAATGGACCTTCAGTCAGGGCTAAAATAAGCATCTGCAGTGAGACCTTAGCTATACTTAGAGTGGCCTGGCAGAATTTGCTAAACACAGGGACCAGTGCTCCCAATCAGTGGAGAGATTGAAAACCACCTTAATTTTCCCTACCTTCAAACAGTTTTAAATAAGAGCAACACATAGGCATCCCCTAATGAATCTAGTTTGCTGTGCTCTGAAATCACTGCCAGTTGAATGTTAATGTCTCTGTTCTTTTTGATGGAAGGATTGTTAGGATGAAGTTTTTCTAATGTAAAATAACTCACTCCAAATATATCTTGCATAGGAATTACTTAGAGTTGTGGTATGATCAACAGGCACTCTGGCTGTATCTGGTTATGTTTCAATTGAGTCTGCTCTGGTGGTTGTCATGCACAGTTCATCACTGTCTGTTACCTACAGATTATGTCATTTTTCAAAGGACAGCTCAATCCAGAAGATTATTCCGTCTGTAGCCTTGCTTACTAGGATGTCCTCTGGGTCCCCTAGGCATTCCATATCATGGGATGAATTGTTTGGTTGCAGATTTCTGTCAGCAGTGATGAGGAATAAAATGCTATGTCCTTAGTTTCCTCCACACTGGAGGACATTACCTTTCTTCTTGTCGCAGGCTTTCTTCTGGCACTTGTGCATAATGCCACTTTGTGCAATACTACATATTCAGGGTATTTCAGCTTCTGTCTTTTCTGACTGCATATTTGTGATTAAAATGAATGATGCTTCGTGAACACATCCTGTATCTGTCTTTTACTTGGCCTCTCTCCCTCCATATCCATATTCCTAAATAAGTATTATTGTTTCAATTCTAGACTCTAATAACAGATGAAGTTCGTCTTCAGGAGTTGAGAGAAAAGCTCAATCAATTAAAAATCATAGCTTGTGTTTGTCTCATAACAAACAATATGCTGGGTGCAGCAATTGTAGGTATACCTGATTTTGCTGAACAACTGAAAAGGATCTCTCTTCCTCTTCTTGAAGGCATGAACAAGAAGTAAGGCTTTGTTTGTATCACCTCTGGTTGTGTTTTGGGGGGTTTGAGGCTTTTATGGGGTTGTCTTTTTTGTAGTTGGTAGGATTTTTTTCATGGTGTTTCTGGTTTGGTTTCTGCTTTGCTGGTCGTTTTTTATTTTGTTTTGTTTTGTAACAGGCAATACCAGGCAGATCTGAAAATCCTTGCAAACAATTAAAATGTCAGTGTTTGTTAATAATAAAAAGATAGCAAATTTTAGTACTCTGTGTCTATTCCTTTCACAGTATTAAGTCCACCGTATGCTAGGAACATGTTTTTGAAGCTGTATCTCAGTCCTGACGTTAGTCTACAGAATACGGTGCCTGGTACTAACATTCATTCCCAGTACTGGAGGGGCTGTGGTAATCAATTTAGTGACTTGCCAGTTGCTTCAGACTTGTAGTCTATTTAACCTATTTGATTGCTTATTTTTGCTGCCACTTGCATCGCAAGCAAGCCTGGTGTGACCTGAATGAGTGTCTCATAAAATTAGTGTCACTGAGAGAAAGCAGGGTGGAAATGCTACACATCTGACCTGAGAGAACACCCAAAGGTAGGGCTAAAATGAACCGGTGTTACTGCCGTACGCTTGAAATTATTTTAAACATTTTAATCATAACTAGATCCTTATTTTAGTCTTCAGCGTGAAGATTTGTCCTTTATCTGTAGATGTGCGTAAATCAGCAAAAGACAGTTTTCTGAATTCTCTCATTGCAGAGATCAGGCTGAAAATAAAAAGGAAGGGAGACAACTGAAGTCAGTTTACAACTTATGCTACAGAATCCACAAAAGTTAATGCTCTGTTTTCTTCTTCCAGAACTTTTGATTTGAAGGAGGCTCTGAAGGCTATTGGTGTCCAGATTTGCAGCAAAGTGAACAGGTCTCTAACTGAAAGAGGTCTTCCCACTCTTAGTGAAGAAGTAGAGAGTAATTTGGTGGGTCAAATCGCTCATATTGTTGAGGAGAATAATCCCATCAGTTGCTTGATTGGTTAGTAAGAGAATGCATAATTTTGTCTTTTTGTATGTGTGTGTGTGTAATTTCTTTCATTTTATTTTCTTTTAAGCATTTACTTAGCGCAGTAATAACAGGTCTACTAAGAGCAAGGAAATGTTTCCCTATAGCTAGTGCTCTTGGTGTACTGCAGAGCATGGCAGTTGCAGCTAGAAATAATTCAGAAGTGTCTGCACAAGCAAGCCTAGACATGCTCCTGTTTTGGAGAAGAACTGAGAAAAATGAGTGCTATTCAGCCTCCCTTCTGTCAATTCTGAGTTTAAACCTAGTAGGTTTTTTTAGAAACTACTTCATAGTTGTAGTGTGGCTTTGTTGCAGCAGGTTTATCATGTGTGCACAGAATGGTAAGAGTTGGAAGTGATCTTTGGAGATCATCTAATACAGCCCAATACAGGTTGCACAGGAATGTGTCCAGGTGGGTTTGAAAGTCTCCAGAGAAGGAGACTTCACAACCTCCTTGGACAGCCTGTTCACCTTGCAGGAGCCAACCTCGAGAAACTTCTCACTATTGCTCTTCACTGCAATATGGGCTTGGCAAAGTGCTATTACCTATACTGTTGGGTTGGTGTCTTTTGCTGCGTTGATGTGTTGGGCACTTAAAAAAGGGTGGTTTCGTTCTCATTCTTGGGTTTACACTTGTTCAGAACGTACTTTGTGTTCCATTTCAGACAAACGAATCCAGTTCTTCATGAGAAGCTTGCTTGCTGTCCCCCACTTTCAGAAGTGTATGCCTGCCATGCCGGGAGGCCTTTCTGTGATTCAGACGGAGATGGAGTTTGTTGGGTCTCAGTATGCGAGCATTGTAAACTTTAATAAACAAGTATATGGACCCTTCTATGCAAACATACTCAGAAAACTGCTTTTTCCTGAGGCACCAATGGGGAAAGCAGAAACAGACAGACCTACTAATTAAAAACGATGGCCTATTTCTGTTCACTTCTTTTTTCCTTCTTTAAACCTTCCAAGACAGCGACTCTACTTCCCCACGAAGAACAGCCTGCTCCAGTGACTGCTCATGAGAGGAATCTTGTGAAATGGATGGAGGTAACTTCTGAAATTCACTGGAAATTAATTTCAAGGACATACATATTTCTAATAAACTTACCTAATGAATTGTCGCATGTAATAGTGAATTATTAGATTTGAAGGCAACAATTTATTACTATTTGCAGTAGGAAAGAGCTGCCAGAGTATTTGCTCTTTGCCACCACTAAAACAAAGTTATTTTTCAACTTGCATGTATTTACATATAGCAGTACAATTATAAAATGATAAAGCAATTGTAGATAAAATGTACTATACTTACATGGTGGTTTTTAGAGAGCAACACCCGGTAAAACAATTGTTTCTAAAAGACTAAAAGGTAAAACAAACCAAACCCAAACATAGCATAACTGCTTTTGTAACAAAAGCCAGGATCATATGAGGCCAGGTTCTGGTACTCCTGCAATTACTGTAACCAGAATTTAGCCTCTGTTACATTAAAGAGTGCCAGTATTATAAACTGTTTGGATTATAGCAGTTACAGAAGAAGCGTTTACCACTTCAAGTAGGAATCATTCAGAACTTCTCAACTGTAATTAATGATAAACACCTAAGAAACATGATGTTGATGGGGGAGGAGAAGTAAATTGCTGTATATAATGTTTATAAACATTTTGTTAATCCAGTGGAGGTCATACAGATCTTTAATATGTATATCTACTGATCTTTGATCTTAATGGGTATTATGTATTTTTAAGCTAGGTCTTTCTGGCCTTTATTCCCAAAAGCACTTAACAGTAACCTTACAGAGTATCACAGAGCAACTTCCCCTTTTATATTGTTGGATGAGGGCATAAGTACTTAAAAAAAATATTGTTAAGCAAGAGCCAAAATGGTTAGTCATGCTGGAAAATGTGATTAGATGCAGTGAATTTGTGAGAAATGCTGCCAGTCTCTTAAATTTCCTTGGAATAGGTCCAATACTTCTATGTAAAGCATCAGAAATCCTGCATAGAGAAAATGAATAAGCTTGAAACTGAAAAATATGGACGTAAACTTCTGTAGGTTTACACAGGCTTTATTTTGCATATTTCAGATTACTGGGAATAAATACTGCTGGAATACATATTATAGACATATTCTTGTCTATGAAATAATTTACTTGAAAATGATTTTTAAAAAAAATACATTACCATATAATAGCCCTTTCAAATGTCAGACACACACATATACATGTAAAAACTTCATGTGGTACAACTTATACAGCTTGGCTTTAATATTTTATATTACAATCTATTTTTTATGAAAAGACAAAGGTGCCCGCAAAAGCTTAATGTCACACAACTTGTGTATGTACATTATCTATCATAGATGTCTAAAAACCAGGGCATTGCTTATCACTGTGGTTTTGTAGTCCATTTTTACAGAACTGTGTACTTTTTAATAAGGGAAATGACTTGTCAGCTGTTCTTGCAGTGTTCAAGGACTTTGGTCATATGTACATGGTAAAAAGGAAAAAAAAAATTCCTTCAAAATGCCTTTCTGAAAAGAAATTTCTCTAGTGCACTTCTGATCTATCCCTTGTAAAATTACTGCACAAAATGAAGACTAAATACATACTCTAAAGGGAACTGTTTCCTGAAGCCTGAAAAACCTGAGAGCACGAAACTCCTAGGCTATAGTAATTGTGCCGCTAGATAAATCAGGCTTGCTCACATGGATATGAAATTTTGATATGCAATTCAGAATCGTCAAGAGAAGAATGCAGTGCAAAAGCATCTATGAGGAATGAAATCTTAATGTTTTGCTACAGTTTTAGAAAAATTATTTTAAGCTTTGGCTGAAAGAGGGGTTTATGAACAGTTGAAGATGATTTGTAACAATTATGACCTTTTTATATAACACTTTATATTCTATTGTAAAAACAAGTATCAAAGTATATATTTTCTGTGTGCTGGAGGAACTGTCACACTAGTTTTTACCAGTAAATACTGAAAAAATTAAAATTGGGAGGCTTTTTTTGAGATTCAGGTGACTTGCAAAGGGCATTTTATAGCATGGCCTATGTTTCAAGTGATTGTTTAATGTATCTTTATTTAATGTTTCAAACATGGACATTGCATCTGTTTAATGTCATCTGTTGCATGCTGCTTATGCTGCCGTGGCTGAAGGAAACTTGCCTCTACTCCAAAGTTGACCTTGTAAAACAAGATGCATTCTGTAGCAGCTTGCTTTGTTGAAATACAAATATTTGAGATTTTTTATGCATTAAATTTTGTGATACCATTGGTCTTGAAAAGTCATTTATGCAAACTGTCTTAGAAGTAATAGATTGTTACATGCTGCTGATAAATGACTGCACTAATACTATCTTGTGACTCTTCTTTTTATGTAACTCCTCCCTTGCACCCGGAGTGCAGGGTAGTGACATATTCCAGCATAATTCAGGTTTCGGGGAAAGGCTGTAGTAGGGTGGAGAGGACTACAGGGGGTCACTTCTGTGAGAAGCTGCTAGAAGTTTTCCCTGTGTCTGAAAGCACCACTGCCAGCCAGCTCCAAGACAGACCTGCTGGCTAAGGCATCTTCTGGTGACATTTAAGAATGTGAGGAAACCAGAACTGTGCAAGAGCAGACAGAGGAAGAACAATCTGTGAGCACAACTCTGCCGACACCAAGACAAGCGGAAGGGAGAAGTACTCCAGATACTGGAGCAATTTCCCTTGCTGCCTGCCGTGAAGACGAACGTGAGGGAGGTTGTCTCCATGGAGGTTAACAGTAGAGCAACTATCCAACTGCAGCCCATGGGGAAGCCCATGCTGGAGCAGTTGGATGTATTCAAAGGAGGCTGTGACCCTTCAGGAGTTTTTTGCTAGAGTAAACTCCTGGCAGATCCTGTGGAGAGAGGAATCCACCCTGGAGCAGACTTGCTAGCAAGATTTCTGACTCTGAGGCGGGACTCATGCTGGATCGGTCTGTCCCTGAGAGAGCGAATCCCATAAAAGGACTCCGCTCTGGAGCAGTTTATGAAAAACTGCAGCAAGGGCATGCCTGGCCGCCCTTAGCAAAGCCCTCAGCTCTCGTCCCGTTTTCGCGTGTGTGTCTGCACTTGCCCCCACGAGCACTCCGTGGCCCCGGAACCTTCGGGCACAGCGCCGCTGCGGCACTGGGACGCGTTTGGCTGCTGCACCGCTAGTCCCTCGCCGTCAGCTTCCGCAGTGGTTTTTCTACCGAGCTGGTGATGGAAACGCTGGCTACGGAGCTCGGCGCCCTGACTCCGGAGCAAGCGGCGGCCCCTGTGAATACGGTGGAGGTCAGCGGCGGCCTGGGGAGGGCGGCAGCGGGGCACGACCGACAGGCTGGCTGCTGAGGAAGGGTTGGCACGCGTGGGACCATCCCGGAGCAGGGGTGGGGGGAGGTGGAAGGAGAACCATGTCTCTGCGCCATGTGTCCTACCTGCGTTCAGGTGGGCGCCGGGAGGGTCAATAGCGCATGCTTGGCGCTACTGGGCGAGGAGGGTGATTTTGCGTTGCGCTGCTGCGGGCTGTTGGTCGTGAAGCTGAGCTGGGCCGCCGAGTTGCGGCTTCGGTCCCCTCCGTTTGCCCGGCCCGTGTCCTGCAAACGCAGGCGAAGAGGTTTTTGCCCGCAACGGCAGTTCTTTTAAAGTTTGCTAATTGCCTCGTGTGGAAAGAGGGAGGTGAAGGCTGTGTCTCGGGCCCCTCTGACAGGACTGGGCTTTTTTTCTGTGTGTAGAAATAGCATGTGAGAAATGAAACTCGAGAGCTTCGTGCTGCACTTTGGCCACAACAACCCCATGCAGAGCTACAGGCTGGGGTCGGAGTGGCTGGAGAGCAGCCAAACAGAGAGAGATCTGGGGGTGCTGATTGACACCCGCCTGAANGGTGATGGAAACGCTGGCTACGGAGCTCGGCGCCCTGACTCCGGAGCAAGCGGCGGCCCCTGTGAATACGGTGGAGGTCAGCGGCGGCCTGGGGAGGGCGGCAGCGGGGCACGACCGACAGGCTGGCTGCTGAGGAAGGGTTGGCACGCGTGGGACCATCCCGGAGCAGGGGTGGGGGGAGGTGGAAGGAGAACCATGTCTCTGCGCCATGTGTCCTACCTGCGTTCAGGTGGGCGCCGGGAGGGTCAATAGCGCATGCTTGGCGCTACTGGGCGAGGAGGGTGATTTTGCGTTGCGCTGCTGCGGGCTGTTGGTCGTGAAGCTGAGCTGGGCCGCCGAGTTGCGGCTTCGGTCCCCTCCGTTTGCCCGGCCCGTGTCCTGCAAACGCAGGCGAAGAGGTTTTTGCCCGCAACGGCAGTTCTTTTAAAGTTTGCTAATTGCCTCGTGTGGAAAGAGGGAGGTGAAGGCTGTGTCTCGGGCCCCTCTGACAGGACTGGGCTTTTTTTCTGTGTGTAGAAATAGCATGTGAGAAATGAAACTCAAGAGCTTCGTGCTGTGCTTTGCCATTAATTCCTCTACACGTGCCCGTCCAGTGACGGGCAAAACTGTACCACAAATGCAGCATTGCCAACTACTTCTAGATGCTGACTGTCCAACTAAAATCGTGAGGTGCTGATGCTCTGTGAACGTTGTAGCTACTGTTTTCAGGGTTAAGTGATGCAGCCTTATTTTGCATCTCTCCCCCCAAATCTAATTTGTGATCCCCATGCCGTGGTGGGAGAAGGTGAGTGTGATGTAAAGTGATGTTTCCTGTGATCACATAAGAAATGAGGAAAACGTTTGTAGCGTTTTTGATATAGTTGCACTTAGCAGTACTTTGTTTAGGTGGCTCTGCTATGAATTGGGGCACTGATAGGTTTTACAGAGGCTCATGTCTGCAAGTGCTACTCCCAGTAGTAAAAGTTGTAGAAATTCTTCTTTTGCTGGGAATATAATTTACAGTGTTAACATGTTAAAAAATTGTTAAAAGAGGGCGTGGTAGCAAGGAATTTTCTAAGGAATATTCTCACTTAAATTACTTTTGGAAAAGACAACACCCCTCTGTGTCCTCAGTAAATATTGCATAGGACATATGGCTTACTAAGATAATCGAAGTCATCTCCCTGTTCTGTTTTTGCTCATCTTGTTTGGCATTGCAGAGTCTCTTCTTGGTTTTGCTGTTTGTTTTTGGTTGTTTTTTTTTTCCCTAAATGGGTCTGAATCAAAATGCTGTTTAAGAATAGTAATTTAAAAAAAACCAAAAAAGCATAACCGTTTTAGATGACTGATCACTCCTCTGAAAGGTATTTCAAACTGTATTTTGTTTTCAGGAAAAATGGAGA
>VWZE01006221.1:0-32051 GCA_013396675.1 Eubucco bourcierii | reverse complement strand
TGGGGTGATCTAGCAGGTTCTGGGCTCTGGCTCCTCTAGTGGTTAATCCTCACTAAGCACTTTTCTTCTAACCCCCTTGGTCGATCCTCCTAATTTACCTTGCACATAAGGCAAACCTTGGGGTAAGGTACAGGGGTGGGGAGAAGGTGGAAGGGTGGTTGGGAGCCCCTCCTGGGGTTCCTGATTTCTGGGAGGGGAGTTGTGTTGGTGTATTACCTTTTACTTGTATATTTCTGTAAATATTCTGTATATAGTGTAAATATCTGCTGTACATTGTGCAAAGCTGTAAATACAGCTTCATCACTTAACTTCCAACTGACTGAGTTCTAGTCTGGGTCGTTTTACAAAGTGTGTGTGTGGGGGGCAGGGAACTCCCAAACCTTCACACTGTATTACATCAGAACCATAACATTTCTCCAGTTTTCTATTTCCTTTAAATATAATATCTACCATGTGATGGGATCATATTGTTGCTTATTTTCTTCATCTACAGAATACTCAGGTCATAAACTCAATTTGTCTGCCTGGAACAGCAGATGTATCTGTTTATCCAGTCATACATTACCCTTCCAACCTAGAAAAATATATCAAATCAAGAATGCCATTTAGGTTGTATCACAATCAACACCTCCTGATTTTGTGAACTTTTGATACTAGTGTCAATAAGACAGATTGCTGCTTTTTTGAAAATTAGATCTTGCAAAATCCCTATTAACAGTAACTAAACAGAGATCATCTACACAAATACTTCCATTAAGTGGAAACTCTGATACAAATTGTCTGTATTTAACCACTAACCTCAATGAATACAGTGCACTGGAAAAAAAAATCTATTTTCTTTGGGTAGGTTACTTTTACTGGCTTCATTAATGCCCTTCAATATTCCTTCTCTGCTCATTTTGCCACAAGCGACTTTTTGCAGAATTATTTTTCTCTGTGAATACAGGAGTGATCAGAATCCACATCAGTAGGGCATTGAAGCTTGTCTCATTTTGGTTTGCTTCACCTTAAAGGGTACAGATCCAGCAGCATGCCAGCCTAGGGCACTTTCCAAGTTCCACATTAGAAACCACATGAGTACTGGAGTAATGCATTGGCTTCCCTAATCATAAAAAGGTCCGAGGACATGTAGAGAGAGTGGACGAAGAAGATGAAGGAGATGAGTTACTGTCCTACCACTGTGAGAAGCCTGATGTGAAAATTCGGAAATTGTCAGAACAAATGGATCAAGTCTCCAAAGAATTTTTTCAAAAGCCAACTATGTAGAATAAGGAGAAACACATTCCTTCTTCCAGTGCACAATCAATATCGGAGGGTTTATAACTATGAAAATGTTGGGGATTTTTTTCTCCTCCTACTCAGTTTATGCCTTTTTTTTAAAGACAGGGAGATTGTATTGTTATTTCCAGCTGGAATTAGTGAAAAAACATATACCACATACATAAACACGTGTGAAGGGCAAACCCTGCAGACATTTTGCACAGTGCTCTCAAAGTGGTAATTTCTGAAGGCAAAGGCCTGTTATAGGCAGCAGTGGCTCCTTTCCCTTCTCTTGCTGGGGAAATAAGATTTTGCTTTCACAGCAACTTTTACTGAATCTCTGTGCTTTAACAGGTCACCCAGCAGTATAAATATGATATAGATTATGTATGGACAAATGATGACATCTACACTGAATTACCCAAAGCACACAACAAACAAATCATGTTCAGTTTCTGCTTCTGTGCTGGCTTCCTGGCAGCAACAGGTGCAGCAAGATGCTACTTGATCTGGCACAAATTTAGAGCGGGGTGATAGACCATACCTGATCCTGCCTAAAGTCTGACAGCATAAAAAGAACCCTGAGGTTGTTGTTATTATNTATCATCATCATCATTATCATTATCATTATTAAACAAATTTGCAGTGGATTGAGTTTTGGTTATAGTAAAGGTGGGTTTGTTTTGGTTTGTTTTGGTTTAGATTTTGTGACCAATATGTTTTTGGAACAAGGTTCTGAAAATGTTTAATCTGATTTTAGTGTATCATCAAGCAACACCCTGAGGATGAAGAGTTGTTGAGAAAATGTATTCCAAGTTAACAGTGCAAAGTCACTTAAAAAACACAATTCTAGTATGTTTTTCTACTATGATGTGCTTCTCAAGAGTCAGCTGGAAGAGCAGAAAATTGCTATTCGTATCTTCCTAATTAAAAAAACAGTCTAAAATTTATTCAGCATTATTTCAGGCTACCTGCTTTTAAAATATGCTGTTTATGAACAATGTCCAAGCATGACTTTCTATCTACAAATCTTTAAATCATTGTGGTGCATCCTGCTTCCTTCAACTGGCCTCCGTGTTGGAGGATTTTACATGGAAAATGGTACAGCCAGTTCATGTCATTGTGTTTTGTTTTCTCTTTCCCTATCTCTCATGAAATGAAAATGTGGAAAACTTCATCTTATCTATGTCTTGATTCCCTAAAATTTCAGTGTTTGATATCCATTAGAAGAAGACAGAGATCAACTGAATAAAGTAGGTAGTTATTCATAAATGAGACACTAAAACACTTCACTGCTCTGAGTCCAAAATTTAGAAAGAAATCCAAAAGTCTCAGTTAATTTCTTGTCCCAGTTAAACAGATGCTACACATTGGAACCTCATGTCCTGTAGACTGTGCAGAGATCTCACAGAGTCATTATAGAAGTCAAAGTATATATATTAAGGTGACATAACTCTGAGATGCTCAATGCATCTCCACCAAAAAGTGCTTCTGTTCATTTGAGATCTACCACTTACTCCCCTTCTCCCTCCAGTGCAAACTTGAAACCATTCCCTTAAGTTGTGGAGTGGGGTTCACTCTTTTCTTCTGAAAGTTGTTGACTGGACAAGGATCTTTTTACATAACAGCCTGAGGATTATAGCAGTAGCAAAGGAAGCACTTAATTTTAGCTTCTCAGTCTGAAAGAGTTCGCATTCATACCTGCTGTGTCTCAGGGAAACGTGAGCCCCCCCTCTCCCCCAGCCACACACTGGCAAAGGATGATGAGGGGAGCAGCAAGAAGGCTCACAAAGTGTTCACTGACTCCTCTGTTGGAGTTGGACCATGCAATTTCATAAGTCAGCGAACCACAGAAACCTGACTTTAGAGTCTGGTGGTTAGTCACTCATATGGAAAAGAAGCATCCTGGGTTTTGTCTCCTCTATTTAATACTAAATAACTAGATTTAGACTGTCTCTGCAAGGGTTTGTGCATCCACCCCTGCCTTCTCGCTTCCCAGTCGCAGTGGTGATGGCTGAGATGTTCACAGGTCAGCACTCACACCAGTGCTGCAGCTTCATTTACAGCAAGGTTATGTGCTTGTCGTGTGGAGTTCTGCTCCATGCAGGAGCTGTGACTCTGCAGCTAAGCTTATGGTTCCATGGACCTTCAAGGGCCCTCAAAGGTACCCACCTGCAAAGCAGTTTCAGTTAGAGCAATACAGTCCTACTTTTGCCCTGTCCTGTGATCAAGAATGCTCATTTTGTGAATGTCCCCCTCAAGTAAATCCATAGCCTGACTTCCATAGATGGTACTCCTGCAGCAGGTTCTGGGATCCAGAGCTTTGGATTTACAGGTTTTGCTATTCCCTGGTGTCATGGGTTCATTTGAATCTTCTGGTAAGTATTCATTACCATTCTGCCATTAAGTCAGTTTTAAACTCAAAGTGCTGGCTGGAGTAAAGCATCGTGAGTCTTGTAGTTCAGACTGTAACATCAGAGGCTTCCTGTTTCCAGCTACTACTTCCAGTTTCTGCTTTTGAAGTGTTGGTGTTTTCCACTTAGCTGGCTGCAGGCTTCAGTGAGTTGTTTTATTGCTGCCTACTGCCTCTGCCTCTGCTTTTACTTTGCTTTTCTGTGAAACAGGCTAAAGTAATTGTACGTTGTATCATCTCATTAAACTCTCCTTATCTCAACCCCAGGCATTTTGTGTTACTTACATCCCTGATCTGTGTATTCTGAGAGCAAACTGTGTTACAGCAGTACAGCTGATGTTTCTTTAGTTCTTTATGTGCTTGGATCCAGGTATGGAAAACACCCTCTGTGAAATGCAGTGGCGATGATGACTACAGGATTGTTCATATATATATGTGTATAAAATACAAATACAAAAACAGGTGAGAGGATCCCATCTATTTTTTTTTCCCCATTTACAAACCATAGAAATTGCCAGTGACACAGTGAAAAAAAAATTGAAGTTATTCTCTTCCTTGTCTGAGGAGAAATATCAAGTGGTCAAATGTAATGTAGACCTTACATTAATGAGATGAAACGGCTGCAGTCAGCCATGATATACAAACCAAAATATATAGTATTGTGAGAATACAAGTGTTAATTGAACCTTTGACACTTTTCAAAGCATCCTACCCATGTTTCAAGCCTGTGGCCTCTGTCAAATTCAGGAATTATTTTGAAGAAACTTCAGAAATATGTCTGTAATAGTCTCAGTTGTTCTGTGTAATTTTTAATTGATCGAAGTTTTGCTTAAGTGAAGACTCCAGCAGGATGACTCGTTTGTCTGTGTGCAAATCCTGCCAGTGATTCCTCCATTTTAATCTCACTTTTGCCATTAATTTATGTTGTGAGTCTAAGTTAATCATTTAATTGTTGATCTCACTGAAACTGAAACTCTGCCACTGAATTCAGTGGAGATTACTTAGACCATTAGCTATTTTGTCTTCTTGCTTCTATATTACTAAGGACAGATGAAAAATGATTGTATCCGAGGCTAAAACAGTGGTCAGGGCAGAACTGATATTATGCAGCTGTACCTTGAAATGTGTAGGTCTCTTATACTAAATTGTTATAAAAGCAGGCTTGAAAGATGACAAGACCTGCCCTTCCAAACTGGGGAGTGGACACATGGGCTGTAGCAGGGACACTTCCAATCTACTTCTATCTGCAGCACTTGTGGCTGCCCAGTATAACTTCCCCAGAAGATATGATCCCCAAGTTATGCTGTTGTTTACTACCTAGTCATTGGTGTGCTGGAGATGTGTGTTTACTTCCTTGGGATAATTAAGAAGTAAATTTTAGGTCTCTCACTTCCTAGGTAAATATTCTAGCAACTAAACAATTATGCATCCAGTGCTGCCATAGCATCAGATGTGGTTAGTTGTAAGTCCTGGCCACCATTAACATTTCAGTCTTCTCAAGGGACTTTTAACTGAGTTCAAGTACCAGTCCAACTAACCCATTAAATGAGAGGTGTAGGTAGGAGATAAGCATCTATTTTTCCACTTCTGAGCATGTGTGGGAGGGTAAAGATAAATACCTCGGAAGGTTTCAAGTTAAGAAGGGAAGCTCCTAATGAATTTATGTAGCTATACATGAGATAGTTATGGAAGGTAAGACTTTATTTCTTTCTGAGGCTGTGCTGGAGTTTGGACATACATTTCACATTTTAGATGGAACCTGTTCAGATTGGATCTGAAGAGAATAACTGAAAAAACTATCAGTATTATATTTTTCCTCCAATGTTTACAAATGTATATTAGCTGTAACAGTATGATTTCTTTTAACGTAATTCCTTCTTCAGGTTTCTGATGTGCTTTAGATCTTCATGCATGTATAGATTTAGTCCACCGGTTGTATTGCTTTCTTCCTTGTGAAACACTAGATACTAGTGGGTAGTGAAACTGAAACTCCCATCCAATTCTCCTCAACCTTTAAGTGTTTCTATATCATCTATACTAAATCATAAAACTTGTGTCAGATGGGAGGTCTTGGAGATCCAGAAACAATTATACCAGGATGTCTTAGATGCTAGAAGAGCAGTAAATGCTAAAACAAGCAAACAAACAAGCCCCAAACCCAAACCACAAGGAACCTTACAAACAAACAAATAAACAAACTAAAACCAACCAACCAAAAAACAACAACAAAAAAAGCGCACCAAAACCAACCCAAAACCAAACAAAGGAAAAACCCAAACCAAACAAAAACCAAATAAACAAACAAAAACAATGGAAAAAAGAAGTATATTGTCCTAGGTCAATGGAGAGAGAGTTTAACGCAAATTCCTCAAATATGTAATGAAGTCTGGGAAATCACCAACCATGCTCTGGGAGAGTTACCCTAGTTCACAAAGCCAGATAAATATATGATATTTTTTAAAGAGACAGGCTCTAAACAGGACCCCCAGCTCTAGAGGAGTGGCAAGGACAAGCAAAGAGTCAGACCAGAACAGTTTCATAAGTTATGTTAACACCTACTTGCACACCTCACAGTAAACTTCAGATGTGTGCAGGCTGTTGACTGTCTTATGGCCTGTTTACTCTGTACCTCTTTGTACATGAATAGACGAGATACTCTCCAGCATGAAAGCTGCACTGTGGCCAATTCACAAAGCTTAGATCCCTGGAAAAGAACAGTAATTCTGCTGAACTTGGTCAGAGCTAATAGATTATAAACACAAGTGAGAACCTGATCTGAACAGAAAGAACCATTTTAACATGCAGCAGAGAAATGGAGAGAGCTGTCAGGAACCACACTTTTAACCAGCTGCAGTAGGAACTGATAGAAACTTTTGATGAGTCCACTCTTTCTCTCTTTGCCTTGCTGAAATCCATAGGGCTTTTGGATATATGCTATCTTATATAATACATTGTATTCACAACCTGACCTGTCTGCAGAAGTATTTGAAAAAAACTAATCTGAATTCCCCATTACTTTTGCCAAATGACAGATACTGTTTTGGCTCATTCCTCAGTGTCTTCTAAATCACCATGTCTTTGTACAGTATGTGTGATTCACTACTTTGTAAATAGCTTTATACTTAATAAGATTCTACAATGAAGGACTTTTGATGAATCAGATGTCTTTTCTGGGGTCATGAAGTATTTTCCTACCCAGTTTGACATGCGTTTTGTTGGCTTATGATGCATTCAGCTGAAGCATTGATATCTCTTCAAAGAAATATTGTGAGGTTACAAGGTAGTGGTTATGTTCACTGTGCAGTAATATAAGCAGCTCCCAGGCAATTCATGTGACCTTTGAGAGTTTGCATAGGATAATTTTCTCTCTTGTGTGAAAGACCTAAGTAAAGTCTATTTAAACCCAGTGATCAGTATAGGATACTGTTACTAAATCTTCTTTATCGTGAGAATGTAAATGAAGTCACAGGAGCATTATTTTTGAGACAGTAATATTTTTCTCTTTTTTTTTTACTTAATGGGTCATAAATGATTTTACAAGACAATAAATCTTTCCCCAAATACTTGCAAAGTTTCTTCTGTGAAGTCAAAGGATCATCTCCATCAACATCACCTTTGATGTCCTTACACCAACACATTGGTAAGCAAACACCAGCTACCCTTACTGAATCTAGATGATTCAGATGTTGGTATGTGCAGTATTTTATTTATTGGAGCATGAGATTCCAGGGTTCATGAAGAAGTATGGCATAGTAGTGGTGAGCTCATGGTATACTAAGAGAAGTTTGGTCCACACTGGGCATTACATCATAGGGCTTGAATATAAGACTGGACATAGAATAGGGGTTACTTAGTATAACTTAAAGTCTGATGCTTTTAACAGAAAGCCAACATGGAAATACTGTAGTCTCATCTATGCTGACTTGTGAGAATGTATCCATGTGGGATGGCCTATTCATAGATCTGATAAATCTGGTGATATGATAAATCTGAAGCAATAATTCTACTAAACCTGGTAGCTTCAGGGTTACTCCTTGTTTAATAAGAGCAGTGTACAGAATGTACTCAGCAGAGTAATCAACTCAGTAACCAGTGGGGACTCTCCCAAGTGAAGGGGAAAAAAAAAAAAAAGAGTGATGCTAATTTTTTGTGAGAAAGCATCATAGCTTTTGAGGCACCCTGTAGTTCTGCCCACAGTAATAAGAAAGCAATGCAGTAAAATATTATATTAGTTGCTCAGACCTAGCAGTGAAGCAAAAACACCTCCATATTCGAGTTCCCTGTCTTTAAAACCATTGTCAAAAAGTCCAGTCTCTTCCTAATGGGCCAACAATGTTGAGTCCAAAGCAATCAATGAGAATTTTGTCTCTTATAGAGCTCCATTTACAACCTTCTCTAGCATGTCCAGCCTTTCAGCAGTATCACCTGACTTCTCCAACCCAAGAAATCTGATGAGAGGAGTGTTTAAAATATTTAAGAGACATTATTACAGCTAACAGTTCCAATAGCTTTTTGGTGCATCAGCTAGGAAACTATACATAACTTCAGCTTTGCTTTATGCCTGTGTTAGTTAAGATGCAAGCTTCTGCACTGCTTATGAAGACTGTGGTGGATGGGGGCCAAATGCCCACCAAAGCTGCTCTATCGCTCTCCTTCTTAGATGCACAGGGGAGAGGGAAAATACAACAAAACACAGTTATAAGATATAAGCAATTTAATCATCATCATCATCATCACAAGTAAAAGGTGACACAGGCAGAAAGTTAAAACCAAGAAAGAAGTTATTCTCTACTTCCCATCAGGGTGTTGAGTCTCAGGAAGCAGGGTTCTACACATAGCAGTTGCTCTGAAGGACAGATGCCATTGACAAATATCCCCCACTTCCTCCTTTCACTTATTCCTTATATGTGAACTGATGTCATATGGCATAGAATGCCCCTTCTGCCAGCGTGGGTCAGCTGGTCTGGCTGCGTCCCCTCCCAAGAACTTGCCTACCACTCAGCATACTCTTGGGGTGGGGAAATGTTGGAAAGCACAGCCTGGGTGCTTGTTCAGCAGTAGCCAAAACACTGGTGTGTTATCAAAACCCTAGCTACAGTACTACAAAACACACCACTAGAAAGATGTTTTGAGAAGAATTAACTCCGGCTTAGCCAAACCAAATGCATGGACACACGTGATAGAAATACTAAAGTGACATTTATGACATCTGCATTGGAATAACTAGATGTATTCTATCTGCCTTCACTGGAAAGAAATTTATCTCATGTGGCCTAAATTAGAAGTTCAAGGAAAAAGTGTTCAAAGTTGAGGCACTTCTTGTGATTTTGAAGATTGATTTTTCTGTCAGGAGGAAATATTTTTTAATGGGTTTCCCACAAAAGCTCAGAGATTTGACATGATATAATTATGCACATAATTGGGTCAGACAGAAGCATAATGTCTCTCCCTGGGGAGAGGGTTGGGTGTCTAAAGAAAAGACATCATGCTCTGTTCTTCTGCATTTTCTCCAGTCCATAGATTTCCTGAAGTATCAGTTGCTTCTATGTAATTTAAAGCCATGGGTGCATCGGTTTCCTACCTTTTTGTTCCTGTTGCTTTTGAACTGCTTTGGATTTTGGCTTGTATACAATTTTTTCGTAGTTAATTCTGTGGCTTAATTAATTCTAGTCTACTTAACCTCTGCTGATATGGAAGGAAACTGTAGTTTTGATTACAATGTTCTTACGTAACCCTATTCTTTCAACATGAATGTCATCAGAATAGCAATTAACAATCTAAATTATGACCTATCATAGATTTATAATAACAACATAATAATGATTTGGTTTCCCTATTCTAAGATGTTCTATATTTACCTTCATAACCAATACTGACCACTGAGCAGATTTTTAGACTTCTTCACTAACTCCAAGTTCTCTTTTTATAGTAGTGATAGTTTACAACCCGCAACTATATAGATCTAGTTAGGACTGATTTTGTTTGTGATCCTGCAATTATAAGTATTACATTTCCCCTGGCAGTTCATTACCCAGCCAGTAAGTAATGTGAATACTCATTTTTAAAACTTTGAATTACTAGCAAATGTCATTGCCTTACAATCTTCTCCCTTTTCTAGATAATTTATGAATATATTAACCAACGAATAATATATTGAGCAGCACAGGTTCTGGTGATTTTGTTTTCCCATAAAATCAGCTGATTATTTCTTGTCTTTGTTTCAGATCAGGTCTGAGAGGTGTTTTTTGATCACATCTGAGGTTTTGAATGTGAACATAGTTTCTTGCATACAAATGCTGTAGAATTGTTTAAAGATCTCCACTCACTGTATAACCAGGGCTTCCTACGTCTGTCTGCTCTTGAGAACCTTCCAAAAACTGGTAAATCTGTAAGGCATAAACTGTGCAAAAATAGTGTCTGCTCTTCCCTATTATAAAATAGGTTTAGCACTTTTTAATAGGGGATGGGATATTTTCATTACAATTTCATTTTCATAATAGGAACAAAAGATTTCCTACTCTGCAGTTTCTTGCAACCCTTTTCAAGGTTTTAAGAAAATCTTTGTCACATCTATCATTTCTTATTGCTCTGTTGTTCAGATCATTTCATATGTTAGCTCTTCATAATTAATAACAGGATTCCAGCTCCCTTTGCAGAAACATGGATGTGTCTTTAAGTGTGCTGTGGAATTTGAAATGAGGGGAGGTTTCTAGATGCCCTCTCTGAGGTAGAAGCATTAATGTAATTATTTTTTAATTTAGGATCGATCTATTGTCCCACAGAACAGCCACTGAGCAACTTTTCCTTCATGAGTGAAACAAGCAGGTATTAGTAATGCCGTTAGTCATTGCAGTCACATCGTTACAATCTGTAAGCTGAGGCAAGCTGAGAACCCAACTGAATCAATGACTTCATCTCTATTTACTTCAGTGGGCAGGAATTAAGGACTCACTTTAATTTTACTGGGAGCTGGATACCTGCATACAGAATATGCTGAGAAGGACAAAAATTTGCCAAAGTAAATCTTCAGTCGTCAACCAGGCAAGATTTTTATTTGCTGCATTTGTTACCACCAATCCCTGTTTCATCTCTGAGTAAAACCTGAAGAGGTTTGATTCATTGGTTCTTATGAAAAGCAAACTAATTTCAGGCTCGCAGTGTTAGGATTAGGATTTGGATGTATAGAACTGGAAATCTTGGCCATCTCTGAACAAAGTGATACATAAACCTACTTTTTTTTTTTTTTTTTTTTAAATGTACACATGTTTTAAAGTTTGGAATTTCACACATCATACATATTATTCCTTCCCTCCTCCCCCTCATATTCTGATTCTAGGGAGCACTAGCTTCAGTGGCCACTGTAATCTTCTGCTTTATTTAAGTATGCACTATCCTGTCAGTTATTTAGGAAAAGTGAACTGTGTAAACGTATCTCTCCAGCCAAGACAGTTCAGAAATTCTACAGCATATGAGTGCTGGCATCAGGAAAACAGTGTTTGGAACTGAGAATGTTTTTGCTGGGCTGATGGAAACTCGGCACACTGCATGATAAGTTAATAAATGCTGGTGGAAAACAGGCCCCAAACTCCTGGCAGCAAAAAGTAACTCAGTACTGGAAATTTAGTAAACAGGCTGCTCACACACAATCCCACCTCCAAAGGGCATGGTTAGTGTTGGTCACTGCAACTTCAAGTGCTGACCTTGAAAGGTGAAAGGACCAAAGTAGCCAGGTGCTGTGCAGTCAGTGCTCCTGCAGGGTGGACTGCCCTAGCAAGGTCTTCCCTTAACCTTGCCCTGCCTGAAACTGTGCACTAGAGGGTAGTTGTCATACAATCACTGTCCTCCAAGATGGTGAAACCATGCTTTATGCCAGAGGCTACTTTATGGATTTTATTCTTGATATACAGAAATATATTCAGGCTCTGGTCTTTGGCTGATCCTGCACTGGACTCTCTTCTGATTCAGGAGTTTCAACCAGTTCTTCCAGGGCTACAGCAGACTGAGGAAGAGGCAGCAGAGAACTAGGGATGGGTTAGGATGCAACAGAAATGCAGTAGCCAGCAGTAAGACAGTTATAAATTAATTACATTAGTATTTTATTTGGTGCATCTGAAGGGTGTAATGGTAAGGGGGGGTGGAGTTTGAGGTAAAAAAAATTGAATAGATGCCAAAATATTATGACCAGGCTTTATTAATTTTGGTAAGAAGGGAAAGTACAATGTCAGTTTCATGTGCAAGTAAAGTCACTGCTGACAGGAGTCCACAACTTGCTAATATTAAGTAAGCAATTTCAGAAGAAGATATCCAGTAGTAAATTCTAAGGGTGTATTTTGGGATTTGCAACCTCCAGGTTATAGATTTCTTAATAAAAACTTCTAGCCTGTTTGCTAGGATTCACCTTATACATATTTATTTTGTAGAGATAAAGCAGCTTTTCCAGTTTCCTACTGCTTTGTCAGCCTTCATATATTTTACTCTGCTCTGTGCTAAGAAGGGAAAACATTGCTAAAGGAATTGTATAAAAGTCAGAAAGAGAGAAAAAAGAAAAATATTCACAAAATATCTTAGATGTTAACAATGGAAAAGTAGGAGTTTTCTATGTGGTCTGATAGTGTCACAGGTGGTGATTTTCCCAGGTAGTAAAATTAGCATCTGTATTGCTACAAAAAAGCTTCAGATTCTCTCTGTTAAGAAGACAAAGGGAAAGGTAAATATGAGCTTTAAATACTGATATGCTTATTTCCTTTCAGACTTGAGTCATCAAAAGAAAGGTAAATTTAATTTCATTTGAGAGGTTAGACCAATTACTGTGTGGCAGAAGAGAGAGCTAATACATGCTTTAGGCTTTGATTTCACTTGGTTGGAAAGTGACTATATATAACCGTGTGGACTGACTTTTAAATCTTTTAATATTGTTTATATACTGAATAAGTGGAAGTTGGCAAAAAAGACAACTTCCTTCTTCACATCATCATCAGGAATAAAAATATATTTATCACATCAATTGGGCTAATTTCTCTAGGTTTAAAAAAAGACTGTATTTTGTGTCTACCTTATAAAACCTGCTGGTACAGTACAGATTGCATTAATTCCCAGACTGAAGAAATAACCATGGTTAAACCCAAGGAATTTTCTTGAACTTGGTCTTTTATAAATATCAGTATGATGAACTTTGTTATGATCAAAGCTGAATCTGAGTCTTATACATTAAATATACTGTCTCTTAAAATGGACATTCCCCATGAATATCAGAAAGAGGTTTAAGTTAGTTTTTGTCACGCATCTGTGTAGCATAAACAATTAAAATATCTTGGGTTTTTTTCCCCTATAACTTTATTGCTAATTCTCTGATAAGCATAGAGTAAGTTATGCATAATTTAAAGTGATTATTTGTTCTAATTAATTAAAATATTATTTTTTGTAGACATAAATATGTGTAGTAATAATCATCATATCATGAACCTCTGACATGCAATGATTGTTAATCTACTGTATCCTTTAGTTTGTCACAGTTCATTAGCACTAGCATTGATATTGATGGTTTTATTTTTCTAGACTCTAAGTAAGCATTTCATCAAGAGAACAACAAAGGCTGGAAGTGAAAGATAAAGCTTCCTGGTCAGAAGATCACTGAGTGTCTCACACCTGAAAATGGGCTGAGACATCCAGAAAAGATGAGCCAGTCTGACACCCAGACATGCCAGGATGGTTGGCAGTGAGACAATGTGGCAGTCAACATGGATTTAGGAAGGGCAGATCCTGCCTCTCCAACCTGATCTCCTTCTATGATCAGGTGACCCGCCTGGTGGATGTGGGGAGGCCTGTGGATGTGGTCTACCTGGACTTCAGGAGGGTCTTTGACACTGTCCCCCACAGCAAATTGCTGACTAAACTGTCAGCTTGTGGCTTGAATGGCAACACTCTGTGCTGGGTTAGGAACTGGTTGGAGGGTCGAGCCCAGAGTGTGGTGGTGAATGGTACCACATCCAACTGGAGGTCGGTCACTAATGGTGTCCCCCAGGGATCAGTACTGGGTCCCATCCTCTTTAACATCCTCATTGATGATCTGGACGAGGGCATCGAGTCAGTCACCAGNGGCCAATGGCATCCTACCCTGCATCAGGAATAGTGTGGCCAGCAGGAACAGGGAGGTCATTCTCCCCCTGGACTCTGCACTGGTTAGGCCACACCTTGAGTACTGTGTCCAGTTCTGGGCCCCTCAATTTAAGAAGGGCATTGAGGTGCTTGAGCGTGTCCAGAGAAGGGCAACGAGGTTGGTGAGAGACCTTGAGCACAAGCCCTATGAAGAGAGGCTGGGAGAGCTGGGATTGTTTACCCTGTAGAAGAGGAGGCTCAGGGGGGACCTTATTGCAGTCTACAACTACCTGAAAGGTGGTTGTAGCCAGGGGAAGGTTACCTTCTTCTCTCAGGCAACCAGCACTAGAACAAGAGGACACAGTCTCAAACTGTGCCTGGGGAAGTTTAGGCTGGAGGTGAGGAGAAAGTTCTTGACTGAGAGAGAGTCATTTGCTACTGGAATGGACTGCCCAGGAAGGTGATAGAGTCACTGTCCCTGGAGGTGTTCAAGGTGCGTTTGGACGTGGCACTTGGTGCCATGGTCTAGTCTTGAGGTCTGTGGTGACGGGTTGGACTTGATGATCTTTGAGGTCTCTTCCAAACCTGGTGATACTGTGATACTGTGATACTGTGTGATACTGTGAGAGTATCACTGCATACAAAGATGCAGGTGCCTTGGACTGCCTACTGTGACCCCACACACTCTTATTATTATATATTTCATTAAAAGATGGTCTACTGGCAAAAGATCAGAGGCAAAAAAACCAAACAAAACAAAACCCAAAAATGTTTACCCATGTCAAATGATTTCCAAATTCACTTTTGTGTAATGCATTTCTAGATACTTTTACAAACTTTTCAAACAAGGATACAGAGTCTGAGAAGTATTCACCTTCTAAAAGATGCAGACAACCACAAAGAGTGACTTACAGAACTACTTTCGACCCAGACTTTCTGGCATATATAGATCTGATGACGGTCTTGAAGTGTGTTCAAGCTGGGGTTTTTTTTGGGTTTTTTTTTTTTTGTTTGTTTGTTTTTGTTTTTGTTTTTTAAAAGCAGAAACCTAACAAGATTGGATGAGCTGTCCAAGCTCATGATATGGTCAATGGAGAGTATTAGCAAGACCACATAAATCTCTCTTTCCACTGGCTATAAAATGCCCCTCTGTGCATTTTTAGTGTCTGCTTGCTAGAGCAAACTGATGGGAAAAGGGTTTAGCATTGAAAATCCAATTATGTATGCTCACCCCACACTTCAATTACTAAATCCATATGTAAGTCTACCTCTAAGTACAGTGCTTCTGGGTTTGTAACTAAAAGTTTTGGGACTAAAAGTGTTGCTCTTCCAACCAAGAATGAAAAATAAGGAAGTTTGAGCTATATCAAAGGCTTCAATGAAAAAGAAAATAAGCACACTTTGCCTTTAACATGACTGGCAATTAAATGAAACAATCCTGCGATGAGGGAATAATATTTTGTTGATGTTTGAGATAAAAGGATGGATGCCTAGCATGGTCTTTTGATTCTGATTATTAATAATCAATGTTGCAATTACACTGGGCTAGTCAGTAGCCAGGAGTTCACAAAAGCATGGAAATAAAACCCTTATGAGAAACTGATAGACTAGTTTCCAGACTATATTTTATGTATTTGCCATTTAATATATATAAATATATAAAGTGTCTCTAACCCTGCAGTTATCACTTTTCCCCATCATCAGCCGAAGCACAAGTTGAACAGCTCAGTGGGAGGATTAATGGAACATAAGTTCAAGCTCACTTTCTATTTTCTGTTTGCTTCCTTTACAGTCTTTGAGAATCTCCTATTATTGTGACATCAAATTTATTTCTTAAAAGCATAAACTGAAACCACTAGGTAGGACAGGAAAAGGATATGTCCTTTTCTAACATTTTACCACATCAATGCTGCCTTCCTCAATGAAATATCATGCCCAGTTTACTGCATGTACTGTTTTTTTTCAACGTGCTTACAGTTTTCCCCAAATCCTATGTTTTAAAGAATATAAAGTGAAGTTTCAAAGATGGGTTTCATTTCTTTTCAGGTCAGGCCAAGATGGCAGTAGCCAGGCAATGGATCTTGAATAACAATTATTCTCTATCCAAATTTTCCCTACTAACAAGCTGTCACTTAGAAGTTTGACTATTTTTATTCTTTTTTCTCTCTCCGGAAGAAACTTGTCTTACTGAAACTATATGCCTTCTCAGAGAAGCCTGTATTGCCCTTGGATGAATGTGTACATCTTTCAGAAGAGAGAATTTTTCCTGCAATAAACTTTGAATTTTGCACAATCATTTCAACAAGACCATTTCAACAAAACTGGTTTGTTTTCTGTAGCATTAGACAGATGGCACAAACAAACCAACTAAAAAACCAAACCCCACAAAAAAGAAACAAACCCAAACCACAAAACCCTCCACTAAAACCAAACCCAAACACCACCACCACACACACACAAAACCAGACAAAAAGAAAACCCAAGCCCAAGAAACCCTGACAACAACAGTGAAGATATTTTTAATTTTCTGTTTGAACCTAAAAACATAACTCTTGCTAGATGTATATATAACTTGAGATCCTTAAGCTTGGATCACTTGGGAAAACTTGATTCTTCTTAGGAAAAAAAAAAAAAAAAGGTGGGTTGCTTCACATACTGTTTGGATTGCTTTGAAAAAAAATCTGCATACATTTCTATGAATTAAGGGGATAAGAAGACAAAAGAATTTACCTTTCTCACTAATTTCATTTCAGGTTTCAGATGCCTCACAAAACCTGTGTTATATACTAAAGTTAATACAGTGGCAGAGGAGTATTTCAGTAGCAAAATGTCATATCTTGTCATGGGTATCATGTCTTCTTCGGTTATGAATGTGTAACTCAACAGTTTCATATTTTAATTTCTGTTGCTTTCTTTTTTTTAAAACATACTTACCCACCCAGACTGTATATGAGGTGCTGATTTCCTTGCTGCAACTGGAATTTGTCTGACTACATACTTCTGTCCCTTTCCCTTCTCCTTATATGTATAATCAGTGAGCTGGTTGAAAAGCCTGTGCTTGCTAATAAAAACCATGGATTAAATTCCATTTTGGGAAATCTGGGACAGCACATGACAGAAACAACACTGGTTGGACCACACATGCTTTTCCACCAGTACTCACTACATCATCTGTCAAAACCATCAATGTGGTCTAAAAGTCACTATATAACTTGCTCAGACTAACCAAGTTCTTCCTGACTGGAGTGGGATAAAAATCAGGGCTACAAAGGGTGGATGTACAGGAACCTCCTGCAATAAGTAAGTGAGGGATAGTTATAAGTAGCTGAGAAGAGACAGACAGAGGCAGAAGACAGACAACCTGCTATGAAAGTGTTTTAAAGAAAGTGGAATTCATGTGGTGCAGAGTTTAACAGCCGTCCCTGCGGTGAAGTCGTGCAATGAGTGCAGCTTCTATCCCCTGATTGGGCCAGGGCTGGGATTAATGTCCTGATCTCTTTCTACAGTGTATCTGCTGGGAAAGAGTTGGCAGGATTTAGCTGTTTCATATTTGCTCATAAGGCAAAGTATAGTATCATATTTGCTTTAAAAATTCCTCTGCTTTAGCACAATGAGCAGTAACCAGGCTACTCCAGAAGAGGGGCTTGTTACTTCAGTGATATTTTTATTTAATAGGAGGTGATCCAGATGTGATCAAGGATACAACATGAACTCTGAAAAATAATTCACTGCTATTTAAGTATTTGTAGCATGAGTAATATGACATTTTTTGTATAGTTGCATGAGAGCCTGGTGAAACCATGTGAAGGTTTGGGAGTTACCCACCCCCCCACACTTTGTAAAATGACCCAGACTAGCACTCAGTCGGCTGGAAGTTAAAAGATGAAGCTCTATTTACAGCTTTGCACAATGTACAGCAGATATTTACACTATATACAGAATATTTACAGAAATATACAAGTAAAAGGTAATACAGCAACACAACGCCCCTCCCAGAAATCAGAGACCCCAGGAGGGGCTCCCAACCACCCTTCCACCTTCTCCCCACCCCTGTACCTTACCCCAAGATTTGCCTTACGTGCAAGGTAAATTAGGAGGATCAGCCAGGGGAGTTAGAAGAAAAGTGGTTAGTGAGGATTAATCAGCAGAGGAGCCAGAGCCCAGAACCTGCTAGATCACCCCAGCAGCTCCTGTTCCAGCAAGCGACAGAGAGAGACTGCCTTATCTATTGTTTTGGTTAGTGTTCCCAAACAATTCTCCAGCAAGCGTATGAGTGAAGTAGACATCATGATGTTTTCCTTTCACAGCCTATAGTGTAATTTTCTCTATTAAAATATTCTAATTAGCCTCAAACCAGCACAAACCATCATCTGGAATACTGAGTCACACCTTATAGAGTCACTCCATGTTTGGTCTCAAAGTGGTATTGACTAGAATGCCTAAATTACGATTGCTTTTTTAAGTGATTGATTCCTCATTCATAATATACTAAATAAAGGTATAATTATTTTCTGTTATGGTATATGCAAAATTAATATATAGATATATTAATTTTGATATAAATATGCAGATGGAAATTAATGTTATATAAAAATTATTTATTAACATTAAAACTCACCAGAAAACTTATTTCCAAAGTTTGAATGCATGGTTGTGGGTATTTACACACAGGGAAAAAGGCAATTTAAACAAATAAGAAAAAAAATAGCAATATAAACATTAATTTAAACTGTTGGAAAGAGAATCTTGCAACCAATATGCCGTTTGCCCTCTAGGTGGGCATGAGAGGCTTTCTCCTGAAGCAGAAGGCACAACACAGTTACAGTTACCAAATCAGAACTTTTAATTACAGTGATGCTTTTAGAATATTTACTCACAAAATAGTATCTCTGGATTTCCAGGGCTGCCTTATAGTCTCAGACAGTACCCAAACACTCAAAGAGGTTGCTGTCAGTGATGTGGTAGCTGTTAGAGGCTTTGGAGTTTTCCCCAGAGCTCTAGCAGGATTCTGGGGTTTAGCACAGTCTCTGACCTGGTCTTGATTCCTTCCAGTTCCTTCCTGCTGTGCAGGCAGACATGATGTCTTGCTTGTGGCTCGTTCTTGCCTACAACATGGATGCACTTAATACCTTTCTGTGGTAAACGGAGGTACAGCAAAGTTTCCAGGTGGACAAGCTTGTACATCAAAGCGAAGCTGGTCTGGAGCATGGCAGCATAGCAAAACAAGGTAGAGCAGAGCACAATGAGGCAGAGTACAATAAGGCAAAAGCACATTGCTCGCAACTTAGCTCAGATTTATTAATTGCACGAATGTGACGGCTCATTTGGCCAAACCTGACCATATTAGGTGAAACCAGGAACTTGCTTTACCCTTATTTGGGTGAACACAGACCATACATAATCAAGTGTATGTACCTTGTTTACCACTGCAAAGTAGAACAAGTCTGGGCAAGTCTTGGACCCTCAGACTGGGTGTCTCCAAGGCCTTTGCCTTCTTTCACGCACTGCTCCTTCCCCCCCAACAGAAAAAAGGGGGAGCAGAGGATTATGTCCTGGACAAGGAAGGACATGTATTAGACCAGTATAGGCCTTTCAGCACACTAACATGCCCATTGTGCTTCTCCCTGAAAACGGAAATATAGTGTTGATGACTAGTGTCTTCCTTTGACACAAGGAATGTTGCTTACCCTCATTCTGAAATATACCCTTCTACAGTTTCCTTTCAGAGTATTGTGTGTTTCTGGTATAACAATAATAACAAAATAATAAGTAATGCATGCAAACGATAACAGAAAACCAGGCAGCAACATATGAAAGCAGACAGATAAGTGATTATAAAGAGTGTGTTGTCACTCCAGGGCAATTTTTGCATCAGAACATGCATGTGCATATATACAGGTAGCCACAGCGTGGACAACTGACAGTTTTACTAAGAATTTTCAGATGATTTCTTCCATTTTGTGTGTGACACTTTTTGGAGAGAGAAGACCTTCCAAGCAACCTACTTACCTTACTGATGACCACATGGCAACCTTTATAAAGTAGCTTAACTCCTTTCACTCTTTTGTGCTGAGCAACTGAGGCTACAGAGGAAGGGTAAAATCCGGCCAATGGTAATTCTTTCCTCAGGAAAACCCCAGAACATTAAAACTCTATTTAAGTTCACATATAAACCTATCAGCATTTGCCACAATGGGAACTTCATGTCACAATCTGATGATAATAGTTGCAGGAAGCTATGAAGTCCAGGTCACATAGGGGCAAATCCAATAAATTTTGTACTGTTATTTTAAAGGCTCTGCTTTAATCATATAGTTCAAACTGTGCTGTTTGAACTGTTGTTCAGTTGTGGGAACTGAATCCATTATTATATAATTAAAAAAAAAAATCAAAGCAGATCTAAAACTGGCAAGGGCTTCTCTGAACACGAAGGAAGAGGAAACTATACATCTCCAAACAAGAATACTGATAGTTGGGATTTCTTTTTGTTCTCCCTTGTACAATTCTGAATTTTCTCCCCCCTACCCCCCACACCTGTTATTAAAGGAAAATGGTAGCACTTTGTCAGCCTTTCTCTGCAAGCTTCAGTTATTACTAACCAGTAATTATAGCTCTAGAATTTCTGAATTCTGTACAATCAATACAGAGAAATCACTACTTATATTAATCTATTAATGATGATAAAAACCTAGCATACAAAACAGGACTGAAAGTTGCTGTCAGTGGTTCTTTATCTAGGACTTTGCTAGTGTTGACATATACTGAGAACTAATTTTCATTTGGACTGTAATGAAAAAAATCACTTAATAAGGGAGAAGAAGGTTTTTGTTTGTTTGTCTAATATGCAATCAATAAGCAGTGTTTGACATATACTTCTTTTCTGCATTTGGACAAAAGCAGAATTATGAATTATTTTTAAATTTCAAACTACGTAGATACATTATTAAACAAGTTATAACTGTTACAACTTTTTATTTGTAAATGTTATGGATAATTGTAAGCGTAAGTGTAAGTGTTATGCATAATTTTGATCTTAGTTGTTTGTTTTTTTTTTAAGTCATCTGAGGAAAAGGACCTGGGGGTCTTGGTTGATGAAAAACTCAACATGAGCCAACAGTGTGTGTGAGTAGCCCAGTCAGCAACCATGTCCTGGGCTGCACCAAGAGAAGTGTGGCCAGCAGGGCAAGGGAGGTGATTCTGCCCCTTTACTCTGCTCTTGTCAGACCCCACCTGTGTGCAGTTCTGGAGCCCCCAGCATAGGAAGGACATGGAAGTGTTGGAATAGGTCCAGAGAAGGGCCACGAAGATGATCAGAGGGCTGGAACAGCTCTCATGTGAGGACAGGCTACAAGAGTTGGGGCTCTTCAGCCTGGAGAAGAGGAGGTTTCCAGGGGACCTGACTCAGTTGTGGGAATTCATGAGGCAGGAATTATAAAATATGCAGTTATTTTATTTCTGGAAAACCCTGTCCACAACTCTATATAAAATTAATTAGATGGGGTTCAGAAATTCGGTTGGGAAAATCTTTCACAAGGATGCTTCGACAGGGAATTTAGTAATTCAGAAAAATCAGGAAGCTTGGAAAAACTTTGCTATAAAAAATAGCTTTGCCATACTTCCAAACAAAAGGCAGCCTGGAGCCCTAGGGAACGTCTGTGCTACTCACGGTGGTGGAGTAGGAAACCAGAGATAGTCCCTTGGCTCCTTGTTGGCGGTCTTGAAGTGACTTGAAGTGCAGATCATGGGGCAGCACAAGGTAAAGCTCAGGCTGCTCACAGTGTACAAACAATTATGGCAGAGACAGGTCCCTTCAATAGGCAGGCAGGATCTGACTGTCCGATACTGGTAATCTGTGCTTAGCAGTCCCTCTTAAAGTCCTCTCAAAGTCCTACGCAGCAGTCTCCTCAAAGTCCCCCCAGATAATGTGACCCATTGCCATATATATATATGTTGGGGTGGTTTACTCTCCCCCCCCCCCCCCCCCCCCCCCCCCCCNAGCCTGTGGGGGTGGGGTAAGGTACTTGACACCTACTTCCTTTACATTCAAAACCCAGAGGTGGGGGGGAGCAGAACACTTTCACGCCCCATTCAAACCTCTGGTGGGGCAGGGACTTGGGTGTGCCCTGCCACAAGATCTTATAGTAGCCTTCCAGTATCTGGAGTGGGCCTACGGGAAGGTTGGGGAGGGACTATTTACAGCGTCTTGTAATGACAGGACAAGGAGTAATGGGTTTAAACTGAAAGAGGGGAAATTTAAACTGGAAGAGGGAAAATTTAAACTGGATGTTAGGAAAAAGTTCTTTACAGTGAGGGTGGTGAGACACTGGAACAGGTTGCCCAGGGAGGTTGTGGATGCTCCCTCCCTGGAGGTATTTAAGGCCAGGCTGGACGAGACCTTGAGTGACTTGTACACCTCACTAGTGGGAGGTGTCCCTGCCTATGGCAGGGGGTTGGAACTGGATGATCTTTGAGATCACTTCCAACCTTACCATTCTATGATTCTGTGATTCTATCTGCTTTTGTTACTGTTATCTTAGATACTGGAAAAAAAAAAAAAAGAGAGACACCTCCCTCCATTGCAATGCTCCTCTTTCTTCTTCTCACAGGCATCTGTAAATTGTAAAACATCTATAGCAGTGAATCATAGCACCAATTCAGAAATAGAAAGTGCACTATAGATGGCATTTTAAGTTCAGCTACAGGATAAAACTTAAATGCTTTCCACAAATTAAAAAAAAAAAAAAAAATCTGTCATTTTGAAATAGCTGTGCCAGGCAAAATCTGAAAGATAATTCTATCTTTGGTTATTATTTTCCGCTTAGCTAACCTGCAAAGTGGTTAATGATGGATTTTGTTGGGTTCTACTCTTTGGCCATTACAACCCCGTGCAGCACTACAGGCTGGGGACAAAGTGGTTGCAGAGGTAACCAGGCAGAAAGAGATCTGGGGGTACTGGTCGACAGCTGACCCAGGTGGCAACAAGGCTGGTGAGGGGGTTGGAACACTGCCTTGTGAGGAACGACTGTTTAGCCTGGAAAAGAGAAGGCTCAAGGGGAACCTTATCACTGTCTAAAACTACCTGAAAGGAGGTTGAAGCCAGGTAGAGGTTGTTCTCTTTTCCTAGGCAACTAGTGACAGAATGAGGGGACACAGTCTCAGGCCATGCCAGAAGAGGTTTAGGATGGGCGTTAGGAAGAAGTTCTTCATGGAAGGAGTGATTTGCCATTGGAATGGGCTGCCCAGGGAGGTGTGTGCTGGTTTGAGGCTAACTGGAGTATTTTAATAGAGAAAATTATATTATAGACTGTGAAAAGGAAACAACGGTGATGTCTACTTCACTCACAGGCTTGCTGAGATGTTTAAGTGAAGAACTCAAAACATTAGATAAGTCTGTAGGGGCACAGCGTCTCGGGTGGTCTACCTTCTGGTTTCTTTCTGCAGATTAATCTTCACTAACCATGTTTCTTCTAACTCCCCTGATTGATCCTCCTAATTTACCTTGCATGTAAGGCAAACCTTGGGGTAAGGTACAGGGGTGGGGAGAAGGTGGAAGGGTGGTTGGGAGCCCCTCCTGGGGTCCCTGATTTCTGGGAGGGGCGTTGTGTTGCTGTATTACCTTTAACTTGTACATTTCTGTAACTATTCCTGTATATTGTGTATATATCTGGTTGTATATTGTGCAAAACTGTAAATAGAGCTTCATTCCTTAATTTCCAGCCGGCTGAGTTCTAGTCTGGGTCATTTTACAAAGTGTGGGGGGCAGGGAACTCCCAAACCATCACAAGGTGGCAGAGACATTGCCCCTGGAGGTGTTTAAAAAGAGACTGGATGTGGTCCTTAGTACCATGATTTAGCTGATTAGATAATGTTGGGTAGTAGGCTGGACTCGATGATCTTGAAGGTCTTTTCCAACCTGATTAATTCTGTGTGATTCTGTGAATGCTATAGAGTTTTTTTAAAAACAAATGTAACGGTGTCTGTTTTTAAAATTGCTATGTATTATTTTTGAATATTGCTAAAAATAGTTTTTATACCCACCCAAGGTGACTGCATTTTAGTAAAACATGAGATGTTTATTATGTAAACTGTGTATTAGCTATTTTACAGTCCTTGAGGACAAAATATGTACAGTACTTCATGTACAGTTTATGAATAATATATAGTATGAAAATAAGGTAATGATCACCTTGGTTAAAAGAAAAGTAGAACCTTAGATATTGTAGCAATTTGCATAATTACTAGTATGTCCTTTAACATGTGGATTTTTAAAGGATTTACATGTTTAAACCACTTCCTACTATTCCCATAACCGCCCAGCATTTTGTTGGCTGTTACTGCATAATTCTGAAAAAAAATCCAACCCCAAACAACCTGTTTCTGAATAATGGAACATAATCTCCAACTAAAATCATGCCAGGTCATGTCAGACAGTGCAGAGAAACAGTAAGAGATACTTCTCCCCCTTACATGTTAGGGGATCTATAGCTACTTTTTTTTTCTTTAATAGTAGAATCATAGAATGGTAAGGTTGGAAGGGACCTCAAATATCATCTAGTTCCACCGCCCAGCCATAGGCAGGGACACCTCCCACTAGTACAGCTCACTCAAGGCCTCATCCAACCTGGCATTGAACACCTCCCTGGGCAACCTTTGCTAGCGTCTCACCCTCCTCACTGGAAAGAACTTCCTCCTAAGATCCAGTTTCAATCTTCTCTCTGCCTCTTTAAACCCATTGCCCCTTGTCCTGTCATTGGAAGACCTTGTCAATAGTCCCTTGCCAGCCCTCCTGTAGCCCCCTTCAGATACTGGAAGGCTACTAGAAGGTCTTCTTGAAGCCTGAAACCTTCTCTTCTCCAGGCTGAAGAAGAACCAGATTCAGCCAGATCCCTGAATGCCTCATGGGAAAGGGCATAATTTCAACCTGGGGAATGGTCTAGATATTTTTACAGAATCATAAAATAATTTTGTTCTAACATATTCTACTCATAAAAAAGGGGGATTTTAGTGGACGTGTAATTGTTAGGGCATGAAATGCCCATGGAAGCAACATTAGTGGGTAGCCCTGTGGATTCTCAGTATCAAATATTGAGAAAAGTTCAGTGTAATGGAAGAAAACCTGAGAACTGATCCCACCAATGCAGAGAATTCCAGTTCAAGGCTAAAATCTCATTGCAGATTTGATTCTTACTCAGTAACCAGTGAAGTGAGCTACCTGAACATAAGATTAAAATATATGCCTCATCTTGTGTACCCATATGCAATTAACATGACCTAACATGTTAGAAGATAATAAACAAGGTTTGGTAAGTCATTTTGTAAGAGCACAGATCTGGGTTCTCAGATGCTCACTTTGTGTTTTGCTTGGCTCAGACAACTCTGCTTTAAAGTCCTGTGCCATGATGGAATGATAATTGGGTGTTGATGAAAAACATCAATCATCATTTTATTGTGATTTGAGTTATATTTGTTTTAAAGTTGAGCAGTAAGATATTGTGAAATAAACCTTACGGGTTTGGTGATTGCACTTTCATTTCCAGTCCAAGTGTGAATCATTTCTTAAATCAATAGACCTTATTGAAACTCTAGGATTACCTGAGAGAGTTTTGAAGAGTTTGTCAGTAAGAAAAATATATTCTGACTCTTTTCCAGTATGTATCTCTTTGCTTTCCATATCTTTCCTAATACTTCTGAACCCATACCGTTGACATTTTCCTACCACTCATGCTGAGACAAATCAACCTGATTTTGAAGTTGTGTTTAGCCAAGTCATTCAGTAGAAGTGTTGTGTTATCGGCAGTTTAAATGATTCATCTACAAAGATATTAAAATTAAACAAAATTGCCCAAAGTTTCATTGATCTCTTAGGTTTACCTATGTCAGTTACTTTAGATCATTGGAAGGAGATTAATCTTTGCCTATGGTTGAAAACAAGTATCTAATTACATAAAAAGTATTATATAAGGCTGAAACTGCTTCACAAAACTGGTTTGATTGTTACTTTCTTGATAACCAGACATTAGCATCATATGTGATTGGTGACCAAAAGGCCAGGGTTGAGGTTTCATAGAGATATTTTGATGACTCAGGAAGTCCAGAGCAAACATGAGTCTTAGAAACGACGGCTACAAATGGTGTAATCAATATGCAGTGCAGATAATGTGGCAGTGTATATCTTTACAGAGAAATACTGTTATTGAGGCCTTAATCTCTGGAGTGCATTTCATTTGGTTGCCCGTTGTGCTCATTTCCTGATCTGATGCTGAGACCACAAGGAACACAGGGTAAAGATTCATAAAAAATTTGTTTTCTCTGATGAATATGTGTAGACGTCAAGCAACTTACATTAATATGAAGTTCTTTCAGTCTAGTGCACAAAAGCAGAGCGGTAGCACTCTTTGTTCTTACTTTTTGATATACAGCATTTTAAGTCATCTGAGGCTTTCAGTGGTAAATGGGCAGTGATCAGGAATTTCTGACATAAAGGTGGGATTTCTTGGTTTAAGAAGGGCATATCTATGTGATGATTTTAAACAGACATTTGTGTATCTTAGAAGGCAAAAGAAAGTTCAAAGATGAGAAAATTTGTTTCATGTAGAAGTATGAAGAGGACAGATTATCACCTTAGACTTTTGTTCTTAGATGTCCCCACGCTATAAAAACAAGGGTGATATGTGAAAGTGAGTCAGTAGGTTTATGACTACGGAGCTTGGCTGATCAAGGCCAAATGAAAGAGAGCTCAATAATGTGGCAAATGAGCTGAAGCATGTTGCAACTGATACTACACAAATACATTTGAAGAAGTTGAGAAAGGAGTGAACAATGAGAGTGTTATACAGGAGGAATCTTTCTTTTTTTACTCTTTACTGTAAAAGATCTGGGATCTTCATTCTCCTTTTTCTTCCTCTTGTCATCCATGTTTCCTTGTTTTCACTAAAACCGTTCTCCTTAATCTTCTCCTCTTTGATTACAGTACCACTCTGAAAGTATGATTAACATGCCTGGGAATGCGTGGTACCGACTGTTGGCTACAGCCCCTAACGTGTTTTGGCTACAGAAACTACAGTTAATTTTTACATTCTTATGCCTCTTTCCCCCTAATGAACACAAACCACTTTGAAAATGATGGAATTAATTAATGATGCCAAAAGTCTTCTTCCTAATTTTGCATTATTAAGCATTTAGACTAATTTCAGCTTGGACCAGAAGCTGAAGTTACTTGTCAGAGTTGTGCAAATAAAAGCTTTTAGCTTTTGGAATCCAAGAATCACCTGCTTTGAGGAGGAGACATACTCAACAACAAAGAGAAAAAAGAAAAATTACCTTATATAATGATGTCAGTTTTGTTTTCAAGGGCAAATAAATAAAAATGAAGCTCAGTTTCTGGTATTCATATATTACTTCAGTTTTCTCCAACTGTCTCTGTCCTTACGCAAATGCATGAGAGGAAAGGTCTGAGCACAGTGTTCTTGGCCCCTCAGAAATTCATCAAATGTGGAATGAGCAGCAAAGCTCTGAATGCTGTCAACGGCGGGTACCTAAGGTCCTCAGAACTGTTAACAGACATTTCTCAGTTGCTTCAGCCAAGCTTTTCAAAAGAGCTCAATTCTTACATGATCTCAAGTAAATGTAGGATTGTGAACAGTGTTTAAAACCAAGAAACCAACACACCAGGGTGTTAAAGACACTTGCCAAGGTCTAAACTTTTCACATAATGGACATTTAATCTGATCCTAAACAGAGGCTGAGCTTATCATACGTGTATTATTCTAAGTTTCACAAATATATTGACCTCCAAGTTTTCTCTGAAAAGAGAAGGAGATTTCCTCATTAAGAATATTCATGAGAATATGAATACTAGGCTTACTTCCATGTCTTGGCATGAACATGAAATTTTAACTTGAAAATAATTTCTTTGCTATTCCCTAGAGGATAAGAATAAAGTTTTTGTGTCTAGGCATGCTGGGCCTTGGCAATTCTGGTTGTACTTATCTGGACTGAGTTTTATTATATTCATTTAGGTCAAATTACCCTGCTTGTATATTGCATGTAGTTTGTTTTTTCAAGTAGTATATTAAACTGGGCTAGCGGAGACATGATTTCTGTTAACTTCCTCTGTATGAAGAGGAACATAGAGAGAACTCACCAAACTTATCAACCATGGTTTGTTGCAGTGACATTACAAATCATGGTAATGACCTCCATAAGAGTTTGTTCTGTTTTAACTAATAACCATTACACTCTTACAATGCTCAACTTTAAAAGCTACGAATAATAAGAGACTAATGACTTTTAATTGCTCTGATGCATAGTTTACAAAGGATTTTAGGATAAAAATTAAATAATAATTATAAAAAATGTTCTAAAAATACCATTGAGATTTTAAGGAGCTCTACCTTTTTAACAAGGTTTGAGGAAATGATCTCTGTGCTTCCCAGAATGCAATAAAGAAAACAAAATGAACAATTGAATTATCACAAACTTTTCCAAAATCCTTGTAGGTGATATTAATTTTCTTGAAAAAACACTGTATAGAGAAAAACTGAGTCTGAAAAGACAATGGAGGTGGGAGGGGAAAGGAGACTCTCTGTTTAAGGAATACTTACTTCTGTGTATTCAGGCTTGCATTAAGTGTTTGGCCTGTCTACCTATCCATAAATACAGTTGAAATGCCCCAAGGTATTAAAATCCAATGTGTCAGCAAATACTAGGAGTCAGGTGTTTAGTGCTCTGGATGTGTGGATGCTTGAGTTTTTGCCAGATGCCACTGAACAGCTTTCATCAGTGCACGATTTATAATGTGACAAAACATGCTGAGTAAGAACAATGGTGGAAAGAACAAAATAAGTAAACTCTCTCTCATCTGGGCTTGTTTCAGAAAATTCTTAGCAACCACAGCAGCAAAGTACCTCAAAATACCTTTGTTTTCACTGTGAATGGTCCACTGTATAAACTGTCAGCACTGATCTCACAGTTGGGATTTAACAATTTACTCTGTAGGAGTCATAAGCAATTTTTGTTTTTTTCTTAACTAATGATTCACAGAAATCTTTCTAGCCAGCTGCAGACTTCCTCAGAGTTCTTCATTATCTCCAGTTTCCCAAGCAGTTGCCGCTACTGCAGTCTGTTTGGAGTTTGTTGTTGTTGTTGCTTTTCACACATATATTTAATATTTTAAGGGATTCTGTAAACATCTTTCTCAGCTTCCCGTCTTAGCTGACCAGATGTTTGCAATCAAATGCCCATGCCTGGGGCTACTTGGAGCATCATGGAAGGAATAAGGGAAGTGAAACATTTGTGAACAAGTGTCAAGGAAACTTTCAACAACTAACGTGTGAATAGAACTATATAGATGCTAACTGCAACCCTGTCGTTCTAAAGAGATTTATACTCTCCTTGAGATAAAAATCACTGTACATTTGCCTTTTTCTTACAGTCTTCCCTTGGTATCTTCTAGTAACTGAAGCATCACAAAAGGAAATAAAAACTACATCTATCTGAAAATACTATATTCCCAAGGAAAGGCCACAGAACTGAGAATGAAAATGGATATAGCAGACAACTAAATACAAAGTAGGGTGAGAGAGAGGCTCTTGGGGGAGCAACATCAATCAAAACACTTTTAAACTACAGGACTGGACCTTTGCTGAACACAGCATTGCCCTTTAGGTGGAGCTTACATGTAACTTAATATGCACATACTTCTGAAAAGATTATTTATAAAACTTGTTTACACATTTAAGCTGAACAATTTTTTTTTTTTAAACATTTTTCATAGTGTGCGGGGGAGCATGGACAGTCTTGCTCATTTAGAAGCGGTTTATTGATTCAGCATTTACCTTTGAGGAGTAGTTGACACAGACATATCCTCTTTTGCCAATAATGCTGACAAGTTACTGCTGGAAAAAGAGAGTCACTTGAAAGCAAAAAAAGTAACACCTTAAATTACAGAGAACAGCCACCTATGTGGTTCCTTGAAGCCTCAGCATATGTGAAGAACTGCAGTAGAAGTTAACCCATCATGGTTAATGTGGGGAACTCTTCCAGCACTGTGTGCTGTCTTTTGGGCAAAAAATGTGTGTCAGCTGGAGGCTATAGGACTGCAACAGTGGGAGAAGGAAGAGCTATGGATGTCATCTAACTGGTCTTCTGTAAGGCCTTTGGCATAACCTCTCACAATATCTTTCTTTCTAGAGAGATACTGATTTAATAGGTGGATGCTTCAGTGGATGAACAATTGATTCATGATTGCATCCAGAGGATAGTGGTCAGCGGCTCAATGTCCAGAAAATTTGTGTTCCCCCGGGATCCATACTGGGGCTGTTACTAATATCTTAATCAATGACATAGAGAGAGATCAAGTTTGCAGATGACACCAGGTTTAGAGATGCAGCTAACATGTTTGAGAAATGGAGTGCCTTCTAGAGGGATCTGGACAAACTTGAGAAGTGGGCCCATGTGAACCTCGTGAGGTTTAACAAGGTCAAGTGCAAGGCACTGCACCCATATTAGGGCAACCCCTGGTATCAATACAGACTAAGGGATCAAGGGATTAAGAGCAGCCTTGTGGAGAAAGACTTGGGCATATTGGTGGATGAAAAAGGAGATATGAGTTGACAATGTTGCAACCTGTTCCAGTGTCTCGCCACCCACACTGTAAAGAACTTCCTCCTAACATTCAGTTTAAATCTCTCCTCTGCCAGTTTAAACCCATTGCCCCTTGTCCTGTCATTAAAAAACCTTGCAAATAGTCCCTCCCCAGCCTTTCTGTAGGCCCTGTTCAGATACTGGAAGGTTACTATAAGGTCTCCTGGAAGCCTTCTCTTCTCCAGGCTGAAGAGCCCCAACTCTTGTAGCCTGTCCTACAGAGCTACTCCAGCCCTCTGATCATCCTCTGGTCCTCCTCTGGACCTTCTCCAACATTTCAATGTGCTTCCTGTGCTGGGGGCTCCAGAACTGTGCACATATGATATATGATATACATATGTGATATGATATACATATATTATAGAGGACATACCACTCCATAATCTGCTGTATTTTACTAGTGATTTATCAACAATTATTGTTAAATATGTACAGCACTGAGTAAGATTTTAAGGCCAGAACATTTGATTTTAATTTGACTTCATTGTTTTGTAAAGTCAATACAAGACAAACTGACATCTTCCCTAAATATAGACCTGAGTTCCTAAGGTAATGAAGAGTGTTAGAATAAAGTACATTTCCCATCTTGATTCACGTTCCATGTCATCAAGTGCTATCCCATGGCATCCTATCTGCCTCTTGTTAGTTTTTTACCCCATTTGATAGTCTTTAAGGAATAATATGTTTGCCCACTTAAATATATTAAAAATAGGAATCACGAGTCCTGCTTAAATAAACAACAGATGCTCAAGTATACCTTGGGGTGAATCTATCAGTCAGAATAATCATTATTACATAATGTGCAACCACGTTATCTTCACCTGTTCCTGTGTTGTATTCCCAGGAAACTTAGGAGATATATTTTGTGCTATCAGGAGACTGTTTCGTTCAAGGCACTTTAACCAAACCTTCACATTCCCTTTTCTAAAAGGTGAAACATATTTAAATGTTTCTAAAATAAGTAAAATTAAACAGAATGGAAAGCATATGGGGGAAAAAAAAGTGCAATTATCTCTGTGACAAAGAAGCTCTTTAAATGACAAATCCAGATATTGATTTTTAGAAAAAATAACTATGAAAAAGTGTGAGGATCTTCAGGAATCATGAATGTATCATAGAATCACAGAACTGTCAGGGCTGGAAGGGACCTCAAATATCACCCAGTTCCAACCCCCCTGCCATGGGCAGGTACACTTCACACTAGATGAAGTTGCTCAGAACCACATCCAGCCTGGCCTTAAAAACCTCCAGGGATGGGGTTTCCACCACCTGCATGGGCAATGTGTTGCATCTCATGGTGAAGAACTTCTTCCTAACATCCAGTCTGAATCTATCCACTTCTAGTTTTGCTCCATTCCCTCTAGTCCTATCACTACCTGACACCCTAAAAAGTCCCTCATCAGGCTTCCTCCAGATACTGGAAGGCCTCCTCGGAACCTTCTCTTCTCAGACTGAACAACCCCAACTCTCTCAGTCTGTCTTCACAGGAGAGTTGCTCCAGCCCTTTGATCATCCTCGTGGCCCTTCTATGGACAGATTCCAGCATGTCTAGATCTTTCTTGTTATAGGAGTTCCAGTACTGGACACAATATTCCAGGTGATGTCTCACCAGAGTGGAGTAGAGGGGAGAATCACCTCT
>VWZE01006220.1:0-92629 GCA_013396675.1 Eubucco bourcierii | reverse complement strand
TTGTTTGGTTGGGTTTCACGAACTGATAATAAATTGCTCGTCTGCTTTTCCTGGGTGAACATTTTTGTTGATACTTGAAGCAGTAAGTACCAGACCTTGCCTAAACAAAGTGGATTTCCTAGCCTTGGACTCTCAGCAAGAGCTTTTATTTTGAAAATAAAAAGACTTATTTCTCTTCCCTTCAGCATAATATTGTGAATTTTTTGCCCAGCAGCTTACCTTTTCTGATGCTGTCATAATGAGGACCACTGGTTGTGGGGTTTTGGGTTGGTGTGGTGGATTTTTTTCTTTTTCTTTCTTGGTTGGTTGGTTTGTGGTTTTTTGGTGGGTTTTTTGTTTTTGGTTTTGGTTTTTTGGGTTTTTAAAAATTTTTTTGTTCCTCATTGTGATGGTTTGGGAGTTCCCTGTGCCCTCCACACTTTGTAAAATGACCCAGACTACACTCATCCAGCTGCAAGTTAAGGACTGAAGCTCTATTTACAACTTAGCACAATATACAAGCAGATATATACACTATATACAGGAATAGTTACAGAAATATACAAGTTAAAGGTAATACAGAAACACAACACCCCTCCCAGAAATCAGAGACCCCAGGAGGAGCTTGAAACCACCCTTCCAACTTCTCCCCACCCCTGTACCTTAGCCCAAGATTTGCCTTATGTGCAAGGTGAGTTTGGAGGATCAGCCAGGAGGATTAGAAGGAAAGTGGTTAGTGAGGTTACTCAGCAGAGAGGAGAAGGCCAGAAGCTAGAGAGCCTGAGAGTGTATGCAAACCTGAGTGTCTTTATCTTTGTTTTGTATTCTTAGTCTTAAACATCTCAGCAAGCCTATGAGTGGAGACATCACCATTGTTTCCTTTTCACAGCCTATAGTATAATTTTCTCTATTAAAATATTCCAATTAGCCTCAAACCAGCACACTCATAGAATCACACAATCTTATCTCGACTGCTGAATAGAGAGTGGAGATGAGCAAACATTTCTTTTTTATGAGTTGTTCCCTTTGTGAAGAATTCAGCATGTAACTGTCAATGCAATACTGGGATAATGTAATGCCTGAAAAGTAATGAATGTTATTGGCATTTCTTCTTGATATTATTGAAAAACTGTAGGAATAATTTTAAGTTGTACATTTGAAAGTGAGCCAGTGAATAATCTTTCTAACCTTAGCTTTTACGGTATCCAGGAAGTGATGATATTTTGTTATAGAAACATACTGCAGGAGTCTTTTCTCATCCTCTCAGCGTTAATGCAACTTTATCAAACAGCAGAAGTGCCTGCAGGCATCCCCCTGTTGGCCAGTGACAAGGAAGATGCTTTATAGTGATATATATCAGATGTGATTTGTTGCATTAACTTGCAGTAGCGACAGATGAAGAAATAAGTAATGTATAAAGATTTAAATTAAGCTTATATTTCTCCAGAGGATGAAATTTTACGTCATTAGGAATATCTGATTTTTAGATCAAAATGTAGAACTTTACTTGGCCCTCAGCTTTTTTTCTTCTTTGATAAAATCAGTATTTTTTACAAAAAATTAACCAAGTGCGAAAAAGGAAAAAAAACATTCTGTAGCTTCTTTCAGTCTTATTAGTGATGGGATATTTTGTGGTGTTGTGCATGGGCTTGTAGTATAAATAAACCTGTTCTGAAGAAAGCATGGGGAAAGAGTAGGTGTGGAACAGCTTACTAGTACATGAACCTGCTGCAGTGATGCAGGCTTTCATCTGCGTGTATCCGGATTCACAATGGCCGTTTTTCTTAATACATTTATGACACATAGTTCATGACAGTGGGACAGTAAAAGATGATGTTAGTATTCAGAAAGTGAGGCCAGATAGTAAAAATCAATCATCTGTTTTTCCCTTTAGGGCATTTTTTTTGTTTTTCTCAAGGTAGTAAGCATTCAGCTTTGCTCATCTAAGCAGTTTTCTCCCTCCCTGTACCCTCACCTGAATTATAGAATTAGAGAGTTCTTCAGGGTGGAAAGGACCTTAAAGATAATCTAGTTTGAATTCCCCTTCCATGGGCAGAAACACAAGTAGTTTTGTGTGCTTAATAATAAACTGCTATAAATAGTTGATTTATCTCATTATGCTTCAGGACAGATAATGCACTTTTTAGTAATGTTAGAAACCTCAAAACATTCAGTGCATTCTCTTGTCTTCATGTTACTTTGAGTCACCTATTGTAGTTATATAACTAACCTACAGCAGAGTAAAGGTTGCACAGAAAAACTCCATTGATTTATTCTGGGGAACACGTTAGACAATGGTGTCTAAACATTGTACATGTAATGTGCGTTAAAATGTATTTAATGTGCAATATTCTGAATCTCTTTTGGTACAACTCCCGCTTATGTTGAGTTGGACAGACCAATAAAGCAGTGTAACTTTTGGATAGTGGAAGACCAAACTGAAAACTATTAATGGTGTCATGTCTTGTCTTGTTACTTGTGGTGTCGTTGAGAACCGACACTTACATTTTACTTCATTTTGATGTAGGGGTGTGTTTAGCTGCAGAGGGCTGGTTTAGAATGTTAACCATAAACAGTTTATGAATATGTTTGGCCAAGATTGTTTCAAGTTATGGGAGCAGCGAGGTTTCTACAACAGTCTTTCAGTAAGACAGTAGATCAGTACTTTTGCAGTTTTGGTGTCTTAATAAGTTTGAGAGAAGCTATATGAAGTAGCTGATTGTAATGGGAAATTAGGCTTGAGGTATTTCACAGTATCACAGTATTGCAAGGGTTGGAAGAGACCTCAGAGATCACCAAGTCCAACCCATTACCACAGCCCTCAAGATTAGACCATGGCACTAAGTGCCATGTCCAAACGTGCCTTGAACGCCTCCAGGGACGGTGACCCCACCACCTCCCCGGGCAGCCCACTCCAGTGACAAACCAGTGAAACTTTGAATACCTCTGACAGAACAGAAAATAGTTAAGCAATAGCCAGGACAGATGCATAAAAGCAAAAGATTCTGAAGAAGTTATTTAAGGTAGCCTAAAGGGTAAATGAGTTTAATTCTTCAACCAGGTTTCTGCTCATTAGAAGACCAACTAAGCACACTGGGTTAAAAAAACAGTTTGTGAAGAATTTCTTTAAAGCCTGTAACAGATCAGGCCAGTAAGTCATGGAGGAACATACAGTGACTTTTCCTGCTTTTTTAATGAACTCCCTTTGTTAAAACTGGCTTAGTTTATTACCCTGCTGTGATTGAAGTTCTTCTTAATACCATTGTAGTGTTTTTAAAGAAAGGTGATAGCATACCTTTGTGAGCAGTAAGTAAGGTTCATCCTCACCAAAATGAAGTAATGTTCTTGACAGATAAGGAGGGAGGGACTGATAAGGAGGGACAAAATGTAGAATTAATATTGTCTGCTGTCAATAAAGACTGGCTGTTGTGTAGGCTGGGATGCTTTCAGTGAATGGGAAAGTTGCAGATTGATAACAAATGGTTAGTCATCAGACTACTTCTAGCCGATGGCCTTGACTTTAGTGTAGATGAATGATACAAACACTGCTTATTGCAGAGTTCTTAGGTCTTGTTACAGAATGATTGTGAGGAGAGAGATTTTTAATGAAGATTTTATTTCCCTTGCAACTGTTGTCTAAACTACCACAAATCCTGCTATATTGAAATGCCTTTTGTTAGCTCTAGATACAGCTTAAAATAGAATTGGTGTAATTCTTAATAAACTGGGGAAAAATGCATGAACAACATGAAAATATCAGTGGAAAAACTGTGGAAATGAAAACTCAAACATGAGGTTGTTCTGAGAAGTGGGTAAAGAGTATAACTCTAGAAAAGTCATAGTGTCTGGAAAATCTGATTCTGATTCTAGTGCAGTATCATCTGTGAAGGAAAAGGATGCAAAGCACTGTTAGGACAATGATTATTTATGTAACTTGCTCTTGTTTATCACATTTTTCTTCTTTCATAATGCAGTTACAGTTCCATTGAGGCTTTTGGGTTAGAAATCCATTTTTTTAATGTTTTAACTTGGAGAATTTATTAGTGGGACAGTCATTGATGCTAAAGACTGTGTTGTATGCTACTTTGTGCTTTTTAGTAACATCATTGTTGTTCTAATATTGATATTCATTCTGGTTGGCCTGCCACTAGAGCAAAAAAATGATATGATTTATCTTTCAGCTTTTGATGTTACAAAAATGACTTGGTTGTCATTATTACAGTTTATTATTTGCATTATGCTGTTATCTGAAAATATCTATTGTGATCATGGCTCTGATGTGTTCAGTGCACTAAAGAAGAAACATAAAATCATAGAATCAGCCAGGTGGAAAGAGACCTCCAAGCTTGTCCAGTCCAACCTATCACCCAGCCCTATCCAATCAACTAGACCATGGCACTGAGTGCCCCATCCAGTCTTTTCTTGAATCCTCCAGTGACAGCGACCCCACCACCTCCCTGGGCAGCCCATTCCAATGCCAATCACTCTCTCTGTGGAGAGCTTCCTCCTAATATCCAGCCTATACTTCCCCCAGCACAACAGGAGATGGTATCCCCTTGTTCTTTTGCTGGTTACTTGGGAGGAGAGAACAACCCCCACCTGGCTAGAACCTCCTTTTCAGGTAGTTGTAGACAGCAATGAGGTCTCCCCTGCGCCTCCTCTTCTCCAGGCTGCACACCCCCAGATCCCTCAGCCTCTCCTCACAGGGCTGTGCTCCAGGCCCCTCACCAGCTTCATTGCCCTTCTCTGGACACATTCCAGTACCTCAACATCTCTCTTGAGTTGATGAGCCTGGGCTTGAGTACTGGACATAGTACTCAAGGTGTAGCCTGACCATTGCTGAGCACAGGGGCAGAATAACCTCCCTTGCCCTGCTGGCCACACTGTTCCTGATACAGGTCAGGATGCCATTGGTTCTCCTGGCCACCAGGGCACACTACTGGCTCATGTTCAGCTACAATCTCCCAGCCCCCCCAGGTCCCTTTTTGTCTGGCTGCTCTCCAGCCACTCTGTCCCCAGCCTGTAGTGCTGCTTGCGGTTGGTGTGTCTTAAGTGTAGAACCCTGCACTTAACCATGTTAAATTTCATCCCATTGGCCTCTGCCCACACATCCAACTTGTCCATACATCAAATATTTTACACCAAAATGCAGAAGGCAGAAAAAAGAGAAAACTGCTGCTGTTCTGATTCTGCAAAAAGGAAAGTGGGGGATAGTATGTTGGAATCTTTGGGAACTGTAAACAGCAGGAACCAACTCCCAGATTTTGCATGTCTTAGTCCAGTGTTTTAACTGCATAACATCTGTGTGGTTATTGTTGGTTGATGAGGTTTGACAGACAACCATTTAATTTGCTATTTTTTAACCAAGTTTTTTTATTCCTGTTACTATTTGTGATTGCTTCTGTAATCTGTGTAATTGCATGGTTGGAGCTGTAGTGTGCTCAGCACTTAGGTCCTGCTGCCAAACTGTTGGTTTGGTCAACTTCAACAGTCATTCAGGCTTTGATCTGACTTCATGTGTCAAATCTCAGAAGTGTTTGCCTACTTTTGTAAAGTAGTTTAAGATTTTACTGGTGAAAAGGACTAATTAGGAGTGAAGCAGAGAATGTTATGGTTACTTCTCAGAAATAATTGTTCAGTGATAATTACAGGGTAGGAGAAAGGTTTTGGAAGGAGCGAACACAGAGGTCAGCTCCTAGTTGTTAGCATCACACAAGGAATGGCTACCTTGCTTTACAGTGGTGCTTTGCATAACTTCACTGTTAGGATTAAAGGCTCTTTAGTGTCTTCATCTAATACAGCTGGCAGACTGCACCATCATGTAATATAATTGCAGCTTCAAAGACCTGCAGTGTTCAGGTCAAGGTTGTTTGTCTCTACTTGTTGAAAATCAATAGGAGTGTAAGTTGTCAGACATCAAGTCAGACTATCTCTGAAGTCGTGTAAGGCTGCTATGTCCCTTAGCTCTCAATCTGATTTGAAACATGTAGCTAAACTGAAGAGAGAAACCTGTCACAAATACAGCCAAGGAAATCTAAGGTTCTCAAAGCCTTTGTTTTTTATTTCTCTCTCTCTGTTGTTACTCTGTTATTGATATGGGAAATTTGACAGCTGAAGATTTAAACACTTTTTTCTTTGTTTCATCATACAGGCCAAAACAACAGCAACAGAACAATTTTTCCTTGTTTACTTCTACCAAGGGCTGGAATTTCAGAGGGGTAAGTTTGGTATTGTTATGTTTTCATTCTTTTGCAGTGTAACTGTGGTTAAAATGTGATCTGCATGGACTAAAATCATGGGAAAAGAATGATAGAATGGAACTTTTAATTTTGTGATCTCCCAAAAGGCTTTTTTGAAAACCTCGTTTTTGGTGTGTTTTGGGTTTGGGTTTTTTTCTGAAGTTTGTTGGTTTACTGTGGGAGGTGAGTGAGATAATAAAAGTGTATTAAAATATGAAGTGATATAGAAAAGGAAAAAAAAGTGCATTTTCATATCTGAAAGTAAATAAGCAAAACTGAAGTGATAGACTAGCCTTTAAATGTTCTTTTAATCTAATATAGATACATTTGTAAGCTATTTATTGAAAGCTTGTACATGTGAATTTTGCAGAAGTACAGTTGGGGAGTCATAACAAAAATTATATGGTTTTCTTACAGTGCAAAAGGATTAGGGTCTATATCTGGTTGGCTAAGCAAGGAAATATGGAAGCATGTTTCTACAGTAACTGAGTGAAAAAGCACATGAAAAGTCATGTTAAGTGAAATTGAGAACCTTACTATTGCTGTGGTATGTAAGTATTAGGAAGACTGTGATGGGATCAGTTTTTCTTCAGCTACAACTCATACCTAAGGTCAAGTAGCAATAGCATGTTGGAAGGGAGGGCTTAGGGATCTTAAGTGTGGTGGTGTGAAGCCTGTGATCCAAGCTGCATGGCACAGGTGGATTGGGTTACTACATGAAAAACAGAGAACTGGGGAGTAAAAGGCCAGAATCAAGAAAAGAAATCAAGCAGCTGAAAGGAGATAGGAAAAGGTAGTGTTAGAGGTGGATAGAGAGATTTGGGTGCTGTAACCAAGACAAATGAGCACTGGAGAAGAGCTGCATCTCTGATGTTCGTATTGTGTCAGCATCAGTTTTAGTCTGACTTAACCCTAACCTAAAACCTCTAAGTAAGATAAGAAAGGCCCAGATGCTCAGTGTTTACCAAAGGAAACTCCTATGTACTTCTCTTTTCCTCTCCTTGCTCAATTCTCTTTTACCAGAAGCTTTTTTTCTGCATTGAGCAACACTTGTGAGCCACGTTTAGTTCTCTTAATGGGGATTTCCATGTCAAGATATAATTTATGTGTTTCTACCAATGCTGTAATTTGAAGATAATGGTACCAGTTACTTCCAGAACTTTGGGCAGTATTTAGGTAGCAGTGGGAAAAAAGGAGTTTTTATTGATTTTTTTTTAAAAAATGTTTTATTTATTTATTACTAGCGTTTTTGAAAAATCAATTCATCAGTCTTGGCTTAGATTAGACTAAGGTTACAGAGCAGTGCAAATTTGTCAGCTTTTTGCTGCTCCTGCATACATATGTGAGGCAGCAGGGTAGTTTGCATCTTTGAAGAGATTGTGTAGTTAGCTGCCCAGCAAATGAACTGTTTTAGAGGGAATATATTTATAGCGAGACTTAAAATTTCAGAAGAAGAAACACAGAACCTGTGGAGACAAGAATATTGCAATCTGGAGGCACAATGTAGTAGGAAAAGCAGAGCGTAGGAAATAAGATTACATATGTACTTAACGTAGAGAAGGATGAAGAAGAGGATGATACTGGATATAGGACTGAAGAAGGGAAAATGAGGAAACTGCACTTGGAAAGAGGAATAGTCAGAAAAGCAAAAAGCAAAGATGAGAGACAGAAGAAAGGGTTAAAATACAGAAAATAGAGGAAAGCTAGTGAGTGTGAAAGCAGGGAGATGGAAGTATGGAGTGGAGGCAGGTGTCTCCTATAAAATGGTACAAATTTATCCGTTCAGCTTTTGCAAATACTGTGTCTCAGAAAACTAATATGTCATGTAGACAGGGAGCTATTTATGGCCAAGGCTTGGTAAAGAGAGGCATGAATATCTGGTGAGATGAAGCAGTTCAAAGGCAGATCAATAATGGATGTAAAGAACAGCACAGACTATTTTTAATCCCATTTTTTCTCTTATGTGGTTACGATTATCTCTCTTTTTGTCTCATTGTCTCCATGCCACCCTTCCCTTAAAACCTTGATGTAGATTGAAGGCTTTCCTCAGCATCACTCTTTTGTGCTTATGCATGAGACAGCTGTTCAGAATGCTGGTCCTAATGTCTATGGAAATAATGTGTCATGTTGCCATGTAGAGTGAGAAATAGTTTTATTTGATAAAGCATCTCATTAAATGAGGATTGCATTTGTACAGTCATGCACGTGCAAATGCCAGAATTAAAGCTTCTGTGGTTGCTGCTAGTTAGTATACAGTTTTGAGTTATACATTTGTATGCATTTNGATTCTATGCTATTTTTTTCCATAGTAGGAGTAGTCAGGCCTATTTATAGGAAAGTTCTGAATTCACAGAGACTAAGAACCTCTCCTCACAGAGTTTCAGATTTCAGCTCATCTTTTCCCCTTCCTGCTCACTTAAAATCACCCACTTTCTGGTCTTGCCAGTGGGATGATTTTCTAAACTTCATTATGACAATGGTGGGGTTGTGTTACTGAAAGTTGTGACATTATTTCATTTTTTAATTTAGTCTTTAGACATGTTGGCAAACATACTGCTACATGGTAGTCCCCCTGTTGACATCATGACACTTCAGATGGCGATGAGGCAAGTGCCAGACAATCGAAAGAAAAGCAGTTAGCTGGTGAAGAATGTTTGGGTTCTAGGCATAACTGAAGAGGATGCTGGATTCATCTCTGCTTATTAATACTTCTCTCTGCTGTTCCAACAAGAGCCAGCATCATTTCCTGCATATTTTAAACAAACATTTGAACCGTTACAATGGTTTCTCTACTTCCCTCTGTTCCAACCTCACCACCTCCCCAATTTGGCTGAAGAACTGTAGTGCTAAAAATAGTAAAATCCAAACCAACATTTTCTACTTGAAATAGTTTGAGATGTGTTTGGAGTGCAGCTGCCTTAAGATTGAAGATAATTTACTGCAACTGGGGTTTTTTGTTGGTTTTTTGTTTTTTTTTCCCCTTTAGAGTTTTGCAAAGCATTTAATTTACCAAACTGCAGATGTGGTCACCTGTGAGGAAGGTTGATGTGATTTATGAGATGTTTGATGTAAAAATATGCTAAACATGCTGGAGAAAAATTATAGCTATGCTTGCAATTTCTTTGCTAATTTTGCTGCAAATGTTTTCTGGCCAAAACATGTCCTTTGTGCCAAATGGGAAGAATCCACACTTTTCCAACAACAGTCTTATGAAACAGTTACTGCAGGCTGGCAGACTTTAAGCATTCCCTTCAGGGTGCATGAATCTAAAAAACATAGAAGTTGAGAACTTTCCTAGCTTTAACTTGGTGGTTATATTGCATAATTATGCACTGCCAGAGAAAGCACTATGTCTCTTGATTTCAGACTGCTTTGATCTAATGTCTGTATCCACTGATACTCAGTTTCTTAAGCAATGATGTTCCATTACCTGTAACAGACGTTAAAAGTGGTATCCGACAGGCTGTAATTTATGCTTACACAATAATGTCTCCAGATCAAATCTTCTTAAATACCATTATCTCATATGATGATCAATATGATTTCAAAACACAAGTTCTCATATACATAAAAAAAGCACACGTGGTTTTCTATTATTGTAGTATACTTGTATGTTGTATGCACAATTTAAATAGCTTCCTCTGTGAGGGGAAAAACCTTTGCCTAATTGACTGTAAAGCTCTTAGCAGAGCCTTTACTACTTAACAGAGCTGTTACTACTTAACAGTCAGAAACTAGTTTCCTCACATGCTATAGAGAGACACTTCCACGAGGGGGAGTCCTGCTGGCTTCCCAGCTCTCCTGTGCCTACCCTGGTACTGTATACTCATCCATTTCCCTCTGCAGAGTCCTTCTGTTTCTTCTAACCTGAAGCAGCAGGTTAAAGAGACGTTAGGTGAGTGCTTGATTCCTGACATGTCTCATCCCTATTTCTTTTTTAAAAGGCATGGTACAAAATCCCAAAATTGATATTATTTTTTTCTCCTTTGTAGCAGATGACGTATTTCTGAGCTTCACTTACACCTTCTAGTTCTTTTCTTCTTTCTTCTTAAGCGTGTTGCAAGCTCTTCCACCTCAGTTGAGTTTCCTTAGCCATTCTTCTGTTTTACTGTTTCGGTACAGATTTGGCTTTTACACTACATTTGTGGAGGTGCTGCTGTGCCTCTGTCCAGCACTGATCTTTTTTTGGGACAGAATGTCTCTGATACCTGACTATATATGTGGTAAAAGAAGCAATTCTCTAAGTCTTTATACTGTAGTGTGTTAGGAGGTGGATGCTGTAAACACAGAGCCTGCATAATGTGCTTAGTAGAAACTGAGCTTTTCAGTAGCCTGGCAGTTCTTTTGAAACCATGCAGGGGCAGGGAGACTTTCCTTCAGAGTACTGAAAGCAGCAATAGAGGAGACACTAGAAGCTTTAAAAAAATCCCTTCCATGATATGCAATTTATACTTCAGAATCCTAGGGCTTAAAAGACTAAAGGCTTGTAGCAAGTAGACACTATGGACACCGATTTTTACTTCTAAAAGAGTAGGTTTTGAAGTCTTCTGTGGGCGGGATTTTAAAGGGTTTAGCTTAATATTGGTTTTGTTTTTGAACAAACCATTGGAACTGTTGTTGATTAGTCACAAGACTGATTTCTCTTGGAACAGCAAGGTTTATGTTGGCAAACAAGTAGAGATGCTATCAGAAATCATTGTGTGGTATTTGCGTAACTGGATAGCAGTCAGTTCCATCTGGAGTTCCAAAACACACATCATCTTGTGTTCTTAATGTATACACTGAATTTTGAAAGCAATTCAGAGTGACCAGTTGGTTAAATAGGAAGAATTCAAGAATGTATTCTTCCAAACTGATGCACTAACTCAGCATGGTTTAATTCCCATGGCAAGTTCTAAACACGGATTAGTTATGTCATGTCAGAATGTTTTATTTGACATTCCAGCAAAATTTGGTTTATTTATATTTTAGTTCTAAGATCCATGGTAATTGTCTGTATCCTTTTGCAGGAGTAGCAGGTAGCATATATTACAAGGATCTCTGCATACAGTAGTACTGCAAAAGCTGTGAACATACTGGAAAAAGCTCTGTGTTTAGAAATGAGTTCTAGAGGAGAAGGATGCAGCCTGGTCTTTAGACTGCATTGGCTTTCTAGTAGTTTGGGACTTGGACAATAAAACTAGTGCATGTTTTCATAGAATCATAAATGTTAGGGGTTGGAAGTGACCTCAAAAGACCATCTAGTCCAGCCCCCCTGCCAGGACAGAATTACCTAGGGTAGGTCACACAGGAATGCACTCAGACAGGTTTGGAGTGTCTCCATGGAAGGAGACTCCACAACCTCTCTCGGCAGCCCGCTCCAATGTTTTGTCACTCTTACAGTCAAAAAGTTTTTCCTTATGTTTAGGTGGAACCTCCCAGGCACCAGCTTTCACTCACTGCTCCTTATCCTATCATTGGACATCACTGATGAGAGCCTGGTTCCATCCTCCCAATGTCATGTCATTAATGAGGTCACCCCTCAATCTCCTCCTCTCCAAGCTTAAGAGACCCACATCCCACGGCCTTTCCTCATAAGGAGGAATTCCCTTAATCGTTGAGTCTTCCAAGCAGTTCCCTGTCCTCCTTGAACTGAGGGGCCCAGAACTGGACACAATATTCCAGATACTGTTATTGTTAGGAACTGTTACTACTTGTGCTGTCTCCAGAGTGCTGTAATGCTTAGGAGTTTGCTGTTTGTTTGTTGTTTTTTTTTTTTTTTCCTTTTAATTAACTCAGTTCAATATCTCTTTCACAGTTTTTACATCTGAAGTCATCTATGACTCAAATATGTAGCCTTTAAATCTACCTGATGACTTGGTTTATAGGGCTACTTTCAAGTTTAATTAGTTATATAAAATACACTTCAGATTATATACTTCTTGGGGAAAGAATTTTGAGGCATGTGTATAGACCACTTAGCTACTGCATTCTTGAAATGAAGAGACTGCTATAGGGTTTTATATTTGCAAGACTTTTCCATCATTATTTACATTGTAAAGGGTAAGTGTTCTGTTTATTAAAGCTCAATTATTCAGTTAATATTTTGAATGTTTCTGATAATGAAGTTAGTGTGATATATTCCATTTGGAAGGATTTCTTATAATTTTATGTTATCTTTTCACAGAATAGATATTTTACTGGAAAATGTTTTATGTGGTCCTTCTGTTAACATTGTAGGGCTTTATTTTATAGATCTTTGTAAGTGCTTTGTAACAAGTTCATTTTTGTTCCGGGTGTGGTTTGTTATTTATAGTAGAAATATTCTGTATGTGCTATAAACCCATCATGCCAGCTATTTTGCACATACAGACACTACTGAGCTGGAAGCAACATGTGATAAAGTAGATAGATCCAATTGTCATTCTCTCAGACTGAGTTTGATGTTCTGTTATATAGCAGATTTCCTGTCTTTAATCATAAATTGGGTGTTACCTTGTACTCCTGCTGTCATTTACTATTCTTTTCTTTGTTCAAGAGCAGATGAACTTGACCCCTGTTCAATTAAACCAAACTCTGCCCATTTCTTTTTATTTATTTTCCCCCACCCCACCAGTGGTTGATCTTCATGAACACATGATGTGGAATTACTATTTCCTATGACTTTGTTTCAGAAACAAGTAATGCTTAACAAGGTGATACTCTTGCCCAGCTGAATCTGATGCCTGTTGGCCTGAAAAAACCCAAACAACATTTTAGAAACAAATTTGAACTATGTATCAAAATTTTATTAATGCTGTACTATTTCAGTTTAGCAGCTTTATTTTAAAATGGCTAGTGGACATGAATGGTTACATGCATGGACTTGAATTGCTTTCTTGTTTGTTTTTATGTCACAATACTTGCAGTCAGACTTGGTGTTTTTACAACCTGTTACAAAGATGTTACTGACATAACCCTTTTCTTCCTTACCATATCATTTTGATGGTCTGCTGTCTAATGTCCAATGTCCTAGTGCTCATTCTGTGGAAACTCACTGTTCAGTGTTAAGTCAGTAGTAAAATGCACATTTAAAAATATTAATTACACTGATTTTGTTTTAAAAGTTGTACACTGGTACTGTGTCTCTCTAGCTTGTGGTTAGTTGTAAAGATACTCAGTGTGAGTTACATTTAGCGTTCTTAAAACACTTATAATGCACAATGAGAAAACAGCTGCATTCTGCACCAGCGGGCTCCCCATTGAATCTGGAAAGCTTACTTCTTTTCAAGTTTTCAGTTGTTTACAACCTTAGATGTCCTCAAAAATAGTAGTCTAAATTTTAACAATCACTGTGTCCTCTCAGACACTTCCACTCTGAAGTTGACCAGTGGCCAGGTCATAAAATGAGGGCAGTTGTACCAGTCGTAAGATTACTTGACGTGCCCTGACTGGATGGATACTAGAAGAAGATGAGTGAAGAGAATCACAGACTGTTTCAAGGGTACTTAGTTGGGTAGTGATGGGTGCCGTTTGTTATGACACTTGATTGTGGGCTACTGCAGACACAGATGCAATAACATAAAGAATTCTCTTCTCAAGATCTTCTGTAACTCATTACAATCTTTACAGATTCTGGGAAGCATCATTGCAGAGTTCTCCAAATCATTATCTCTGGGAGTATGTTTGAGAAATGACAAACCAAAGATTTTGTACTGTGGGAAATGGGATGGGCAAATTTGGAAGTCTGGCAGAGAACTTGCTGTTAGTGAGCATCTCTCCCAGCTCTTAGAATGAGCCAGGTCAGCTTCTGGATTTCTACTTGAGTGTAACCAAGGAAATATAAATCAGTTGCACAGCTATGCCACTCTTAATGGTTGAAGTAGCATGCTGCTATCAAACACTTGACTTCCTGGCACCTGAAATGTCTAACTCTAGCTTAACCTAGGGAACGTAGTAAAAGAAGTTTGTGTGTTTGGCTAGATATATACTTTGACCCTTAAATCTTTTAAAGTATAGAGCATGACAAAAACATAGTTATCTTATGTATATTGTAGTGAACACTTGCTTTTTATTTTTCTTTTTTGGGGGTGTCTGTTAAAATGAAACAAGTGACTAATACAGTTCAGTTGTTTCTCTATGGATACTTGCTGAGCTTTTCACATAATTGTTACATAAGTCATAAACAAAAAAGTCTCCCTGGAATACTGGTAGGAGCTTAAAAATCTAATTAAACTAAACCCAAGAATGTACTGTCTTACAAAACATACAGAAAATATTTTTAAAAGGAAGCACATGGAGTCCACCTCTAACCCAACCACCAAGACCACTAAACCAGCACCACATCTATACACTTCTTGAATGCCTCCAGGGATGGTGACTCCACCACCTCCTTGAGCAGGCTCTTGCAGTTACCTTACCACTTTCTCAGTGATGAAATTTTTCCTAATATCCAGTCTAAATCTCCTCTGGCACAACTTAAACCTAATTCCTCTTGTCCTATTGCTAGTTAACTGGGAGAAGAGACCAAAACCAGCCTCTCTGCAGCCTCCTTTCATGTAGTTGTAGAGAGCAGTAAGAACTCTCCTTAGCCTTCTCTTCTCCAGACTAAACAACTCCAGCTCCCTCATCTGTTCCTCTTACCACGTGCCCTCCAAAACCCTCACTGGCCTTGTTCATTGCACATGCTCCAGGACCTCAGTGTCTTTCTGTATTGTGGTACCCAGAACTGACCACAGTGCTCAAGTTGTGGTCTCACCAGTGCTGAGTACAGGACCACAATCACTTCCCTGCTCATGCTGGATGATGTGACGCAGTCGACTTGCTAGAGGGCAGGGATGCCATCCAGAGGGACCTGGGCAGGCTGGAGAGTTGGGCCCAGGCCAACCTGATGAAATTCAGTAAGGCCAAGTGTAAGGTCCTGCACCTGGGTAGGCACAATCCCAAGCACAAATACAGGCTGGGTGGTGAATGGCTGGAGAGCAGCCCTGAGGAAAAGGACCTTGGAGTCTGGGTTGATGAAAAGCTCAACATGAGTCTGCAGTGTGCACATGCAGCCCAGACAGCCAACCGAGTCCTAGGCTGCATCAAGAGAAGCGTGGCCAGCAGAGCAAGGGAGGGGATTCTGCCCCTTTACTCTGCTCTCGTCAGACCCCACCTGGAGTACTGTGTGCAGTTCTGGAACCCTCAGCACAGGAAGGACATGGAAGTGTTGGAGCGGGTCCAGAGGAGGGCCACAAAGATGATCAGAGGGCTGGAGCAGCTCTCCTATGAGGACAGGCTGAGGGAGTTGGGGCTCTTCAGCCTGGAGAAGAGAAGGCTTCGAGGGGACCTGATAGTAGCCTTCCAGTATCTGAAGGGGGCCTACAGGAAGGCTGGGGAAGGATTATTTACAAGGTCCTGCAATGACAGGACAAGGGGCAATGGGCTTAAACTGGCAGAGGGGAGATTTAGACTGGATGTTAGGAGGAAGTTCTTTACAGTGAGGGTGGTGAGGCACTGGAACAGGTTGCCCAGGGAGGTTGTGAATGCTCCCTCCCTGGATGTGTTCAAGGCCAGATTGGATGAGGCCTTGAGTAACCTGTACTAGTGGGAGGTGTCCCTGCCTATGGCAGGGGGTTGGAACTAGATGATCCTTGAGGTCCCTTCCAACCTTACCATTCTATGATTCTATGATATCGGTTGGATGGTTTTGGTGTCGACCAGAATGCTATTGAGCTTCTTGGCCACCTGGGTACACTGCTGGTTGATGTTCAGTGGCTGTCGAGCACCCCCAGACCCTCTTCCACTGAGGTGCTTTCCAACCACTCTTCCCCAAGCCTATAGCATTACTTGAAGTTGTAGTGACCAAAACTGCTGGACCCAACTCTGGATTTTGTTAAACCTCATTCCATTGACCTCTGCCCATCCATTTAAGCTCTTCAGATCTCTCTGGAGTGCCCTTGAGCAGATCAACACTCATGCTCAGTTTAGTGTTATCTGCAAACTTGCAGACTGAAACTGGCATATATGAATCATATGCAAATATAAATTTTCATCTAATGTGTGGGAAACTCTATTTTGATAACTTGCAGATAAGCACATCATGAAACTTTGCTTTTTCTTACCTTGAAGTAATGCAACTTAATAAGGTGGGCAAAAGGGGCAATTAACTGAGTGTATATTAAAAGAAAATGTATTATTAGCAAGTTTTTCTTGTTAAAGAATGACTTGGCATGCAAATATAAGGGCTCTCAAGGTAGCACTGTGCTTTGCAGTTTGGTTTGTGAGTTCAGAACCTAATACTATTTACTGACTTCAAATTCTTAGTCACATTGATAGCCAGCATGTATGTGTTCAGGGAGTGCTTGTAGAAGGACTGCAGTTTTGAAATTTCAAGTGGGCTGAGAACTGTTATTGAGGTAACAACAGTCTTAGCCGAAGGAAGCAATCACTCAGAGTGCTTACTTGATGCTTAAGGTAAATAGCTTTCCAAACTCCAGTGAAATGAAACTTCATTTGGTTTCATAGGGTGCAGTTACTAAAGGCTTGCTTAGCGAGGTTGATGGAAAATCAGCAAAAAATGGAGTCTATTTAATCAGTTATGTTAAAACTACCAGGGATAAAATGCAATTTTGCACTTCCTTGGTGTCCTCATATGAAAATTTTGGGCACTGTGCCAAGGTTATCTTTGGCCCTTGATTCTTGGCTGATTCTAAAATATTCTGTGTTGACTTCTTTCTGTTATGCCTCTGCTGTTTGAAGAACTCATGCTTAGCAGATCCCTTAATTTTCGAATACTGAAAGCTTCTTGTGACCTAAAGGGGCATTGACAGGTTGGATGGGTGGGGAGAGGCCAGTGGGATGAGATTTAATAAGGCTAAGTGCAGGGTTCGACACTTAAGCATCACCAACCCCAACCAGCGTCACAGGCTGGGGACAGAGTGGCTGGAGAGCAGCCAGGCAGAAAGGGTGTCTGGGAGTGCCGGTAGATAGTAGCTGAACATGAGCCAGCAGTGTGCCCAGGTGGCCAGGAGAGCCAATGGCATTCTGCCCTGGATCAGAAGGTCAAGGGAGGTTATTCTGCCCCTGTACTCAGCACTGGCCAGGCCTCACCTTGAGTACTGTGTCTAGGTCTTGGTCCATCAATTCAAGAGAGATGTTGAGGTACTGGAACATGTTCAGAGAAGGGTGATTGAAGCTGATGAGGGGCCTGGAGCACAGCCCTGTGAGGAGAGGCTGAGGGAGCTGGGGTCATTTAGGCTGGAGAAGAGGAGGCTCATTGTTGCCTACAACTATCTGAAGGGAGGTTCTAGCCAGGTGGGGTTGTTCTCTTCTCTCGGGCACCCAGCAACAGAATGAGGGGACATAGTTCTGCCAGGGGAGGTATAGGCTGGATATTGGGAAGAAGTTCTTGACAGAGAGAGTGATTGGCATTGGAATGGGCTGCCCGGGGAGGTGGTGGAGTTACTGTCCCTGAAGGTGTTCAAGAAAAGATTGGATGAGGTACTTAGTGCCATGGTCTAGTTGATTGGCTAAGGCTGGATGATAGGTTGGACTGGATGATCTTGGAGGTCTCTTTCCACCTGGTTGAGTCTATGGTTCTAAGTTTTACCCAGTGTCTACCACTGTGTTCTGAGGCATCTACACTTGGAGGTAGCTGTCTGCCACTGAGTTTAAAGCCCACTGCTGCTCTTTAAGACTGAGAATTGCACAGGTGGGAGAGGGACCGTGTTTCAATTACTGAGTCTCAAAATCCCCGAAGACCTACCTATTACTTTACAAATATGTTATTGGCCTCTTTACCATATCAGTGCCATTCACTTGTTAGCAATTTTGAAAACACTTTTGTCTGTGTAAAATATTATTCAGAACATGAAATGAAGAAAATCCACAGCAGAGAATCAAGACAATGCATTGTCACTCTGATACTTCTAGTATACTGCATGACAGGAAGCGAGAGTGAACTGTGGCTGCATGGGGAGGAGTTCCTGCTGAAAAGTGAAGGAGACGCATAGGGGCTCCTTTGTAGCAGACTTTTCACTGTCACACTGAATCTTAAGAAACCTCCTAAAATCTGGGTACAATACAAAGTACCCCATGGTGTGGTGTTGCTTTTTTGTCCATCATCAGGTAAGTGTGAATTTGAGATTGTGTTAACTTTTTACTGTGTGTGTGAAATTGTAGTAAGTTGAAATTGCAGAGATACTGCTTCCTATTGTGCCAGGATTTAAAACAGGATATTAATGTAACCAAAATGTTGCTTAGAAGGTATGTTTCCTTCTGTAAGGAAAGCAATTGATTAGAAATTTAGATAATAGACTCTGGTATTGCTGTTGGGCTGGATAATGATTTATTTTTCTCTGTGTGTTGGTTGTTTATTGCTGCAGGATGGTGAGGTTATGGGTTTGGGTTGGCTTTTTTAACATACATTTGTAAATATATCTATCTTTGTCTTCTAATGTGAGAATGAGGATTTTGGCTGATGTTAGGGTTTAAATGGGAACATTTATAGCTATGTGCATAAGTCTACCCGTTGTCAAAGTGAAAGCTGTAACAGATCCTCTTTATGATGTATTTACAGTTCATGATGATTCTGCTCTGCAGAAGTGTATCTGGAATCACCTGGAAAAAGGGTTGCTGTTTTGGAGATTGTGCTTTGGAAAGATATGGACATAAAAGTAGCAAAATTGATAGTAACTGTACAAAATACAACCTATAGAGAAAGTTTAAAAGAGTTAGCACATGTTGTTGTGTGAGGAAAAACCCACAACAGACCAAAAAATCCAACTTAAAACTTGTTATCGAGGTACATTTGACTCTGTGTGTGATCAGTTACCACTTGGTAATTGTCCTCTGATGGTACTAGTTCTCTAAGTGAGCTTATTTCACAGCAAGGGAGATTCCAGTTAAATGTTTGTGGGAGAAACACTTCCTGATTTGTAACATTGGTTATGAAGTACAACAGAGTGTAAAATTATAAAATCTGTCAGTTCAGACTCTTCAGCATAATTTAGAAAGAGCTGCATTATACACATTGACCTGTTTTACAGTTGCAGTGGTTAGCATTTAATACTTGATTGTTCCTAATGATTTATTTAGGATTTTGGGTTTGAGCTGTTAATATTATGTGAAGAAGACTTAATACTTTAGATACAAGTGCACAAGGTTGGTAACATCCTTACACTTGCTGGAAAATTAGAGAGCTTCCTCTTATTTAAGAAGCAAAATTATTTTGAAATATTTGCATATATGTGGATAAAAATGTACTTTGAAGTTCTTAAAAATGTGATAAAGTTGGGGACCTGTAGTGTGAAGCAAGCAAGTCTGGAATATGTTCAAGGGCCTATATGCTTCTGCATTTGCTGTGGAGAGTGTAGCTTAAGTATACTGAAGCTTAAGACTGGATTGTTAATTCATCTTTTTGCTTAGTTGGTTGTGGTTTTCTCATTTTTTAATATTCCCTGTGACAATTTTTCAATAGTGAGAGACATGGTCTGTGACAAACTTACTTACAGAATGTTTTAAAGATGTTATCTACAATGTTCTATGCAGTTCTGATTTAAATTGTTTACGAAATGCAAACTGACATTGCAAAAAGCTCAGAATGTTTATTAAGACTTTCAGAGAAATTAGGTATTTGACTGGAGAAAATTAGTTTAATAGATGTTATATGTTTGAATTCTCAGATTTTATTAACTAGTTTAGGAATGGGACTGGTGATTATTGACTGCAATACTGCTGAAGTCATGTAGTAGTTTTGGATGCACTTACAATGCATATTTGCTCTGAGTTTCTGTTGTAGATATCACTCAGTTGAAAATTTATAGCAGAAGAAATGAAATAAATGCCACGCTTTTCATGGAATGCTAGGGAGGTGCAGGTTTTGTGAAGTAAAATCACACAGATTGTTTAGTGTCTGCTAATACCACTGAGCTAATTTGGAAATATTTTATATTGGATGCAAATTTGTGTCCTATTCTATAAGTTTTGTCCAAAATGATCAAAGTCTTCATCTCTGTCAGCTTTGTTTGAAAATGGGCAACAAATTTAACAAAAATAATTCAAGAATCAAAAGTCACAGGGGCATGAACCAGTATGTCATAAGCCTTGCTTTCTGAGAAATGAACCTCAAGTGTTGATCTGCATGTTTATATATACTGAAACCAAACATAGCAACATGCAATTTTAGTAGAAGTGGTCTGACCAATCTGTTCCAGTTGAAGATGTCCTTGCCCATTGCAGGGAGGATTGGACTAGATGACTTTTAAAGGTCCCTTCAACTCAAACTGTTCTGTGATTCTGTTTTTGTCTGCAAAAAAATCCATTTTGGGTGCAGGCATATTATCTATCCTATGTGATGCTGAAGACAAGTGCCTTGCTATGCTCAGAACAAAAGCCAAGTGCCTGTAGTTTACAGCAGCATAATTATATTGGATGCAGGAGACAACCAGAGAGCAGACTAGCAGCAAAGTATTAGAAAAAGAAAGCATTACTGCAGATTATGCAGGCCAGTTGAATGCCATGAGGAGACCTAGTTTATAGAAATTGTTTAGTTCTGCTGCATGTGGTTCCAGTGCTGTGCACATTAACAATCCAAGCTTACTTTTACAATGAGAAGCTCCTTTGGATTCCTGAAGTCTTATGAACCCCCCAAACAATAAAAACCCTAAACCTAAAAAATAAATAACAATAATAATAAGTGTAAGTTTATTAATCTTGCTCTTCAAATGAGAAAATGCTGCTGTTATTTTGTTGTTTCAAGAAAAAAAAGGTCTTGCCTTACTTACACTTACACAGATGTAGCAGTTTTGGAACCAGTGATGGTTGACAGCTGTGATTAAATTATCGACTGCTGCCAGAAAAAGATTGTTGCTGTCCAGTCAGAAGAAGTCTCCCTCATGCCTTCAAGTACACAAAACCTTTAGAATGCTAAAGTAGCTCAGCCTTGATAATTCTTGCTTTTACAACTAGACCTGTAATAAACTCCCTGAGCACAAATATATGTGGCTTGGAACTACAACTTCATCACATCAATTTAGCAAAGCAATCTAGGGATTATTTGCATCCTAACTGATTAAATTACTTGGTGGCACAAAGAACTACATCTGACAGCTGGAAAGTGTTTGAGGAGAAGATAAGAATCCAAATAGTGTATAGAATCTTAAACTGAATCTTAGTTTTTATTTATATGCTAAGTGAGGTTAGAATAATTAGATATTGATTGTGTTAATTGAAAACATAATTTCTGTAGGAAATTACAAATTCTGAAATTGAAGTCTACTGTTCACTCATGTACAAAAGAACTATGGAGGAAAAAAAAAAGTATGTAACTTATTTATTAGAATTTGATTGAGGCTTTATAGTAAATGGTGGAAAAGTTTCAGCATATCTAATTCCCTGCTAGATTTCAGTCACTGATACTCTCCCCCATCTTCCGAAAAGGGGAAGGAAGAAGGTTAAATAAAGATAGAATAAATACCAGTCCTCAAACAAAGCTCTGCTGATCCTTGTCCTTACAGCATCCTGTACATGCACACCCATTTCCTGTTGTTAAACACATTGAATATAACTTTCATTTCATTGTTCACTTCAGTGTTCATTTTATATTACATTGACCGGAAAATCTCCAATCCATCACAATAGGCACTGCAGAAATAAAGCTTGTTCTCTGTGCTCAGAAGGGTGAGAAGGGGCTGCCATTTTGTCTGGCAGAGACATGAGTGGCTCCTCAGAAGTGCTTAGATAGCTTCAGTGACAATGTCTTACGTATCATAGTTGATCTCACCTCCATTTCAGAGTCTGCTGCTGGGTTGTAAGATACTTAGAGCAGAATCTGATTTTTTGGTGGGGTTTTTTTGTGGGGTTGTTTTTTTTTTTTTTTTTTTTTTTTTTTTTTTTTTTTGTTTTTTTTTTTTTTTTTTTTTTTTTTTTTTTTTTTTTTTTTTTTTTTTTTTTGTTTTTTTTTGGCCTGGAACATCAAGGAGCAAGTTGTGTTACCGACAACAAAGAGCTTTCAGCTGACCACATACAGAATGGGAAACACAATCAGCAAAGCTTTGTATCACATGCAGTGCAAGCTGTGCCGTTGGATCATTTCTGACTGTCTCTGTCTGGAAATGAAGAAAGATTGTTGTGACACTCATGAGAAAAAAACAAACCAACCTGTAGTCTTTGGTATTCCGAACAGTAGAGGGCAGCGAAGATATATGTGGAAAGCAGGTTTTTTTAATAAAACTAAGGAATTTTTGGTTCTCTTTAGAGCTTAAGCAAGTTCTTTTTGCCAGTATAACATAAAGAACTGTGATACTGGAATGCAGAGTAGCAAGTTCTGTTATATTTTAAGTTGTTGTATTGTGTCTGAAGTTGTGGTCCCAAAAACCACTTGTGATGTGCCATTCAGCTAGGAGGGGAAAAAAAAACAAACCAAAACCAACACTGTAAAAACTTGCTTTAAGATGCTGTTGTCTTCCCATGCCTTCAGGTTCCTAGAACTGTTAGTGGTATGGCCAGTAACATAAGATAAGGGCCCTGGCATGAAGATGGATTGGTAGGCTATGGTAAAATGAGAACAGGGCTGGACTTAAAAGGTGGTCTTTCTGAAAGACCTTGAATTTGGGAGCAAGTTACCACCTGTTTGTGAAATTGCAGCTAGTTAGCTCTGAACCAAACTTAGGAGGAACATTGTATTCAACAGGAAATTCAGGTGTTTCTGGCTGGTTATTGTGGACAGAGCTACTTATAACATTAATATGACATGGTCTCCCTTTAGACAGATGTCTACCACTAACTGCTCAATGTATTAGATACAGTGAAGTTATTTTTTGGGTACCTGTGCCATTATTTCGTCTTAGCAAATTCAATGTCAGCACAGTGCTGGTGTGGTAAGGTGGAAATGGGTAATCTGATGTGAAACTTACTCGCATTTCATGAGAAATGAAATAGTTTAAGTTTTGAAATGAGTTTGTCTGTGGCTTAGAAGATTTAAAGGTATTATGTGCCTATGAAATACATTGTCGTGAACTATTCACCAATCCATGTGCAGACACATTTTAAGCAATTAGAATTGATAGATAATTTAATGTAAGTCAGCAATTTCTTGTGAAAAACATTTCCTTCTATGTCACAGGATTTTTTATTTTTTTTTAGTCAAGCTGGTTTTGTGCAGTTTTGCTCTTCATCTCCCATGTGGTAAAATATAAATCTCTGATATTGATAACTAAAACCCTGTGGTGGAGACAGGATGTTAATCCAGTCCTTCCTATAACAATGTCTTACTGCTCTAATTCCCTTAATTAAATCACTGCTTTAATATATAATTGGATATTTTACTTTCTCATCTCCTGTGCGATAATTACTGAGAACAGCTCTTTCTTGCAATGTTAATACCAGGAAGTGTGCTGTTTCTGTAACTGTGGATGTAGTCACAGCCCTTAGGTAACAAGATCAAAATTGTGGATCAAGATTCAGATTTGATATGCACTGTGGTCTGGGGACAGATTTCCTTTTACTTTTAAAAATTAATTAATTTTTTAAAAAACTTATTTCAAGAGGTGTGAAAAAGAGGGCAATTGTGATAGAAAATGTTTTTCAGTCTAGAGGTGCACATTCAGATTCATAGACTCATAGATGTGGTCAGTTAGACAACACAGGCACATTTCTGTTCAGAATAGATACTTGTTAGTGTACTTTTTCCACCCAAACACAGATTTTATAAAAGTCTACATTTATTGTGCAGGAAAGGAGAGTTATCAAGGCACTATAAGCTGTCCTTTTTTTCCCACCAAAGCAAACAACTTCATAATGTTTTCTGTCCATTGGCATGGTTCAGTTAAATGTTCTACAGTTTTCTGTAAGATCTCTGCTTGTGTGTACTCATGAACTTAATAGTGCATACCCCCTAAATATGGCACATTCATCATGGGCTTTCCTTCTCCCTTTTGTGTGTACATCCTCCTCAAAGCCTTATAGTACTAAAAAAAACCTGTGAAGTTTTATTAAAATTCATGATTGCTGCAGTCATAGAAAATGGCAAGAAATATTAACAGGAACTAGGGATACTTCATGTGCAAGGCAATAAAATGGAATTAAGAAATCAGTCCTTCCTCCCTAGAGCTGTGTCTGGGCCAGTGCAAGTGTCATGCTGAATAAAGATTTACACCTTGTGGGTATTGGCTTAGCATAGTCCTGTGTGACAATATAAACTGTTAAAAAAAGTATCATAATACAGTATGATGCAGCTCAGATTTGTTTGGTATGTTTATTATTTAAACAATATGTACCACAGGTGTTTGAACCTCTCAGAGCACTGCTTACCTAAATCTTTCACCAAGTTCAATTTTTTCATTAATATGACACTTAGCTGATTTCAGTATTTGAGCTGTAAATTCATCCAAAACTTTGCAGTGAAGCTTATTCCACTACGAATGTGTGTGATACATACAATGCTTAATCACAGAATTTGTGTAGGTCCATGGTAAAGCTATTACATTGTGATTCAAGGATCTTTTGTGAAAGGAATCCACACAGAATTGTTGAGATCAAAATGGAGTAAAGTTTGTATTACTTGATGTGCCATGCAATTTAAAACATAAAGTGAAGAATAACGATTGAGGAGTGGTTTTCTGTCATGTGGCAGATTCAGACATCAGCTGCATTGTGCTATGGCAACCAAGACAGGACTTGTAACTCCTTTGGGTAAAAGGATCCTCACAAAGACCAGTGATTAAGTTAATGAGCACCTTATGCTCCCTGCACAATATCTACTGCAATCTTTGCTTCTAATCCAGTTACTATGGGCAGATAAATTTATCTGGTAGCTCAATTATTGGAATTTTATTTTTTTTTACCATAATCTTCTCCTCCCTTAATACAATGATAATAGCCCTTGAAACTCTTAGAAAATTTAAACCGTTCATTTTTGTCTGCAGTGATTGATGGTATTTAATGATTTCTGTATGAAATGACTTGTCCTGCAAGTCTTGTCTGCAACACACTTTACAGAGGACTTATGCAGTATAATCCTTAATCCTTGGAAACTTCCAAATAACAAGAATAGCTTTATATACGTGTTGTTAAGTAGTTTTATTTTTTCTGTGTTACTTTTCAGTAAGCAGAAGAGTTAAAATAGCGAGGAGTGATCCTTTGGTTAGCAAGGGATCTGTTTGTGGAGGCTGTTCCAGACTCATTCATTATATAACTACTTTTTTTACTATTTACCTGTCTTTTCAACCCTTTTGGTGTGTGCATCACAGTTGATACAGATGTGTTCCTTATGAGTGTATGGGGATTTATATACAGAACCAAAGAAGTTGTCTCTGAACAAGATACAAACATATTGGTATTTATTGCTGTCTATATGCTGTGCTGTGTTTTATCTTAACAATAGTCTTGCCTTGGGCACTTGTCCTCACAGACACTGCTTTGTTCATGATGCCACTGTGTTTTGGACCTGTATACTGACTTTACACTCAGTAGTCAAAAGCCCACTTGTTGCGTAACTTCTTTTCTACGGTAACAGGATGTCCTGTCTCACCTGGGTTCACTTTAATCCTGTAGCCTTGCTGGTGCTCTTATGCTTCATATTATGTAATTTGTACTCTCAATGCATTTTCATTAGTATTGGAAATGCCACATTCTGTCTTAATCTAACCATGTGACCATGTTATTTAACAAAGGAGCAACCTATTTCTTGTGTTTGTGGTCATTTGTCACACTCCTAACAATGAAGTTGCTTATATCCCACTGTAGAAAATATTTGTTAGAGTTCCAAAATGTATAGTATTTATTTTAGAGAGTTTTTAAAAAAAAAATTACCTCTTATCAAGTATCTAACTTTTTTTTTGAGTTAGCTTTTATTCTAATGTTTTGCAGAATGTTATTATGTGTGAATGGTTATCCCTTTTTGACAGTGGAAGACAACACAGCTGGATAAATAAGGATCATGTGTTCTGTGACTTCTCTTGTTTCTGGAATTTTCCTAGACTGGTAGAAAATGTAGAACTCTGTTAAATAAAATTTCATACTTCTCCTTCGAAAGGCAAGAAGATTAATCTGGTGGTGAACGAGTGAAATGAAATGAGGGAGGACTTGCTGTTTTCCAAACCAAAACCTGAATATAGACTCGAATGCAGTCACCCATACGGATATTGAAATTCAAATACAAGTTAATCCAAAAGTCTGTTGATAAGTTTTTAACATAAAATACAAGTTTCTCCTCATAATCTTAGTTACAACATATCAAGTACAGTTCACAATTTACAATAATTACTTATGATTTTAGTTAGAAGTAGGTTCAGAAACCTACTTCTTTGAGGAGAAAAAGGAACAATATTTAATTTACTAATGTGCTAATAAGTAGCTTTTCAACTTGTGAAAACAGAGTTTATATTCATGTGCATGATGATTAGAGTGGTGATGAGAGAAAGTAGTTTATATACACAGGTATTTGTGCATGACTTGATTATGTATCTGTATCTGTTTCATAATCAAAGTAGTGGTAGTTGGTGCTGTTCATCAAAACTGAGCTTTTCTTTTATTTTTATTTTACAGAAAAAAAGAAAACAGAGTACTCAAGATGAGGACACAATCAGCATCTGCAGCCTGGACACAAGTGTGAGTAGCTTGATTTTCCTTTTTTGCCTTCCCTCTCTAACTCATCAAACTGAAATTTGGCTGTTAGGGGTACTTAGAAACAAACTTGTTCATCTTTTCAGCTGCATTGTTTTCATACATAGCATCCTTCTGCTTATTACAAAAAAAGTGGTTTTGATATATTGCTGCTTTTTGTTTTTCTGCAGTAAAACTTTTAAAGAGAAAAATAAAGTGTGAGCGTGACATTTTATTGTGAAGCAGTGAACCTCTTACTAGTAAACAACAAAGCTTAAAACCAGACATTTTATCCCATTGCATGGCTATATGAGGAATTGGTTTTATGTCAGTGATTCATGCTGATGGTGTGAAATTGTGAAAGGTAATACTAATATAGTTGAGAGACCTGCATGTGTCCCTGCTGAAGTGATGTGCACATTACGTAGAGCTATGCTGTACTGTCACACATTTAGATATGAAGACATTGGGAAACAGTGTTCTGTTTGCAGTCATCTGTTGAACCAATTTTCCCTTTCTGTAGACCTCTCATGTAGTGCAGACAGGAAAAGCTAAAAGATAGAGAATACAAGCTACTTGGTTTAACAGTTTTTTATTTATTAGCAGGTGTCAAACCTTATGCTGCGGTGTCTGTAACAATCAGATTTTAATTCAGTTTTTGAAGTTTACCTGTTCTTTGAAGAAGCAATTACATGTAAAGGTTCATCTGCCTGGATGCTTGCAAATGTAAGCTCTTGTGGGCACTTCAAGTAGAATCAAGCATTATTTCAGAGATCATAAACTCACAGTAGCCTGACCTTGTCTGCTAGCTAATACTTTAATGTTAGTTAATCACATTAAACCTTACACTGGGCCCAACTTCAAAGGAATTGTTATTCCTTTAAAGGAATTGTTCTTCTTAAGGGAAAGATTCAAAATTACTGGCTATTTATTGTGAACAGATAGATAACTTTTTAGAAGCCTAATGCTGATCCAGGATGGAAAATGCTGAGTTTTAACTATTTTCATGTTCCTATAAAGAGTATGTGTTTTGTTCTTGTATCAACTGAATTACTATGCAAAATTCTTCTATGTGGAAACCACAGAAATTACTTGGATGTTTTGGCTGATAGCTAAAGATTTAAATGCTGCTTTAAAAGTACAATTTTTGTTAATATGTGAACTTTTAGAAAAGTGCAATCTAATGTGACCTTACTTCTGAATTTTATGTAGCTGATTTACCTGTTTTGCCTCAAACCCGTTACCACTTTTTTCTGTTACCAGAAAGATTATCTTAGACTTCAGGGCCAAACAGGATATGCTGTGTCTTGTGTTTTTGAAACAATCTCCGACCCAAACTCTTCCACACAAATTAGAATGTTCCAGTTTCCTATTCAAGGTGTGATACTATGATGTCATCACTGGTAGTAGCTGGTGTTAAGGATAGTTTGCCTCTGGTTGTGACAGAAGGCTTCAACTGTCAGGTTGTCTTTGAGAGGGAAGGTGTCTTTGGTTTGGCAAATCAGCCTGGCGTGTAACCTTGCAACAATGCCCTCAGATTTTTTAGCTGTAGTACTGGTTCAATTGTACCCATCAAAACTTGGTGCTGTTGACATAAAAACAAGTTGAGCAGGAAAAATACACATTTTCTAATGACTTGTTTTCCTGCCAATTAGATTATAATCACCCTGGGAAAGGGGGACTGTCACATTTGTGAGCCTTCTGGACATGGCAAATAAGCTTTTGGATTTTTCTTTCACATCATATTTTGTTGATGGATAATGAGAGTGCTGAGAATTCAGTGCATATGACTGAGTAGTTGCTCCTTAAGTCCCAGGTGTCTCATGTCATTAGAAAACATAAGAGAGTCTTATAACTGGATTGTGGAATGTTGCAGCGTGAAGGGGGCAATTGGAATCAGTAGTCTATGACTGAATACTTGTGGAAGAAATATTTTGTCTGTGAGTGCATAAAAAGCACAAGAAAGGCAAGATATGCTAGAAGATGCTATTTGTATAGGGGAGAGATGTGTTTTTTGTCATGTTGGGGTTTTCCAAATAACTGAAGATTTTGTTACAGGGCAGAGAGTTGGTTGTCTTCTGTTCTTATGTTTGTAAAAGTAAATTTCAAAGCAAAGGCAAGTTTCAGAAAGAATGGGTCCATACCTTACTGAAACACATTCTGGTGGTAGTATGCAAAATCACCTTTCCTTACTGTCATGCTCTCCACTATGTGTATAAGGCAACTTATGCCCCAGATAACAGAGGGGAGGGGAAGAAAAATACTCAGAATAATTGAAAGTTTGGAACAGGTTCCATATGAGAAATAAATATTGTGAAACTGATATAAATTGAAGTCAGATATACTGGGAAAAATTAGCAGGTGGTTAGTTCTATGAAATCTGAAGATTATTCATTCTCTTGTGATTAAAGATAGAAAATTAAACTCTTTGTACAGATTCATAGTAAACAAAAAGAGATACTTTCTCCCCTAGCATGCAGTGGCATAATTTTGTAAGAGAGTGTTCTGGTTACCAGAGGTTTGCAAGAGTTCAAAAAGCATATTGGACGAATCCATGGAAGAAAAATCCATTAAGAGCTATTGGAGCAAGAGAAACCAGCCATCTGAAGAAATGCTTGAACTTGTGTACTTCTGGAGCCTGGAAGAGGAAACTATATGTGTATCACTAGATGTTTATTCTGCTTTCACACACTTTCTTGGGAAGCTGTTGTTCCCCTTTAGAGATCCATCCTTAGCCTGAGGCATGGCCATTCTGACATGACTTTAATTTGCCTCATACACTATCTTCTTTTTTTTCTTCCAAGCAATGGCAGTCTTGGAATGAGGTAGTGAGGGCTCCACACTTGGTTGGAGCCTGATTTAAATAAATATTTTGTTTCTTTTGTCTAGCAGCTATCTTATGTCTTTGAAAAGATACACCAAATCGCTTATGTGTGTATCTTCAGTGAAAGCATTTATTTTCCAGGGCAGTGCCTAAGAATATCAAACTTTGAATGCATGTGTTCCCTATTATGAATTTATATTTTAACAGGGATAATGATATGATACTAAATTTTTTACAGATAATAAATCTTCCAGCATCCTGGTTTACTTCATTAGGTGAATGATTCTTGTTCAGTTGTGCCAGCTCACTCGCCTGCTGATGTAAGGAAGTGCTGTGAGTGTATGCTGCGGTCACCGCTCCACCGGCTTCACAGGGATCACCTCAGGAGTATGTCTCTTGTTCTGTACTTGCCAGTAGAAAGATCTGGCCATCTTTCCAATTTTTGAAAAGCCATCTGTTCACTGCCTTTGTCCAGGAGAGGGTGGAAGATGGCAAAGGAGTGTGCTAGCTATTTACAGGCTGTATTGCTTCATACCTTGAAAAGCAACATATATGTGGGTCTCCTGCCAGTCTTAAATTACCTGTCTGCATTTTTTAATGAAAATGCATTTTAATTTTTTGAAAAGTGATTGATTATTGCTAGACACACTTGTCTTTTCCAGGGGAATGGGTCATAAAGACAGAATTTATCAGGAAATGCATGTTGGAGCTTTGCTGACTCAGGAGAACGACTGGTAGCCTAAGCATGTTAAATGATCTTTGTATTTGTGTAGTGATCTGGACTGGTATTGGTGCTTCAAGAGTTGATAAACTGGCTTATTAAACTGACTAGTTGGCGTTGGCTCATTTTATTGCCAGCTTAAATAAGTGAATTTGTAAATCCCCTCAATGTCAAATAATTTGTAATAACTGGTGACAGATGTGGCCAACAGACTGTGAGGGCTGAGTGCATGAATATACAAGACCATTGCAGTCTAAAGTCTATATTTAAAGGAAGATGAACACATCTCGTGTGCTTTTGCTTGTCTTGGCCTCCACCAGAAAGCTTAACTTCAATTCAGTCTTCAGAGTTAACAAAACTTATATTTGTGTGCTTAAACTGGTGATATATTCTAGTTTTGCAAATACATACTGATTTCCAGGCATTACGTAATTAGCATTATTTGAATAAACTTTGGATTGTATAGAAGTCCCTTTAGAGCTTGGAGGGACAGAGAAACAGACAATTTTAAAGCTCACAAATGGAAAAGATGTACTTGACCCTCTGTCCTCCCCAAGAGTTCTATAATTTTCCATATTCCTCCTTGTGCAAACACTGCGTCTCCTTACTGAATTATGAACTGCTTCCAGGTGTTTTCCGACTGTGCTTTCACTTGTTGCTGCTGCCACTTTTTTGATTTCTCTCCTGTCCAGACTTTGAAATGTACATCTTCAGCCTATGCAACACTTTTCTCAGTCTAGTGGAGTACCAGAGGAGTGCAAGGGTTTGTGCTTTTCAGTCAGTCAAGTAGCCAGTTCTTCAGCTATGTTCTTGCGCTGGTTTGAGGCTAATTGGAATATTTTAATAGAGAAAATTACACTATAGGCTGTGAAAGGAAAACATGGTGATGTCTATTTCACTCATAGGCGTGCTGAGATATTTGGGAAAAGAACTCAAAACATTAGATAACTCAGTCTTTCTCTGGGGGCACAGCGTCTCGGGTGGTCTAGTAGCTTCTGGGTCTTGCTCATGTCTGCTGAGTAATCTTCACTAACCACTTTTCTTCTAATGCCCCTGGCCAATCCTCCAAGCTCACCTTGCACGTAAGGCAAACCTTGGGGTAAGATATAGGGGTGGGGAGAAGGTGGAAGGGTGGTTGGAAACCCCTCTTTGGGGTCTGATTTCTGGGAGGGATGTTGTGTTTCTGTATTACATTTAACTTGTATATTTCTGTAAATATTCCTCTCTATAGTGTATATATCTGCTTGTATATTGTGCTGAGCTGTAAATAGAGCTTCAGTCCTTAACTTCCAGCTGGCTGAGTTCTAGTCTGGCTCATTTTACAAAGTGTGGGGGGCGGGAACTCCCAAACCATCACAGTTCTCCACCTTTCTTGGAAACTGGGTATCCATTAAGCTTCTGTGGGCCAAGTGTTCTTTGGGGATATCGAACTGCTCAGTGTAGTTAACATTGCATTAAGCAAAGTGGTAATGTATGCTGTTATCTGGAGAATTTTTAGATAGAGCACTCAGCAAAGTAATAGAAGCATTGCATTTTTAATGACTGTTGCAAAAGGGGTAACTCTGAAGTAGCCTGAAATCTTGTAACAGCAATAGATGGTACCTGTTTCTCAACTCTGTGAAATCGTGAGTAGTTCAGCAGGTGTTCAGAGCAAAAATCTGGTAAAATCTAATAAAAAACTTTCACTTTTCATGATAAACTTATTTAAGCTAAATTCTATTCAGAAGAAGAAACAGTACATTCTGTACTGGAGAAGTCTTGCTGCTCATCTGGCTACTTGGAAGTTAATAAAATACTCTCCAATATAAAATACAAACAAAAAGTTACCCAGACTTAAGCCACATTTGCATGCACTAGATCAGAGTTCATTAATTTTGATTGCTTTTAGTAGTGAGTGATCATTTGTTATGTATTTGAGAGTCAGTGTAACTGAAACATTCTTTGACCTAATTAAACTTAATTATAAACTCAATAATATTTGATTGCCAAGGTATGGTGACCTAGCTTCAAAAAGCTTAGAGAGGATTAAGTTTACATCAGCTAATCAGAACTGAGATAATTAAAACATATATTGTATCTTAGTCTTTTTATTTCTATACTCTCTGGTCTATTGCATGTTGATAGTAGAAAAGGCCTTCAGCTTGCCCAGAAAGATGTATACAATGTTTGAATTATGCATGACTTGTAATGCTGCTCTATCATATAGGTGGTCAGTGCTCCATCTGGATTCAGACTTGATTATCAAGTGACTGTTCCTAATCCATTATTAATCCATCATATGATAGTTAAAGACTAGAGACTGTATGCTCTTGATATTATTTGGAGTGTGTAACGGCAATGCTTTTATTCTCTTGCTATTTCTCATTAAGAAAGACCTACAAGTGCTCTGTTGGAAAAATACATAAACTGCTTGTTGTGCTTTATTTTTTTTTTCCTGTGAATTCTAGAATCTTCTCAGAGTTCCTGTGTATTGTTACAAGTACTCTTTATTGGAGCAACTTCTCAGAATTTGGCTAATTATTCCAGTAAATCACACAAATTCTGGTGAAGATAGCAAATGTGTGATGAAGATGAGCATCTTCAGTGCATATCTGCTAATAAAAATATACCAAATCATTTGGAAATATGGACCAAACTTACTTAAAAAAGAGTACTTGTGTAGCTGGGAACTGAGTAAGAAAATGGTCTCTTGTATTAATTCACCCAGTTCATAGGAATCAAAGCTGGTCTATGGGTATCTTAAAAGAAGTATGATTGTTAAAACTGTTTTTAAAAAGATTTAACCCAAACTCTAATAATATCTTGCTCACCAATATATTTTTCTGCTCTTGGTTATCTTCTTTATACTCCTCCATAGTGGAAAATATCAACTGAAGTTTGAATTCAATTCAAATTACGTTTTGGTAACAGAATCAGACTTGATATGTGCTTATTTTCAAAATGGCAAAGTTTGGAATGTTTGTGAACAGAAATCAGCCAGATGTTATTGATGGCTATGAAGTTGGATATCCAATAAGCTTGACAAAGGTTTGTAGTTACGTTTTTATAATGAAATCAAATCAAGAAACCAGAGTTATGGTAGTTCAGTTTATTTGGAGGTCAAAATGAAAACTGGTATTAGTTCTATATTGACAAATAGTGTATAATCCAATATATTTTTTAAAAATTATATTTCATACATTGTCACTGGTAACTTTTTTACTGAGTCAATAATATGGACTATACAGGGAGAATTTGTAAGAAAAAATTATGGCTCTGTGTAAGCAGTACAGTGTGTGTGTCATTTAGTCAGAGAGTTCTGTTATACATTTGATGAAAGCAGTCTAATAATTATCCCATTGTTGAGGGGAAGGATTGTCCATCTCCAGATAATAACTTCTGGGAGTGTTTGACACAGTCCAGTACTTACTGAACTCTGGAGTGGAAACCAGGTCAAAATTTCATTGAATTAGCATGGCTTTGTATTTTAAAGTCCATAAATTTATGTAATGCCAGCTACACTTTGGATATGCCTCTAGAAGTGACTGACCATAAGAGGAAATTAAGTTTGTATGTAAATGCACTGGTATGCTGCTATAAGATCACAGGGTTAGGATAGGCCTCATGAGACTGTTTATCCCATTCATTTTTCTTATTTGAATTTTATTATAATGAAGTTACTCATTGCTGATATTTCTGCAAGATTTTTTCTAGAAGCCTCTGCTGTGTCTGCAGGCAGTCCAGTCTAGAGTTTCTTTGGTTTTATTGTTAAGATTTTCCTAGTCACAAACTGTTTGAAGACACTGCCTTATACCATATTTGATACTTCAGATCAGTGTAAGACTATGAAATACACTGAATATATACAGTGCCCTATACTACATTTAGCACTGTAGCCAGAATATACTAAGATTGCAAAGTTATTTCAGATGATGCCTTTTGCTTTACCTTTACAAGAGTTCAAGGTTGTAATTTTAATGAGGAAAAATACAACAATAGTTGATCATTTTGGTTAGGCAAACCAGAGGAGGTGGTATTGTTTCAGTAAATGAGAAGTTAGAGTAATGTTGTCAGTATGTTGGCTTGATTTTCATAACTGCTAGGTTGTGTCTGCCTGTATCTTCTGAAGAAACCTGTTATACAAGGTTACTTGACACAGTTTTGGTTGGTTTTGGTGTTTTTTTGTTTGTTTGGTTTTTGGTTGGTTTTTGTTTGTTTGGTTTGTTTTAGTTTTGTTTGCTTGTTTTGGTGGGGGTTTTTTTTGTTTGTTTGTTTGGTTTTTTTTTTTGTTTGTTTTGTTTTTTGGTTTTTTTTAAACTGACTGCATTTTAGCTGGAAAGTCATTATCAACTAACTTCCTGAGCAAGAATTTAGCAATAAGAAAAATAAAGGTGATCCTCATAACTGTAAATCTTACTAGTATTTTGTCAGTAGTAGTATTGCAGAAAGTTTTCTGTTGATTACTTTCTACTTTGCCTGATGAGAGTAGGTGGGGGGCGAAAGAAACAAAAGGATAGCTTCACATAGATACTTGAAGTTCCATGGTCCACCTGTCTTTTATTTAATTTAGCATGAGCCTTGCATTTTCTGTGTAACCTTCAGTGCTGCATCTGACTCCTCTTGATCAGATTCTTATTTTCAAAATACAAAAAAATGCTTGTTTGTTTTCCTAGGTTACTTTGACCAAATTGAAAAATGTGCGGAGGTATATTGAGCACTGCCAATGACTACAAGTAGAAGAGATACATACTAGTGCAGGCTTTCTTCCAAGGTGACTTCAGTGCAGAGTAGTGTAGGAAGATATAAGCAGGTGAATCTTAAAAGTTCATCAAAAGAGAGGAGTGTAACATGATTGTTCATAAAAGTTTCACTGATGTTCTCTAGGGGCATCTTTCAGTGCCATGGTAATCTGTAGATTATCATCTCTGCATAGCAGTGATTTCCCAATTCATTTGATAGCCCTTAGGTCTCCTTATCTCTTGGGAAAAACATTTTTTTTATTACTTCTACCATTCCATTATTCCTGTAGCTATGCAATTTGGACAGCTGAAGGATATCTTCTTACAACTGCTGACTCACTTTGTTATGCAACTGCACCCTGTTTCCTATGCTACCATGTGAAAAGCAGCAAGGGCAGGAAAAGGTCCCCAGCAAATAGACACCCAGCAAGTGTTTGGAAATGCTCAAAAATAATTTTACACACACAAAAAAAAATTACATCATTTACAAGTTTGTAAATGTGTTTCTCAACATGATGAACAAAAATACAGAGAAAAAAAAATTAGAACTCTCAGATCAGTGTGCTTGGTGGTTGAGCTACAAGCGTTAACACACAGGAGGCTAAGCAAGATAATTTAGTTACTTTTGGACCTACGGGCAATGAACCTGTACTGCACATGGCAGTACAAGACTCTGCAAGTCTGCCTTAGACAATTAGGCTGATAATTTTCAAGTTTATTCTGAGCAATGGACCATTGTGAAATCATCCTGCCTGTATGAGGGCAGAACATCTCCAGTGGTAACTTCAGTTGTTTGAACATGTTCATTTAGCTAAATAAAAAAATAAGTAGAAAATACAGTATTTTTGCTGTGGATCTGCAAGGTTCATACATGCAGTCTTCATTCAATTCTGAGTGTGCAGGATCAAATCCAAATCTGCTGAAAGGATTGTTTCATTTATTCTCACTTTTGTCTTGCCTGCTAAATTGGTCATTAATTGAATTTAAAGGTCTAGTCTTTTAACTGACCTGTTCTTAACACAGTGATTGCATAACAACCTAGCTGATATTTTTCACCACTGTTATCAAGGAGACCAATACTGCAAGGATTTGATTGCATCTTAAGAAATGCTGCAGTTTTCAGCTGCTATTTTTGTACGTAGAATTTAATATTTAAACTGTATATTTCTACTTTGTACTGGTGAGAGAGATTGCCCTTCGAGTTCTGTTTGCCCCCGTGAGCTTAATCCTTTCATGGAGGAAGGATTTGCTTGATTTACCTCAGTAATCTAGCTTCTTTAGTGACCATTTTATAGAGTTGGAAATTCAAGTACATTTAAAGTTATCGTTCCCAAAATGCAAGTAGTTTAGCTCCCACAGGTATTCCTTTTGCACTACTTAGATCTATGTGCAATTTTTTTTGTTGTTCTCAAAGATGCTTACGTAGCAATGGATCCCATACATCTGCATAGGATTGCCAATGGTGCTGAACCGTTTGATCTTTGAATTGATTGTGGGTAGCATAATACATTTAAATATCTGCTGCTGTGTGCAGCACTTTTAACTCGCTGTGAGAATGTAACTGACTTTTGGTTTTCTAAAAATAACAATATTCCACTAGTCTGTTTTGTCTTTAGCATGTTCATTAATGACACTTAATGGATTTTTGTGCATTTCTTCATGGAATCGTTTTATTTTGAGACTTTTACCTTCTAAAGTACCTTACTCTATTGTGTTTTTAAATAAACATAAATTTGTCATCCTTATGTATTTAGAACAACTTGATTTTAATGTATGTTGTGTATTAATATAGAATGATGTTTTAATCAGCTACAACCCTGATGTAGCATCTTACAGCATAAGTGACTTAATTTGCCTGCTTGGTAAGGAAGAATAAAGCATTAAGTTGGTGCTTTGAATCTTAAGTTCCTTCTATACTAACTGCGTATTACTGAAAACTTGAGGCAGCTTTTAATATTTGACTTTATTACATGGATAAATAACTGATTTTTAAGAGTGCCAATTCCATAAACCAAGAACGTGTTCCTACTGTTGTGTTAGGTAAGCATTGATAGAATTACAATTTACCTATTTAAGCCAAATGTTTTGAATTTAGAATTTTACTCTTCTGTGTTATAAATTAGTTCTCCAATGAAATGTGAAAACTGGCCATGTGTTATTTGACCCTTTTTTAATACACCATCTTTAAAAAGATCCCATTCACTTATCTTAGTTTTGAATTATGGAACATGCGAATGAGAATGCCTGATAATTGAGGCTTAAATATATAACCTTGGTGAAGAGCTTTGCTGTTCTTCATGTACCTGTTACTCTTCTGTAAATATTAGTGAAGAGCTTTGAAATTAAATGAAACTAATTGCAGGCTTCCAGAAGTGCAATAATTAATGAAACAAATGGAAACCCTTTGCAGGAGGGAGAGAAACTGGCAGTAAATTTCTTCTTCCTATGAAGTTAATGAAATTTCTTCCAGAAACCTTTGATTTTAGCCAAAGAATAGGGACCTTGATTGTGTGAAAATAGTAACAAAGCCAAGTTGGAAGTTTTAATATGGTCTTATTTATTCCTTACCAGATTTAGATGCTGACAACTCTCATACAAATATATTTGTATTTTTGTCTAATGTGTACCTATTGTTGGGTCTAAAAAGTGGCCAGAGATGTCTGCATGCCAGGATGTAAACAGGATGGGACTTCAGAAGAGGCAAACTGTGCAACTGGATCTATCATGAGAGCATGAGCATTCTTTGAGAGTGTGCACTAGTGTTTGTTAATAGATATAACTATTTACTAATTGACCTCTACATTTCTGACAGCATTTTTAGGTAGTGTAGTTGGATGAAGTTTTTGTTACGTGTTTTATGAAAGCTCCATAGTTGCTTCTTAAGTCAAATGAGTCAGTTCTAAGGCATGAAGCTGAGACTTGTCTGAGCATTGTTGTGTTGGTATATATGTTGTATACATTATTTATTTACTGTCCATCATATTTGAACTGTCCATCATATTTGAAAAGTCATGGCAGACTGGTGAAGTTCCTGCTGACTGGAGGAGGGCAAACATAACACCCGTCTTCAAGAAGGGTAAAAAGAATGACCCTGGAAACTACAGACCAGTCAGCCTCACCTCTGTGCCTGGCAAGATCATGGAGCAGATCCTGCTGAAAGTCCTGCTAAGGCAAATGGAAAACAAAGCAGAGGTGATTGGTGGGAACCAGCATGGCTTCACCAAGGGCAGATCTTGCCTGACAAATTTAGTGGCTTTTTATGATGAAGTCACAGCGACAGTGGACAAGGGAAGGGCAGCTGATGTCATCTACCTGGACCTGAGTAAGGCATTTGACTCTGTCCCACATGACATCCTGGTCACCAAACTGGAAAAACATGGACTTGATGGGTGGAGCACTCACTGGGTAAGGAATTGGCTGGATGGTCGAACCCAGAGAGTGGTGATCAACGGCACAATGTCCACCTGGAGACCAGTGACAAGTGGTGTCCCTCAGGGGTCAGTGCTGGGACCAGTGCTGTTTAACATCTTTGTCAGTGACATGGACAGAGGAATGGAGTGCACCCTCAGCAAGTTTGCAGATGACACCAAGCTGTGTGGCACAGTCGACTTGCTAGAGGGCAGGGATGCCATCCAGAGGGACCTGGACAGGCTGGAGAGGTGGGCCCAGGCCAACCTCATGAAATTCAATAAGGCCAAGTGTAAGGTCCTGCACCTGGGTAGGCACAATCCCAAGCACAAATACAGGCTGGGTGGTGAATGGCTGGAGAGCAGCCCTGAGGAAAAGGACCTTGGAGTCTGGGTTGATGAAAAGCTCAACATGAGCCTGCAGTGTGCACATGCAGCCCAGACAGCCAACCGAGTCCTAGGCTGCATCAAGAGAAGCGTGGCCAGCAGGGCAAGGGAGGTGATTCTGCCCCTTTACTCTGCTCTCGTCAGACCCCACCTGGAGTACTGTGTGCAGTTCTGGAACCCTCAGCACAGGAAGGACATGGAAGTGTTGGAGCGGGTCCAGAGGAGGGCCACAAAGATGATCAGAGGGCTGGAGCAGCTCTCCTATGAGGACAGGCTGAGGGAGTTGGGGCTCTTCAGCCTGGAGAAGAGAAGGCTTCGAGGGGACCTGATAGTAGCCTTCCAGTATCTGAAGGGGGCCTACAGGAAGGCTGGGGAAGGATTATTTACAAGGTCCTGCAATGACAGGACAAGGGGCAATGGGCTTAAACTGGCAGAGGGGAGATTTAGACTAGATGTTAGGAGGAAGTTCTTTACAGTGAGGGTGGTGAGGCACTGGAACAGGTTGCCCAGGGAGGTTGTGGCTGCTTCCTCCCTGGATGTGTTCAAGGCCAGATTGGATGAGGCCTTGAGTAACCTGTACTAGTGGGAGGTGTCCCTGCCTATGGCAGGGGGTTGGAACTAGATGATCCTTGAGGTCCCTTCCAACCTTACCATTCTATGATTCTATTTATTGTATGCATTGTGCTATTTCTGCAAGATTTGTTTTTATATTTTGTTGTTTCTTGCTGACATCTGAAGCATGCTAATTTGTGCTTCTTTTATGGCATTCTTCCTTTTGTACCATCACGTCTTAAAATAGCGCTGTGACTTCCTGCGCACTGTGTGAAATTTGCTCTGAATTCAAGCAGCTTGTGTCTTCTGATATTTGAAGACATTTTTGCTTTTAGAGTAGAATCTCTTGCCAGAATAAGCAGTTTTTTATACCCTTTTCTTGCTCACATTAAATTTTTAACAGTTTCTAAATAATGAGCTTCCTGCCTATGTCTATGTGGGACAGGCCAAAGAGCTGATGTGGAGGCTGGGTTTGTGCCTATCTGGAGCTATGAGATTATTTGTGGTTATGGCACACAGGTCTCTTGAACTTGATCTATCACCCATTCTGTAGTTTGTTCAAAAAGCTAATGAGCTTGTTTTTCCTTAGTGATACTAAGAAAATGTACTAATCAAATTTAGACACTGTACAAAATGATTTTTTTGCAAGCAGGCTTTAAAAACATAATGTTAAATGGGCACTTCATTTGTGTTTACAGTAGTTCCAAGACACTGACCAAAGAGACTGCTGAGAATAACATGACCCTTTTACTTCCATTGGTCATACATAATTCCTTCACCTTGTATTTTTAAACTCAGTTGTTCGGTTTGTTGTTCAAGTTTTGTTTTTTGTTTGTGGGAGGGTTTCATTTGTTTTGGGGTTTTTTTGTGGGGAGGTGGGGGAAGGGAAAGGCCAATAAAATAGGGCACCACCTGCATCTTGGGTCGTGAATGGAATTACATGCATAACTGGCAGCTTTTGCCTAACTCCTCAGGAAGTTAAGATGGCTTGCCTCAGGGAAAATAATTTTCCTCATGGCTTCCTGGGAGGGAGACATATCTTTTATTATTGTTTTTCTTCTGTCTGAGGCTAGGAAGAACAAATGTTCCCTTCCATTAACTTGAGATGCCTTGTTTCCAAAATTTTTTTTTCATAAGAGTAGTAGTATAACCATACTGTGATTTTTGTTGCTGTCATCTGTGTTTTACTTACACTGGCATGAAAAATAGTGTCAGCATATTAATAATTTTTCCTCTATCGGTTATCCAGCAAGAAATACATCATTGCTTATATTTGCTCACATTCATTGCTTTTAGTGCTTTTTAAAAATAACTTCCTCCTTGTGGTGTTGATTCTTTGAAATAGGCTAAAAGAAGTCTACAAATAGATATGCATGAGGACACATGAAACAGACCACAAGGTTGTAAATATACAAGTACTGATTGCATTTACTGGTAAACGTCTCATCCTCTAGCTTCCTCTTAGTGACCTTAGTTTAAGAAACAAAGAATTGGCACATTCAGCATTTTTTTTTTTTCTTTTTAGTCTGATGCATGAGGTCATTCTAAAATGAAAACCTCAATGCAAATGAGAGAAGGAGGAGTGACAGAGCCTTTATAAAACAGTTCTTGTGGTAGGTAGGTACTGCTACACAGGAGGTGAAGCTGTGCCATATTTTATTGCAGTTTGTATAAATTCTAATTTCTTAAAAGTAAAAAAAAAAGTGACTTAAAATATCCCATTGGGTGAAGAAACTCACGGTTATAGGTGTATTCTTTTATGATCTTGTGTTACTTAACAACAAAAATAACTAAAATGAAATGTTTCAAAAATAACTGGGTCATTTTTCAGTCTATACCACTTCAAAGATTGTTCTCTATACTACAACAGTTAAGTATTTGGCCTCATCACTCATGGGCTTGTGCTGAACACTAAGAACTGATCAAGAAGAAAGGTTACAGAAATGACATTCCTATTATGAGTCAGTGAGTACATGGAGCTGATGGCATTCCTGACCCTGGCTTTCCAGCTGAATTAGTAGTTGAAATGTTGATTCTGTCTACTGAGAAGTTCCAGCTGAGACTGTTTGTAACAACCACATAGAATCATATGACTTTAGACAAATTATTTAAGATAATTCTCTGACCAAAGCAACTAAAAATGTCAAAGGCTATTGTTTATTAGGTAGGAGAACTATTTTTGCTGTACCTGTTTGTTCAGGTAATAGTTTTGTGGCTGGGAGACCCAAATGGTAAAAAAAGAGTGCTAGAGGCACTGATGTCCATTTGTTAACATTGACTTTACTGTTTTACCCTTCCACATTGAAGAAAGCAGCAATGTTTTTTCTATACTGCCTGTCATGTTTAATTTTATACTGCATTCAAGCATGTGCTGGTTCCACTTCATTAATTAATTCCAGGATGCCAATTACAGGAGGCAGCTGAAATATGAACCTATTCTTGAAGTTGACACATTCCCTACCCCCAGTCAGGTGTGGTACGTTAAAGCTATCTGTGACTCAGTTGAACAGGAAGAAGTAACACTTCGAGATTTAATTAAGACAAGGTGTCTTTAAAGTTTCTTTCCCCATCCCCCTCATCCTCCAGTTATTTCCTGATACATTTTTGGGGCCAACTTTAGCAAGTTTAGGAAGGAACAAGTTTAAAAACCAGATGCATACTTCCTGAAAATGACCATTAAAAATTTCCACCCAGCTTCATAAACAAGACGTAGTCCTCATCCTATAAGAACTGATTGCAGTAGAAAAGAAACTGGTCTTAGATATTGGAATTTATTTATATATGGAAAAATATCTAACAAAATTATCAGAATCTTACCAACTGTAAGCAAATATGTTATCTCATGGGAGAGTTTCTTTAGTGTTTATCTTTCTTCGCTGGTGAATACTACAGGGGTATTGAGTTTAATTGGAATTTTTTTAAAAGAAATTTGGTGTCATGTGAATTCTTAATGTATTCTGATGATATTGGTCACTTCAAAAAGACAATTATAATTAATTACTAGAGTAAAAAGGTGTAAAATGGTGGACTATAAAATTTATATTTTAGGATTTTAGATTTAGATTTAGGATTTTAGAATTTAGGAAAAAAAAAAAACAAACCTGAAGTTGTTGGTAAACCCACCACTTGTTCATTATTGTTGCCCATTATCCCTAAAGTTTGGGGAATACCAGTGTAAAATTGGCATAGCTTTTATTTCCAAAGAATAAAACCCAATCTAGTGTGAGGTGTCCCTGCCCATGGCAGGGGGTTTTGAACAAGATGATCCTTGAGGTCCTTTCCAGTCCTGACAATTCTATGGTTCTTACTCAGGAGCCCACCTGCTAGCAGAATGTACTTGTATATCTATCTGTACAGGGGTCAGAAGGCAAGGCTGGATTTGTACTTTACACTTCTCTAAGGTTACACAGAGGATGAGAAATGTTTTTGTTTCTGATGTATTTTTTCAGCGTGGTGTTTGGTGAGTTGCACGTGAAGTCCTGTCCCAGGTTGGGAACTCTAAGGTTAAAAAGAGTCCTCTGGGGACTGGAAGATCAATCCCATAATTCTAGTATCTCTTCATAAGCTCACGGCAAGGCCAGCTTGTTCTCCTTTCCTCCCCCTCCAGCCTTGTGTCGGGCAGGAGCTGCTGTATTGGGACAAACATGTAAGGATAGGCCTGGTTTGGGGCCTCCAGAGGCTGTGCTTAGACCTCTTGGATGGCAGAGGCATGGTGGGGAGGATTGGAGCACTGGGGATGATAGTTTTAGTTTTGGGTTGGGGGAAAATTCAGGGGGTTCGCTTATGGGTTTTGTATCTGCTTTGTAATTTCTATCTGTAACTCTCTCCAAATATAATTCTGTTTTTCTCTCCAATTCGTTTGAGAGCTTCACTCTGTCGGCTCTTTAAGCCCACTCAAGTACTAATGCAAGCTGCTCACCTCTGAACACCAGAGATGGAATCAAGATGGATTGATCAGGGTTAAAGTTTTCTCTCTTCTACTTTTCTCTTTTTGCGTGACATACATCTCTTTGTAGTTGTTTGTTCATTGAGTTTCTTTCTGTTACCATTATTTTGAAAATTTGACTGCTTCTCATAAACTGGATACAAATGTAAACATTGACAGGCAATGATTAAAAATAAAACCCAAACACTGCAAACAAACCAACCTCCTTCCTACCTCCTGAGGTATTGCATCTTCAATGATCTGAGTTGTAAACATAGTAGATATACTGTAAATACCTAAAGGTATAAATAAGAGGGGAAAAAGCTAGTAGGGTAGGTAGCAGTTGTGGAACAAGTGTGCTGCTGCAAGGCAGTACTATGTCTTACATAAGATCTGTTACCATGGTTATTGTGTCTTTCCCATATGTAAAAGTAATATCAGACAGGTGATTTAGTTTCATAGAGATCAGGGAGGCTGCTCATGTTCAAAAAAGTCTTTGTAGCTTCTTATTTCAGCTGCTTGGCCTATTCATGTGATGTGGTTAATATATCCTGCACTGACACATTTTAATGCACATCTGCTGTTAGATAGCACGTACTAAAACAAATGAAACTTCCGGAGCTAGCAAAATAGAGAGATTCTTACTGTGGTACATCGGCAGTCATTTTGGAAAGACAAATACCCTTTATTTTAATTGAAATACCAGATTTTGAGGAAGCAATTATGAACAGAAGCAGGTAGTCTCTAAATATTTGTAGAAAAACAAAGCCATCGCATTCCAGAGAACAGCATACAATAACATACCTGTTTTTGTATTTCAGATAGGAAGTGCATTCCAACTTTTATTAGACAGCTCTGCTTTCATGAAGCAGTCCTTTCAGCCTTTCTGTTGTGATTCAGCAGTGCAAGGGCTGGACATTTTATAAGATTTAAACAGTTAGGTTTTCTCTTTGTGGATTATCATTGCAACTCCCTTAGGTCATCTTGAATATCCAGTCTGTGCTCTCTCCTCTGTCAGGTGGGATGGAGTCATGATTTCAAGGAGAGCTTGCACAGCACACTGCAAACACCTGTAGCAGACAATATGCTTGAAGTATAACATAAAGATGAATGTTTTTTCATTTAATCTATCGCTGTATGTTCATAAGCCAGCACTCTGTTCACTCTTCTGGTTTCTCTTAATTGTTTGGTACTTTAATTACACTTTTCATTAATTATATATCTGGAATAAGAACAGTATATAGGCACTGGAATGTATCATGTTTCCAGTCAATAATTATTACTGTAACTCAGAATTAGGGCCTTCTGTCCTGTAGCCTGGGAAAAAAAAACTTGTGTTTTGCCTCCGTTGTACCTTTACTTACCTTTTTATCTTCCAACTTCTATATTTAACAGAATAAGAATATTTTTCCTTTGACCTATGGGTGGTTGTAAGATTGTTCAGTTTTTTATTTCCCCCTTCCCTGGAGCAGTGATTTTAATTTTTTTCACTTTTTTTTTTTTTTTTCCCCTAGGAAGATTTCAGCTCATTGTTAAGTCAGTAAGATGACTTCCACTGATTTCTCTCATATCCATACCTCTAAATTAGCTTAGCTTGCTGGCATTCAAATGACAGTAAATGTAACCAGTGCAATGTGAGTGAACTATAGCCTGCCTGGAGGAACTCTCTTTGATTTCGATGAGTCCAGGGATTCTCTTTCATGGTTTGCACCTCTCTATAAGTCTAGAAGATGTAACAAAACAAAAATAAAATGGGTTTTTATGTGTTTGGGGCACAAAAGTACCTTCTTTATACTGTTCTTCAAGGTAACAAAACCCCAGAAGACAGTTATTTGTTAAAGAGCTTGAAGACCATTTTAACTATAGCAAATTTAGTTACTGAGAATTCTCATGTGACCTTGTTCTCTTCTGTAGTAGCCTAGAACTCAAAGTTTTAGAATAAAAGAATGAAATAAGAGTTTCTGGGAGGATTTAAAAAAAATAATAAATTATTATTATTATTCAAGATCAGTGACATCTCAAGCTGCTGCTTTTCTGCAAGACCAAAGATTCAGTTAAGTCTCTGGGAATCTCAGTGTGCAGTATTGTGTATAGCTTGTTAATGAGATACTCAAAGTACGTAGCCTTCAGAAAAAAAAAAAAATCAGCCCATCAGTTACTGAAGATGTGTTACCACAAGTAAAACTAAGATACAATATTTAATGTAACGTTAAAATGCTACCTCTTCTAAAATTCTTCAGCTGTGTTCTTGAATGACTCCAGATAAACTTGAGAAATAGCTCCTTCTATATGCCCTATATCTAATTTTGATATTATTTCCACATCGCCTTTGTTTCTGGACTTTTCTATTTACAGAGCTACAATTCTCCTTTAGGATCATATTGCGTTGCATTTTGATTATAGCAGCAGCTGTTGTTTTCTGGCTTTAACAAAACCAGTTTAGCCTTTCAGGTATATAACCAAACATTATTACAAAAAAAAAACTAAAACATTTTCCTGCATGGTCACTTTGATCATACTGCTGCTCTTTGCATTGCTCTAACGACTTCTATTTTGCATTAAACAGAAACTACAAAGGCTTCTGAAAGAATGGATGAATTATTTATCCCAATCCCACAAATCTTTCTGCCATTGAAATAATTTGCTCCCATTCTTGTCTAGTCTAAAATATCAACTTTCATCCTTAACTTTTATTAAAAAAAAAAAAAAAAAAAGAAAAGTTGTACTTTTATTTGCCCTTATACTGCCTCATGTTTTCAGAATCACCATGCCTAGAAGTTACATAATGATCAGAACAAACTTGACACCTTGGTCATCTTGGTCTCTGAAATCAGTGCCTGGTATTAAAAGTTTATGGCTAGTTTATGATGTTCCACTCTCTTATGTTAACACTTCACTATCTACTAGGGTCTTAGGAAGAAAGTGTGTTCATATTTTTTGGGGATTTGAAGATAACAGTATTTGACATCTGTATAATTTAAGACCAAATTCAATTACATAATAAAATCTGAATCCTTGCTAAAACATATGAATATATCATCTTACTTCTGTGTTCAGTCGGTTACTGTGTTTTTCAAATGCAAAAATTATGATGAAATTCTGCATTATTTGTTAGCTTTAAAAATAATAACTAATATTTTATCTCTGGTGGTTGGAGTAACTTTCCAAAACTTTCTTTTCTATTTTCAGTTATTATTTGTTCCAAATCTGATATAATTGGAACAAAGTTAACTGCGGTCGTTAGGGACTTGCCCAAAGTTCTAGCTGTTGGGAAGTGGAATATTTAGAGTGGATCGTGGTTGCAGATTTGATAATTTGAGGTTTGAGATCACATAGAAGTAGGAAGTATTTGATCTTTTTGCCAGTTAGTTTGTGTTTAACAACTTGACCAGAGAGGAGAAAACCTTCAGAAATTGTAGTTACCATTCTTGAACAGAGGAAGTATTCAGAAAAAAGTTTCTTATTTTTAACATTTCAATTAAAACTTTCGTTAGAGTAACTTCTGTACCATATGGGATTGCTTCATTATATTTACACTTGGGAATATAGCTATGTTGTTACTTTTCATATTGTTACCTTTTTTGTAACCTGAAGTAAAACATTCTTGATTCTCTGATTCTTGATCAAGGAGTACGAACAAAGAAGGTCTGTCCTAATACGAGTTGTTGATGTCTGTTTGAAGAAGTTACGTTCCATTTCAGCTGTCTCAAAGATTAGTCTCACTGCAGCTAATGCCACATCATCCTTGAGGTCCTTCATTTGGAATATTGTTCATGTTGACAGCAAGTTGGTTCTGTCATTTGTTGATGCATTATCAGTTTTTGCAAGGACATTTATTTTTTTTAAGTTGTACCTTTTTTTCCCCCTCCCCCTTCTAGGGAGGGGAGTGGATACAAGAAAGATGATATAATTTTTTTGTGTTCACTGTTGTCTGATGTTTTTGTACAGTATGTCATAGCCCATGGGAAGTCAACATCTCCAAAAAGATTCATGTACCACGGTAGTGGAGTATTGCAATGTGGACAATAACTGTGATTATTTGCATTGGAAAGCATTGTGTGATCTGAAAGATTTTTATTCAGGACCAAATGTCGAGGCTTTCTGCCCTGGGGTATCAGTGAGTACTGTAGTGTGAAAGAAGCCATCTTGGGTTCAAGTTTTTTTACTTTAGCTCAGGTATTAGACTGTTCTTAATAACTTCACTGTTTTGCTCAATTAGCATCGCTCTTTACCAGGAATATTTTGTAATCTATGTCAGATAATTTGAAGTTGCTTAACTTCAGGTCTACAAACAGTGCTGGCATCTCCTTGGCTATGATCTAGAAAAGATCAGGAGAGCATGAAGTCAGTCTCAACATTTCTGTTCTAAATAGTTATTCAAGAAGCACAGATGTCCTCTTAATTTCATGATAATTCAAACTGGCAAAAATAACAGACTTGAAGATGAGTAACAGTGCACAGTTGTTATGGAAATTAATAGGTGGGTCTGTTTTTTAAAAAAATAAATAAAGCTTCTGATCCAAAACTTTAATCCAAAAACCTGATGATATTCATTGGGCATGACTTCATGAAAAAAAATGAAGCTGAGCTAACAGTTCATAGTCTTATAGAGGAGAAGAATTAGCCTTTTCCCTGTCCTGTCCTTGCTTATACTTGTGCTTTTTTCCATCATTTACCTTCAGTGACTTCTGGTGCTTTTCCTGTGGCAAAAATCCTTACTTGGTTCACAAAACTAGCAGAAAAGAAATCTGGCAAAGGAAAATACTTTTGTGGGTTTTGATTGCTGGCTTACCTGTGTGGTGAGATCAGTGCTACATTTGGCATAAGATAGCAGGGAAAGACTGCACAGAGAGAGAGGGTACAGTGCCAGTGGAAGAGCATGAAAAGGAGGAGGAATTGGAGTACAAGAAGGAGAAAATGAGGTTTATACTTTTACAAGTGGCAAATTGTTAATTTACCTCAGCCATTTTTATTAATGCAAATAACTTCTCAGGATGAGGGAGAGGTATACTCAGAGATAAGTGAAGGAAATGGTGTAAAACACCACAGTGAAATGGTTTGAAACTCACACAACTTCATAAATATATGAATAAGAAAATAAAAGACCCAAGTCTGTTGGCTTTTGGTTTATTGTTTGTTTGGTTTGGTTTTGTTTGTTTGGCTGGGTTCTTTTTGTTGTATTTGTCTTGTTTGTTTTGGGGTCTGTGTGTTTTCTGTTTGGTTCTGTTTGGTTGGTTTGGCTTTTGTGTTTTTGTTTCATTTTGGTGGTTTATTTTTTTATTTCTGACCTGTAGAAGTACCCATGTTACCTGGAATGCTCCTCCATTGTTGTTTGCTTTGGTGTTTTTGTTTTTTGTTCCTCTCCCCCCTTACATAATTTGATCTAATGAACTATATTAATCTCAAATTTTGCTTCCAATATTGCAGTTGGAGGGGATGTTTGGAAGAATAAATTGCGTAACATCTGGCCAGTATTACATGTGAGATCAGTTATAGAGTGGGAAAAGTTCCTGTTACTTCTTACTAGACTAGCATTTCCTTCTTGCTTATAACTAAGCATAGAAAAAAAGATTACAAAACACTATCTTCTCTGAGGATAAATATGGAGTTACTCATGTAATATAAATTTTCTTATAATAAAATTTAATCAAACCAGAAAACTACTGTGATGTCTTGGTAAGCACTTATCATTAGAGACAATGGTTTCTTAACAAGAAATTTGTTAATTCTGCAGTCAGTAGAAGTGCTCTGGGAGAAATCCCTGCTCCCACAGTGCCTGTAATATAAAGAAAAGTATTTAAATTACAATTTAATCTTATTTAAACATCATACAAGTGGTTCCAGTAATTTCCTCTCCCTAGACTGGCACTCTCAATATAGTTTTGGGAAAGGATACTGCAACTGGGTTCTCATTTCACCCTTTACAGAACTTGACTGGCTGTTTAAAAATCTACATTGATACATTCCCACCTCCTCTGTTCTGCTTTCCCCAGGGAATTATACTCAGACAAGTTCGACCAACTTCTGTGTAACTGATGAAGTGTCACTTCATCCAGCCTTGCCACACTTTCTGCATTCCCTCACAAGGGACCACCATGGTTCATAATTAGTTTGCACTGCTGGGTGTGGTAGAGGGATGGAGACACATGAATCCTTCCTCATTTTTCTAGGCAGAGCATCATTAGTCTTGATTTGCAGATCATTCACCATAACAGTTTTTGTATGTGAATCTGAGACAGCTTTAAAAATTACTCATCTTCCTAAGGGAAGCTCATGAATGGAGTACCTTAGCCTCAGTGCAAATGCAATTCTTAGAGGGCATCCTTTAGCTGCCGAGTACTTTCTGCAGGAATGGATTTACTGAAATGAAAACAATGAAACACAAAACAGCTTGGCAGGTCATTCCATCCATTTTCATCCAAAGGGGTAGAGCAGAAGGAAAAACTCCCATAAATAAAAATCACAAGAGAACTAGTAATTAAGAACAGAAATGATCAGACTGAATCCAAGTGCCGGGTGCTGCACTTTGGCCACAACAACCCCATGCAGAGCTACAGGCTGGGGTGGGAGTGGCTGGAGAGCAGCCCAACAGAAAGGGATCTGGGGGTGCTGATTGACACCCGCCTGAACATGAGCCAGCAGTGTGCCCAGGTGGCCAAGAAGGCCAATGGCATCCTGGCCTGCATCAGGAATAGTGTGGCCAACAGGAGCAGGGAGGTCATTCTCCCCCTGTACTCTGCACTGCTTAGGCCACACCTTGAGTACTGCGTCCAGTTCTGGGCCCCTCCAATGAAGAAGGACATTGAGGTGCTTGAGCGTGTCCAGAGAAGGGCAAGGAGGCTGGGGAGAGGCCTCGAGCACAAGCTCTATGAGGAGAGGCTGAGGGAGCTGGGACTGTTTAGCCTGGAGAAGAGGAGGCTCAGGGGAGACCTTCTTGCTGTCTACAACTACCTGAAGGGTGGTTGTAGCCAGGAGGAGGTTGCTTTCTTCTCTCAGGCAAGCAGCACCAGAACAAGAGGACACAGTCTCAAGCTGTGCCAGGGGAAGTTTAGGCTGGAGGTGAGGAGAAAGTTCTTGACTGAGAGAGTCATTGGCTACTGGAATGGGCTGCCCAGGGAGGTGGTGGAGTCACCGTCCCTGGAGGTGTTCAAGGCGGGTTTGGACATGGCACTTGGTGCCATGGTCTAGTCTTGAGGTCTGTGGTAATTGGTTGGACTTGATGATCTTTGAGGTCTCTTCCAACCTTGGTGATACTGTGATAGTGTGAATTGCTGCAACTAAGACTAGGCTGCTTCTTAAGCATCACTGTTAAATGTGAACAGAAAAACAAGCCAAGGGCTGTTTTACTTTGGGTAAGGATGAAAAACAGAAGCAGGTAGACAAACAGATACTCAAGGTCCTTTATTTCTTGGCATACTAATATTTTACCAAAAATTAATTGTTTATTTGATTGTAAATTTTTTTAACACTTTGGCCAAATGTATTTTGACTTCTAATGGGAAACCAGTCACATTAAGATATCTAGAGGTAATTGAGATCTGCGTACAGACTTTTCAAAAGATTTCAGTGTAATCACAGATTCTGTGTTTCTGTCCAAAGGCAGTTAAAATGTGTTGACAAAGATCATGTTAAAACAAAACTTAAGCAAAACAACAAAAATACCAACTCAGATCTTTCAACAACCTATTTGTGGGTTTTCTTACATAGGCAGAGTTCAACTTTAATTGATGATTTTCTGTTCCACTGAACTCCGTAAAACTTGTTACTTCGGTTGTTGAAGATACTTTTCTCCATTGGGTTTTCCTTATTTAAATGTTTAGATTAAATGTTTCAGTTCCTTTTGTTCCTACTTAGCATAATAACTTCTTAACTATTTTTTACAAGCTTTTTGTTTTTATTCTTTTGCCATCATATTTCAGATCTTTCGAGTAATCTCTAATGAACTGCATTTTAACTTCAAAATTACTTCGATGAAAGCTGTATGAATACCAAAGATAGAATGAATACAAAAGCATAAGCTGCTAAAGAATTCTAGCCATATATGAAGACATTTTTAAGGTTCAAACCCTAAGTATTTCAAAGGATTTGGCCATGCAGGCAGATGCTTTTGCAATAATTACTTCAGAATTAGTTTTTGAATGTGTGAGGAAAGTAACTAAAGGCTTTAGTGTGAGCAAGACAATCACGGAAGAACTCTGTCACTAAACTTCCGTCCCAAACTAGGTCAGCAGTGGTAGGCACCTTTCTTAAGCAGAACTTTCCAGAGTTACCAAATATCTCTCAGGGGAAAATAAGTAAGCTAAGTAACTGCCAGACTAAAATGTGCCTTTGGCCTATGTGAATTAAACAAACAAAATAAAACAAACCCACAAAAAAAAAAAATTTAAAAAAAAATCCTGTTCCAGAAATGGCAAAACTGATGCACTAGTATACTGTGCAATCTAGTCAGTACTATTGCTTTTTCCTAACTATTAGCTTCTTTTTTGAAAGTAGCTTGAAATTCAGATCTAATTTTCATAGTGTTAGTGTAGATTTGTAGTCTAAGCATAGCTTTTTTTCATGAGTGGACTCAGTGGCTCCACTCTTGGAAGACTCCAGAGTGGTATCACTGAAACCTTTGTTTCTCTGCTGCATAACTGGAATTCACTAAGGGACCTTTTCAGCCACCAGTTTATGGACAGCCATTTGGCTCTGCTTGGGCATGCATGCACATGCACACAATGCAGTCACTATTGATGGGCTCTCACTCTGCAGTCTAAATTAATGTAGAAATGAAATGGAAATGGAAATTAGCACTAGCTTTGTAAGACCATTCAGAATGGACTCCAAGTATTGTATTTGATACATAAGAGACTCTATACCATAAGTCAACCGACATGTTTTCAATAATGAATGCACAAGACATTCTACACACATTTTCAGCTCTCTGAAAGAGAAAGTTGTTTGAAATTTGTGCCATTGTGTTACTCTGTCAGATAACGTGATACAAAGTTAGGTATAAACTTCAGTTCTAAAACTGCATTTACACTCTCCTGTAAAAGAACAGCAACAAACATCCAAAGAGTCTAATGAATCCTGCTTTAGATGTAAATGAACATCTGCATTGTAGATGCAAAGTGCTTTGAAACTTATCAATAGTCTTCCCTGTTTTCAAGAATCATATTTCTCTTAAGACAGATTCTTCTCCTGTTTCTCAAGAATGCTTAGTCAAGCTGAAGCACATTGGCCTGGTTAATGGACAAATGACAGAATCCTTCTTTTTTCTTTTTTTTTTTTTTTTTTAATGTATGTAAACAGAAGTTTACTATTACAGTCTCCAAACTGTACATTCTTGTCCTGTGTTAAGTCCTCTTTTTGCTCTGAAGCATGTTACAGGATTAGAATGCTTTGAGGACAACCCCCAAAGGCATTTCATCTGACTGATTTAAGTGAAGGTGAATGTTAAACTGATGTTAGCATACACATATTCATAAACAACTATACACAGATGGTATTTGAAATCAAGACTTCATGGGTTTAAATGGTTGCACAGCAGCTGCAGCATTCTCAGGAGGTTCTTGACCATTTTATCCAATTTGTGTGTATTGGTGTTTTGATGTGCTTGCACTGTGGGAAATGGTCCAACATTATCAGGTGCTCAGGGGGTATGTCCAGACTTGCAAAAATGAATGCGCATTAACATGAATGAAATAATTTTTCATAGCTTCATAAATCCTCAGGTAAGGCAAATAGTCTCCAAATGAAATGCTACAAGCTTTTCATATTGTTTTGAAACAGGAAGCTGCAGCAAAGATTCATCTAATCCAATACCAAACCTGCAAAAGTGGTCAGCAGGAGATGCTTAGGAAGCTGTACAAACCAGAAACTGCCTATCATGGTGTTTCCCTAAAAACTCTGTCCCAGTGGTGAACAACTTATCTGAGAAGCTTTCTTAGCAACAGCATACTGTGACTAATGCTTCCGCTGTATATAACACAAAAATCGTACATAATGTGAAGAGTAAGCTCCTTTTTCTTTGCTCTATATCTGCCACCATCTACTTTCAAGTGATGCACTTTTTCCCTATTTCTTTTCTCTGGCACATATTTGTAGATATTTATCACACCAGCTCTGACTTATCACTTTTCTTAAATGTCCTATAAAAGAGTTCTGCACAGCAGGAACCAGGATAGCATCTCTGTCTCTATTAGAGGTGCTCCTAAAAAAAAACAAACCCTTCGAGGAGTGAGAGCCATTGTGTGTTTGGGATGTTGGTGAAGTCCAAGGGAAGTGTCCAGATGAGGACTGTGTCTGCCATTTGACTAAGCTTATACTAAGGACATAATTATCTATTTAACCTCCAGGGGAATAAATGCTCGTAAAGCACCATCCATGAAACAATCTGCCTTTAATCTCAGTTAATTCTTTCAAACTTTTAAGTTATTCTTGGTTTTACTGCTTCACTTTGGCTGAAAATATCCTTTCCTTTCCTCCTCCCCCTGTCCAGCTTCCTCATAAGTTTCCTTTTCCTTGTCTCCCATATTCTTTTTTTGTCATATTGATCCTGTATTGCAGACTGGGCCCCTAACACTTCCTCTCTCTCTTCAGGAAATTTTCACCACCTTTGTCCTAAGGTAGACATCAAACACAATTCGTGCTTGGCAGCACAGACTCTGAAATTCTTTGTGAGATATGTTTGGCAAAGGTATTTTCCCCCTTTCTTAGCTTGTTACAAGGAGTGCGACTTAAGGAGCTCTTTGACTAAACAATAGCAACAAAAGCAGAACTTGAAAAACAGAAGGAACATCCTCCTGCTTTTCAGACAGGAAAAAGCAACACTGTGGGTGAACAACACAAAAAAAAAAAAGGAGTACGCAATGTCGGTGTGCCACGGCAATACAGACGGCTGTGCCACTGGGGTGCTGTTAGCTGCCAGGAAGCCCTGCTCTGCTGTCAGACGCTTGCTGCCTGCAAAGCCTGCCGGTAGCGGAGCCGCAGGTACCTGTGGGCAGCAGCAGGAAGTCCAGGCTCACCTTTGGCCGCTGCTATACGCCTTGTTGCTCTGCCCGGCCAGGAAGGGAAGGGAAGGTAGCCGCAGCAGCAGGGAGAGGACGCGGTCCAGCGGTGTGGGGGTGTCTAGGGCGGTCCCACGGTCGGTTCTTTTCCGCGGGGGCCGCGGCCCCGCCCTGCGCCCGCCTGCCCGGGGCGGGTCTGGTGGAGGCAGCACCGCGGGTGCAGTTCGCTGGGTGCCAGTGCGGTCGCATTCGAGTGCAGGTGTTTTTGCAGATCGGGTCATGAGTTTCGGAGCTTAAAGCACATCTTAGCTGCAGAGTTGCCGAAGACCAGGAAAGGAGATTCAGCTTTGTCTCCGTGTTTTGAGCTTGGACAGAATCAGCGGTGACCCCCGAAACCGCTCCTCCGACAGCCACCATGGTGGCCAAGGATTATCCTTTTTACCTGTCCGTTAAGAGGGCAAATTGTGCCTTTGAAGTGCCCACTGTGACCAGCCCAGCTAAAGAGACAGAGGTACTTAATCGATAGGTGATACGGTACACTTTGTCTTTGTTGTGTGTTCTGTATTGCTTTGTGGAAAAGTACTGTGCTTTGAAAAGAGACTCCTGTGATAGATACTTGGTTTGCTTAGGTAGGTATTTTTTATTGTCTGTTCTAGGTATTGAACCTTTTTTGAAGTAAGGTGAGCAACAATGAATTTTGTTATCTATAAGGAATTAATAATTTAAGTAGGTAATTGAGCTAATTGTTTTAGATGTATTGTTTGATTTATATACTTTTAATTCTTGGCCTAACGGTTATGTACAAATTGTTAAACTTATGCAACATCTGGGAGGGAGTGTGGAAAATAGCATCTTAAACATGATCTGGTTTTAATTCATTAGCGATGAACCAAGAAATTGATCAGAGAATACCTGAAAATTCTTCCCTATCAGCAGGTTGTCTGTTTTTCAAAAGCATGAAATCCTTTCAAGTCACATTAAAAATCTTATTAATTCACTGAAACACAATGTACTTATTTGCAAAATTCTCATAAATGGTGGAAGGTTTCAGTACCAGATGCTCATGACTTAAATATTTGATTCTTTAGGTTAATGTTGCAGCGTGTGCTTGTTTGGGCATAAAACTGATCTTAAGGGTTCTATCTGGTAGCACTGGAGGAAGGATAAAATTTCTGTCTGAAAGTTTTTATCACTGAAATATATAGCTTCTTCATTAGTCTGCTGAGTAACTTGAAGACAACTTACTAGATTGGGTACATTTAATACAACTACATCAAAGATTAATTATTTCCAGTAATTGAATAGATCAAGTAACATAAGCTAAGTGACCCTTATTTAGTTGTGATGCTTAAGTTAAGAACTGAGAAGATGCTACACTCTTGTTTTCAGTGTACTTTTACGTAAAAGGATTTAATTCCTATATTTATTCCTATGTATATTCCTATATATAACAAAAGTGGATTTTCCCTAAACTTAGTGTTTTTGAAGAGTAACACCCCAAATGTGTATGCCTCTATGCATTGGTGGAAAACACAGTTTAAGTGGTTCTCATAAGGGTGCTTATTTTATTAACTACTGCTTGTGAAGAACTGTATTTTCAGCCTTTAGTGTGTGAGAGTTTTTTGTGAATAGATTTGTCACATCTGAAGAGTTGAAGTGTTGCTCTCCTAGAATTAGGAAGGGCAGCTAGACTATAGTCAAATTTCAAAGAAAAAAATCCCAGTAGAAGCTTAGAGGATGAGAACGTATCTCAGAACAGCTCTGGAAAATCAATTTTGAAATATGCAAATAGTTGTTTTGGATTTAGAATATTTCAGTTAGTGTTTTATGGTAAGAAGCACCCTATGATTTCAAGGAATTTTCTGAGAATGTGATGGGTTTCCAGCATTCTGAAAAATAAACTTTTTGAACATTGTTTGTCTTAGGAGGGTATGAAAAGACTACTTGCTACTCCAAAAATTTGGTTAAGGGAGATGAAACTACTCTTCGTGAAAGGCATTATAATGCTAGGTATATGAAGCCCGCTTCTGTCATTATGAGGCAGGGGTGTGAAATCCACCGGTTTTCTCTAGCCCTAACGTTAAGGTTTGGGGTTTTTTTTTCACCAGTTAAATAAAGCTATGGAGCGCCTTCTACCACAGTTTTGTGTTACTGCACCAGAAGGCTAGCTTGCTGCTGGGGTTATGAATTTCTAGGTATAAGAGGGGCTTGCATTCCACAACCTGTCTTTTGTCATCTCATGGTATCCTCACTGTTTTGATGTGCAGGAGGTCTAGACTGGCTCATGCTCAGAATTGTGTTTAATTCAGCATGGGAAGTGCAGGAAGCTAAACCTGGAGGGCAACCCACAGGCTTCTGTGCCATGGCACATCATTAACTTGAGAACCAGGCATGGAATGAGAGGGAGAAGGGCTAAAAGACTGTGAGATAAACTGCAAGTCATGAGCTTTCTTTGATCTTCAGAGATGTTTGTATTTCATTTTAAATGAAAGTTGCAATTTTGATATGTTTCAGGTTAAGTTCATGTGTGGTGTAACTACCGTGAGCTAAACATGGAAACATGTCACCCCTCAACTTGGAATTGCTGATCTGTTCTGCTTAATGGCAATTTGAGACAAACAGCTTGCCTTTGTTTTTCCATTCAGCAACTCGCTGTATGATGTCTGCCTGTTAATTGACAGTCCAGCTTCTTAGGCACTTTGTTCCAGTATGGAGAAGGTTTTTCTTAGGTAATCTGTACAAGTAGTTTCTAATGAGAAGAAAATCAGAATTTAATCAACTCTACATCAGTTGTCTGGGTTTTTCAGAGTTTCTTTTGCTTCTGTTAATTCACCTCAGTGTGAGGTTTTTATGTTTATTTGCCTTAATTTCCTAGCTCTTGGCTGATACATTGATTTTTAGGTATTGCGCATGAATGAGTGATCAGTCAAGATGGCTGGATGCAACTTGTTCTTATGCTGCTGACTCTTCAGTGATTCTGTCTTGTACTTGCCAAATGAAATCTGAGGTCTTAAGGGTAGTGACTAATGAGGGCAGCCTATTTGAGACAAAGAGCCAGCCTCTGATGAACACATGGTGTGATAGTGTCTTGCAAACTTCAGCTGATGTTCTCAAACTGACAGTGCTTCACCGTGTCTCTATATGGCTTTTTATTGCACCCCAATTCATTTCAGATCCTCTTCTTTATAGCCCTGTGATTAAAGCAAAATACTTCTGCATTTTGCTTTATTTGGTTTCTGGTTCCCATCAGAGAGTACAGGTGGAGGATGGAAACTTAAGAAGTTGAAGGAAAGTTGTATCACTGATGCACACAATTTATTGGATGATCAAGTTGCCTTTATGTATCAGTTTAAGTTGCTTAGTAAGTTATTCTTGCAATGATGGCAGTTTTACTAGTGGGATGACTCTCACAGGTTTTAGGATGGATTTGTGCAGGTGATTACAGTTATCTTTTGTGAAAGACTAAACTATCTGTACTTAGAACTGCTTTAGTTACCTTTTTGTTGTTCTGGACTATCAACCCCAACTCTAGAAGAGTGAGTGTTCTAGAATGTCCCAATCAGAGTATTTCTGAGATACTACAAAGCAAAGGGAAATTCTCTTCTGCTTCAGGAATTTAAAAAATAGTCTTTATTAGTGTCAATAACAGTCAAGAATGCTGCTTTACTGCAAAAAGTTTGAGATGCCTGGCTTAATTTATTTTTAGGTTGTTTGTGGTATTAAAAGACTGTTGTAACATAAGTTGAGTTTTGTTTTTTCTTAATTTTAACTTGTAGGTTTTTTCCTGTGGAAGGTTAAATACTGATAACATCCTGTGGAACAGAGCTTGAATGTTGTTTTTTTTCTATTAAACTCCAGATTTTGGGGACATATATTAGGACTGTTTAATCTTAGGCCAATTTAACTAGTAGCAAACTAATAAAAATAATAATGTTGGGCTTCCTGCCATGACAAATGTTGACTTACCCTTAGAAAGTTGACTGAAAACTAATAACCTTTAACATATAGTGTGGAATCTGAAACAGAGTCGTTCTGTTTTAGTTTACTGGCACAACTTGTGGATTAGGTTTGAAACAAAGGTTACTGTACTGTTTCACTTTATAGTGTCATCCATTTATTGCATGTTATTTTCTTAAGACTATTTTAAGTGAAAACATTTTCACTTATGCACTAATGAATGCTGCCGTACCACAAAATGAATGCTTTGGCTATCTTTTTTGCTTGGTTCACAAATAGAAAATATATCAAGAGGGGAAAAAAAACAAGCAAATTTTTAAATAAAGTGTCAGTAAAACTAGCAGCCCCAGTCCAGTGTTACCACTGTAACTAATTATCTCAGAACTTGTTGGATGTTTTTAACAAGCATTGCCAATTTAATCTGTTTTCTGTGTGTCTTGAGAGGTTAGTTTGCCTTTGAAGGTAAATTGTAATATTCCAAAATGCTAAATTCTTGGACCAGTTTTTTTACCTAGCATTTATTTTCTGAGTTACCTTAAGAATCTCTGATACTCCTTTTGTTTGATTTATTTTTAAATACAATCAGAAAAATCAACACAACGTTGTCACAGTAGTCTTGCACAGAGGCTGAAGACACAAGTGTAATGACCTCTCAGGGAATTACTTGCCCTTGTTTGTCATACTGAGTAGCAATTCTCTAACATGGAGACTGTTGAGGTTGCTGATAAGAGATGAGTGAGTAGGATGGAAAAGCAATCATACCAACAGTGAACATACATTTGCTTTTGCTGTGCACTGGGAGGAAATCAGTGGCTGAGCTGGTCAGGAGCACAGAGTGGAAGAATTTTTAAGTGAGGTACTGAAGTAAATGAAGACCTTTTATGAGGTGCCTAGGCTACTACTCAGTGCTCTTCAGTATGTGCTATCCAGGTCATTGGTTTTGCTGTTCTTAGGGCAATATAGAAGGAACTTGACCTAGATCTTTTTGTTTCCTTTCTTTCTGTTTGTTAGAAAACTAAACCAACTCTTTTGCTAGAATAATTTTTCCATCAAAGTGTGTGGCCTTACTGAATGAAAATGTATAGAAAACTAATCAATGTTATCAAATAGATTTAACTCACTCTGCTTTGGAATATAGAAGATTCTTTACATGTACTAGTAAGACTTGTTTTATTTAGTAGATGAAGAGCATGAAAAGTGTTAACTTTTTCCTCTAAATAGCTTGCATCTGTAGTGTGTTACTGGATACAGTATACCAAATTATTAGGTTCAGGTTTCACTAATGAAGAAATAAAAATTAAATCAGCCTAGCTGTCAGTTGACTGCAACTAATCTGAAAACTTAATTCCTCAAAGACTCTTCTGCTTTAATATGTGTGTCTGGCTTTTGAATGCTTAGATGCCCCAGAAGCAGGTGTTGTATGCTAAAAATCAGGCTTTTAAGTGGCAATCCATGTATTTGAGCCAAAAATAACAACACAAAGGTTATCTTTTTGCTGTCATTTTCAAGTGACCTTATCACAGTTTGCAAAAGCAGTACCCCATTCAGTTATAGAATCATAGAATGGTAAGGTTGGAAGCATCATCTGGTTCCAACTCCCTGCCATAGGCTGCAGGCTACAGGACCTGAATTTTACTGAAGAGGAAGTTGGCAGAAGTTACTTGGAAGAATGTGGCTTCCTGGTAGTGCTATAGCTGAAGATGCTTGTTGTACACATTTCACAGCTGTCTAACAGCAGAACACTTTTTTTTTTGAGAGTTACACATTAAAAATGAAAGCTTTCCTGTCTTAGTCGTTAGTCTAAACCATTTGACAGGAGTTTGATGTCTAGAACGCACTAGATACAATTGTACGTATAGATAGGTATAGGATCTACAGAATAAATGGCATGAAGAAGCAGTCCAGAGCAGTGTCCTTCATTCCAAATTAGCAGAATGGCAAGGCATGGCATCTTTGAAACTTCTCAACTGATAGTTTCCTGTCTTACATTAGTGATAATTAGTGATTATGGCATTGCAATTAATATTTCTTCCTGTGAATTCCCCAGAAAAGTATATGCCAGAAGTACACTCTTAGAAGGACATAGTCATTTGAAACATTTACTATCTGCTTTCCAGAACCATCCAGATTTTGGATTTTGGAGTCCTCTTTGAGGCTGCATATATACATGATATTTCCGGCCTTAATTTTTGCTCTCTAAATCCAAATGTTACCGAAGTCATCCTGAGTTCAAATACACAGCTCCCCCAAAAGCCATCTGCTCTTTGTTCTAGCCTAGTCAGGTATTAATTTGACTTTACTTGACTGCTGAGCCTTTGAAGTTCCTGCACTCATGTTTCCCTCAACTTTATTTAGCCTTATATCAAATTTAAAGCCCTGTCAGATTAACATTACTTGTTCACATATTCCAGCTCCGCATTTTGGAAACCCTGCCAAACTGGAGTCTGGATCTTTTGTTTTCTAACTTCCCATATTGTTTTGGCAAGCCTTCATGACTCTGAAAATGTGATCTAACATTTAGTAGTTTTAAAACCAATGGCTTTTTTTTTTTTTTTTTTTTTTTTTTTTTTTAATAGCAATGCCAATTTAAAAAGGTCAGGCCAAACATTGTAAATTCTGGATTTTTTGTGTCATAACTTGACCCAGCTCTCAGTCTGGACAGGTGATGGCTCTTGAAAGTGCATTCAGCCACTAAGTCATCTCTCAATCCTATCTGCTTCTGAATTTCCTTAAGTGAGACAGGGGAGCAGGAGGAAGGCAGGACTGAAGTCCTTGCGCAGGTTTGATTCTTCTAAGAACACTCAGAAGTACAAACCTGGAATCTGATATTCATTCTACCTGGACAGTATGTCCTTGCTGGAGCTTGTTCATACTGTACGGATACCTGAATCACATAGTACTGTGTTCCCGTGTGCTTAAATTCATACCTTAAAATGCTTTTTATGATTGCAGGACCCTTGGCTGACTGAAAATTCAAAGGTTTTTTTCAAGTGACAGATTAGTAAAATAACACATGTACTAGGAGTTCCTAACTGCAGGCAGTGTATTATTTTTAAAATAAAGATTAATACAATAGGAGAGGCTTGGGAAGAAGCATCTGATCTTGGACTAATGGAAAAGTACAGATTTCAATCACTATCTCTGGATAATGCAGAGCAGTTCACACACTCTGCACTTTACATTTGATCTGTTGATTGTGAAGAACAGAGCCTTTGGTGGAAAAAAAAAATTTTGTTGATTTTTTAATTTTATTTTTTTTTAATGTGCATAACTGGAAATTACCCCTGTCCAGATCACCAGTCTCAATAGTTTGTTCACCTTTTCTGTGGTGCTGTTTTGGAGAGGTGATATATCTTGAGAATGAGGGTGCACGATGCAAGAGGAGGTAGAGGCAGAAGGGATGTAGAGCATGCTCTGGAAATACTGATCGAGTGTCTAACAGTTTCAGTATTGCTCTATTGCTATATTTTCGTTGCACAGTCAAAGCCTCACCTGTACAGACTTTATTATTCCACAGTGAACGGGGTGACTCTGTGCTGCTTGCTCTTGTTAGACTTCTCTGATGGAGATGACACCTGGAACAACTAACGTTTGATGAGTTTTCATTTCCAGCTAGTTATCAAACAGCTACCAGACAGTTTCCATTGCAGAGTGAAAATCATGTTGGAAGTATTCAAAAAACTTTCCTGGTAATAAAGAACTTAAGATTGACAAGATTTACTTTCAGAACTCAGTGGTAATGTCATGAAGTCTGAGACTTCCGAAATTATCTTAAATAACTGGAGTGAATTCTGTAATAATGCCGATGGCTTAATAAAGTTTGATTTCTAATGTGCAGTATCTCGTTTGAATTCTGATGTATTTTTTTTTCTTAGTGTGAGATCAGAATACGGTAGAGTGCATGAAGAGTTCGGGATGGGGTGCTGACGTAGAAGCGTAGGTGTACCCTCAAAGCCCATTACTTGGCTTTCCTTTGACTACTGGGGGAAGTGCTGACCTCTGGTGGCATACAGAGGGAAGTCCTGGGAGAGCTTACTGGGCTTTGACGGTGGCTGAAACTGTCTTTGGGGTTCCTTGTGTTTAATGTCAGTTTCTGTTTCGAGAAAGGTTTTCGTTGTTCCTTATATTCACCAGGAACATTATTAAAAGTTACACTGCCTCGTTGGTTTTCTCGCTGAAATGCATGGGGAAGTTTTGAAGGGCTGAGGGGGCTCTGCTGTGTTACCCTGGGAACATAAGGTCCTTGGCTAGGAGATAGCATAGGTGTCAGAGTCTTTGGGCTGTCTGACATGAACAAGGGAAATTTTTTTTTTTTTTCCCCACTTACTCTGCAGGAGAAGGAAGTTGATTTCTAGTCTTTTTATTCAGGTTGATTTTCTCCAAGGTTATTTGATGCTGTGCATCAATTTTCGTAGCTGCTTTGAGGTTTTATGTGCCACACAGGGCAGAACAAACTAGGTCCTGGTCTGAGTGTTTAGCCTGCAGTCATTGGGTAGAAATTAATAAACTTAAAGTGCAGATGCACACATAGTGTTTGGAGGTATTCAAAAAAGGATACAACTGACTTTTACAGTTCCATACTTAAAAGACCAGTCAGGAATGTTCATTCATTTTGCAGTGCACTCAGATCCTGCAGAGATGCAGTGAAATCTTAATGTACTTTTGTTGATTTCATTTGCTGTGAGTAGACTCCTCAGAAAATTGTCCAAGGGCTTCAGGGCTTAGTTTTGTTGGAAGTTATGATGGAAAATTTGCAAAATTGTGAATAGATCACAATGTGTATGGAAAAGGTCTATAAAACTATGGAGAGGATATAACTTTCAGAAAGCAGGATAAGCTTATGATACTGCGTAGATCAAATTTGTGCTTTATTTGCACCAGTTTTTTGTCTTTCAACCAAAGAACATACTTGTAGCAGCAAAGTCGTAAAGATAATAGAAAGGATAGAGCAGTACAGAGGAGACATTGTTTGTTTTAATCCTAATCCCCCTCTCCCTGTCTTCTGCAAAATCCAAACAGTTTTAATTTCCAGATTTTGCTTTTGGGGCGTGATAAATGCCTAAGTAGTCTTTGCTTCTAAGGTAGAGCGGCTAGCAAAAGCTGTGCTGCTGGCATAGCACTGCCACTCTGTCTGGGACTTCATGTCCTTTTACTGCAGTGCAGCATGATTTGTAACAAGCAGGCTCTGCCATGGGGTATGATCTGTGCACAAGGACTGGCATTCTGAATAATCTTAGAAAAGAAACAGCTGATGGCTGAGCCACCAGTTAGCAAAGAATTGCAGTGGGATTGCAAGACTCGTCTCCTTTTCGAGGGGGGGTGAGGAAAGGAGGTGGGGATGGTAATGCTGTAGATAAGTATGCTAATGGTGCTGCAATGACGTAGAAAATACAGTCCTTCAAAAACCTGTGTCAAAGACATGGTTGCTGAGAAGGAAAAAATATGAACAGCAGCTCACCAGTGAAGATAAGAATGTAACTTCATTTAGGCTGCTGAAATCTTTAATACCAGGTTTGATGTGTGATGGAATACATTATTTTTGCTAGAGGATTAAACACTTTGTCCCTCATCTCAGCCAGCATTTATGGATTTCCAGGTCTGCCTGCTGAGAAGTAAATTAAACATGTAGCTGTTTCTCACCTTGCCGTTCTCTCACTGTTCTGATGGAAGAGTTTTTTTGGATTTTTTTTTTTTTTTTGCCAGTGAAACAGATGATGATTGTCTCTGCTGAGATTTGTTATTTTTTGGTATCAGGGAGGATGGCAAATCTGCTTTTTTTCCCTTAAGGTTTTGAACTTATGAACAAAAGGATAATAGGCATGTGTCATTTTCTTAAAGCTGCGCCTAGGAAACTGGAGGCATAATAAACCTACACAAAGTTCATAAGCATGGCTGAAAAAGAAAGATGAACTGCTTTAGGATGTCCTTGAAATATGACGTTGGATGGTGTTTTTAACTTCACTTGGAAGGTTTGGTTCTTTTTCTGTCAAAAGTTGCCTTTTGCATGTGCTATTCAAGATCCATTAAATATCAGATGGAGGTTAGGAAGACAAGGGTAACTGTTCTATTTTTATGTATTTATAAATCACTTTTTTCTTGTGTTACAGTTTCTGTTAACATTTTTTTTTTTTAATCTGCAGGACAATTGGCATATTATATTGAAGAGCTTATATTACTGTAAGCATTGCTAAAAGTATAGATGAAAATTCCCCATACGTAATTGGATTATTTGTGTTAGATTTTTTTTTTCTTAATTTGCCTGTTTTATGAAAAAAAAAAAAAAAGTAAACATGTTTTTAATGTGTTTGCCTGCATATATAAATGTTTCAATTAGAACATACACTCAAAGGACAACTACGGTTGGAAATTTGTCTAATTTACGTGTTCTGGAATAATATGTATTTAACTGAATGGAGTTACATGCTGACAGTGTCAGAGGCAAAGACACAAATGGAATTGTTTTTATTTGAAAGTATTCCTTTCAATGATAAGATTATCCTAACACGCATTAGCTGCAGTGCACTGCCCAAAATGTCTTAAGAATGAGTTAATATAATGATATTATTGTCTTCCTTTACCTTCCTCCCTTCCCCTTTTCCCAACCATGCCAGCTTCTCCATCATCACTTTTTTAATCTCTTTCCAGGATCTGCATGTACCAGCCAAGAATAATCTGTCATCGTCAGTGTTTAAAACTGCTCTTGGTTATTTACTGCCCTAATTATATTCCAGGTGTACAAACTTGCTTTTTACAAATGCTATCTTAGGAAAACTGTTAGCCATGTTTATCCAATTATACTCACACTCCCCACGTTTTTTCCCTTTCCCTTGTCTTCCCTCCCTCCTCCAGGAGCCCAGTAACAAACGTGTCAAGCCTCTTTCCAGAGTCACATCACTAGCCAGTCTCATTCCTCCTGTTCGAGCCACTCCGTTGAAGCGATTCAGCCAGACACTTCAGGTAATGGCAGTGGATGCAGTGCTGCAGTGAGCTGCATCACTGGAAGGGGCATGCATACATGGCTGTGATTTGTTCCAGGGTTAGCATGGGGATGTGAGCTGCACATATGCATACACACACCACCATAACTTACCAGACAAGGTTAGGCATCTTAAGACTACAGCTGCTCAACTTAAACTCAGTACTCTCACCACAGGAAACGCCACTTCTCTGTCTAGATAATTGATGGGTTTTAATTACTAGTAAGAAAATTATTGCAACTGTGGATCAGTAAAGAAATTTATGGCAACTGTAGATCAGTAAAGGACTATAATTGCTTTTTTGGTTTGATGAACAGAGTTTTTCATTACATTCTCTATGAATTTTCATTGCTTTATTTGAAAAATGTATTTTTTGGCATAGTTTCTCACACAGGACTGCAAAATTCCCCTCTGTGTACTAAACTTCAATTTCCCTAAACAAAACAGCAACAATTGGGGGGAAGAAAGCCATTTTTTAGAGCTGCTGATTAATAAAGGCAAACAAGTTTTAAATACAATTCAGAAATGATGCCATTTTGTAGAGGCATTTTTTTATATTATAGATTAGGTGTGTGTGATACTTGACATACTTAGAGACTAGTGGAACTTTAGTTTATAAAGTAACTGTGCCTTCAGACTCGGAGACTGCGAAGCATTTGGGTGATAAGCCTCTTGTGGCTACCATGAGTGGCAAACTCTGGTTTATAAAGCTGGACTGTTCCCTCTTTGAAAGAGTTAATGTAAGAAAGCATGTGTAAGAACTAAAGAAAATTAACAAACCTAATTCCTTTGATAAGCAGAAATATAAAAATATATTGAATATATTAAAAATAGTACTTAATCAAAATTACCTTAATTAGAGCATTACTGAATTTACCTGTTAATCTCAAGGAGGAAAGAAAAAAAGAAACATTTTAGAGCATGAGTCTAATGAGAAATGAGAAGTCATGGGAAAGAATCTTGTTTTTTCTCTAGTTTAATTTACCTAGAAAAGAGCTATTACAGGCTTTCTTTAAGATTGGTTTTCCTGTGTTCAGTTCCTACGATGTTGAAAGCGCAGACATCTGCATAAAAAAACCCCACGTGTCTCAGGTTGGAGGAAAGGCAAAATGGCTGAACTCCCCCCGGTCTGGGTTTGATCCAGAAGGTGTATTGTAGCGTGACTAGAGCAGAGATGTCTGTATTCCCTGGAGCATATAAATCAGCGTATAGTCTGCCTCCAGGAGAAAATTGGCCCGACTCTGAAAGAACTACATTAGTTCCAGTTGTGAGGAGTGTGGGATGTGAATTAATTTTTGGCTAAACTGCGTCTGAGCAGGGTGCTTCTCTCTTCGCAGCCTTAGACAGCTGTTGTCCTCGTTTAAGTACCTAGATTACTGTTCTGTAGTCAGTGCCTTTGACACTGGGATGTCCAGTTCAGTACTGTACTTAATATGAAGTTTGATTTAGACTTTGTGAGACAAATCATTCTTTCATGTGTGTATCTTCCTGAGCTGAGAGCTACATAAACGAGGGCAAATTTCCACAGAAGTAGGAGAAAAAAACAGTGGCTTTGTTGCAAGCATTTCAGTCTTGCTCTGTTTATAGTGATTCTAAGAATATATTTTGATTTACTCTCTGCTGCTAAGCAGATTGAATAGTCATGTTATTCGTACCATTACCTCTAAGTAATTGCTCTTGAAGGAGCTGCAATGAGAAATCACCCTGTATGTTCTCCAAATCCTAGGTCTGAATCCTTTTCTAAGTGATGAATGCTGGTGATGTCACTCAAACTGCCTTGATAGCTGGTTGTAAATTGTCTTCTTATCTGATCTTGTCAGCAACAGTACAACAGGGTGGGGGGAAAAGACTGACCTTGTGCTCGGGTGCCCTGTTTGGAATTATTTAGAAACATTCTAGGGAACACATAATAGCTTTTTTACTTTATTATGTGTTTTTATAGCTGTCACTGTGCCTCGTGGAACAGTGTAAAGTGGGATTTTTCTTTTCATGGTATAGTGACTATAAAAAGAAAAAAATGTTTGTTTCTTACTTAAACTTCTATGTCTCTTCAGTGTTAAATGATTTCAGTCAAAACCCAAGTTTCTTCTTGCATTGCTGCTAGATGTTCTGTGTCTGTATAATGAAGAGAATTACTAGGATCACAGCATCCAAAACAAAACAAAGCCAACAGAACAACAAAAAGAACACTCTAACAGCATTAATAAAAGGAATTAGAAAATTCTAAGTTTCCTTAGCATTTCAAACCTTCTTATATATTCTTTCTGGATAGGAAGATACATGGAAGGGGTGGGGAGTAGGGGGGAGGGCTTATTTATTGTGCATAATGTTCCTTATCTCTACACATGCAACTTCTACTTTATATTAACGGACTTTCTGCACACAGGTTAAAGGAAAACATCTCTGTGTCTGAGATCTGTGTAGTGTCTTTTAAGAAATATTCTTAGCAACTTCTCATGTTTTGCATGTTTTATTGAATATAGAGGTATTTGGGGGGTTGTGTCTTAATTGTATTACAAACTTTCACATCATTGTCAATAGTTTTACACAAGGATTCCAAATAACAAAACACAGAAATGTTTTGAGCTTGCTTTCTGGTTTTGTTTGACTATTTGTAGTTGTTCTGTTCCTTTCACATAGAACATTGTAGACTGGCTAATGCTGTTAGCCTCATCTCCTGACAGTCTGTATATCTGCAGGATACCAAATACTAAGCAGGTACTCTTTTTGTCCACCTAGAAAACCACTTTATTTTCATAGCTGTATTTTCAGTCAGCCTTAGGCTAGACTAATGATTATGATCTGCTTGTTTCTGCTTGGTCTTATTCACAGCTGTGCAGTTCAGCTGAATAGCTGAAAATAAGACCAGAATAAGAACTCCAGCTGATGCTGAAGAGAGAAATTAAAGTCTGGCCAGCTTCTTCTGCAACCTCAGCTTTCACTAGTGTGTGTTGAATTTAAGTACAGAGTCCAAATTATTTTTATCTGTCTTAGGAGACAAAAAATTTCTATAAATCCTTAAAAAAACCCCACACTTTAACATTAATTCTGAATGCTAGGACTGTGATCTATAGAACCCGTTTCCCAGTACATGGAGCTGTTTGCTTTACCACAAGTGAATTTAAGATTTGTTAATTGCATGGATTGACATCAGTAGCACATAGATCCTGCACAGTGGCAGTCTTGTAACAGCCAGTGAAAGCTACTGCAGTAAACAAAATGGAGACTTGTGGCTGGATTCTTCCTCAGCTCCTTTAGTTTTTGGAATATATGAAAATTCTAATAATCCCAGATGGGCATCATTTCTACCCAGTGTGCTCAACCCAGTGTTTTTTAAGGAGGCTATAAACTAGAAAAATAATTTTTAAAGTCTGGAAATGTAGAAATGCTCTTTGGACTGCTCCTTCATAGGATTCCATCACATGACTGGCTTTTTTCCCCACTTAATTTCTGATGCATTTGAGAAATATAGTATATACTTATCTCTGTCCAGGTAGCAAAGATCATAGAATCATAGAATGGTTTGGGTTGGAAGGGACATTAAAAATCATCTAGTTCCAAACTCCTGCTATGGGCAATGACACTTTTGATTAAACAAGGTTGCTCAAGACCTCATTCAACCTGGCCTTGAAAACCTCCAGTGAACAGGCATCCACAGCCTCCCTGGGCATCCTGTTCCAGTGTCTCACCACCCTCACTGTAAAGAATTTCTTTCTAAATTTCCAGTCTAAATCTCTCCTCTTCCCCCTTGTCTATCACTGCAGGAGGCCCTTGTAAAAATCCCTCCTCATCTTTCTTTTAGGTCTCCTTTAGGTACCAGAAGGCTGCTGTAAGTTCTCCCTAGAGCCTTCTGTTCATCAGGCTTAACAGCCCCAGCTCTCACAGCCTGTCCCCATAGGGGAGATATTCCCAGCCTTCTCATCATCTTTGTGGCTCTCCTCTGGATCCTCTCCAGCAGTTTGATGGCCCTCTTATGCTGGGAGCAGAACTGGACACAGTACTGCAGATGGGGTCTCACAAGAGCAGAGTAGAGGAGGAGAATCATCTCCCTCATCCTGCTGTTTGCACTTCTCATTATACAGCTCAGGATACAGTTGGCTTTTTGGGCTGCAAGATGGTAAGCAAGCAGGCAGAATTTTGGGGCATTTGGTTTTCTTCTGAGTCTGTTAACCTTTTTGTACTCCTGTTGCCTCTAGTATCAAGTGTTCTCATGCAACGTAAAGAAACATTACTATCAGTGGGTGTGAAAGCTTTTTTTTCCTCAAATCGCTGTAGGTAATTTCAATTTGCTGGTATGGATGCATGCCATTTTACAACATGATGTATGACTTTTTGTTAAAAGGTTCAAGATCAAGGCCTTTAAAAGTCAGTCTGTCTAATGCTTTTCATTATGAGTACTTTTGTAATCCAAAATAAAACATTCTTTTAATAAAACACACTCAGAAACAAAGGAGCTGTTATCTGGAGGATGCATTTGGGAATGCATGAGAAGGGGCATTCCACCTTAGGACATGGAATGGGGACTATTCTGCTTGGCTGCATTCTCATGGTTGGTGATTTGTGGATGCAACACACCTGCCTTTTCCCCCTAATCTTTTAATTTGCATGTGGGAATAATGAGTTCCATGATTCATCATAATAACAAGTGTAAATTCAGCATGTAATTTCACGTGTGTTTCTCTATCTTCTTAACTCTTGAAGGAAGACTAGCACCTGACTTGCAAAATTTTGGAAGGTTGGTATACAAATGTGTGTGTTTGTGTTTAGGGGCTTTGTCAGTTTCTAGTAGGGCTCAAAAAGGCATCTGTTAAAAGGCACAGTTTTTTTGTATGTAATGTCTTCTGACGTTTTAAAAACATTGTGTTTATAGCCACTGTCTGCATTTCATCGGCTCTTCAGAAAAGAATTTCAAATATTGTACTTTGTATGTGCTGATTTAAACCTGGACGTAAAGGGAATGTGTTTTGTTTCAAATATCCTTACTGAAGGCAATTGAAAGATAGTTGTTACATAAAGCAGGTTTTAAACAACAACAAAACCAGAGTTATTTCAACAACGTGAAATACTTGAGGTATTTCTGAAGCAGGGTCTCTAAAAGGAGACTCTAATTTTAATGAAGCAAGAAAGGAATCCTTCCCAAAACCACAGTAAGACATAAAGGTCCATCCTTAGCCTGAACTCTTTATTTCTAAGAGTCTACAGGTTTTGAAGGACAGTCTCACTTCATGAACCTTCTTTCTGCCTGAGAAACTGTTTTTTTTTTCTTAAACCATTAGTATGTGTTTACAATGCATGTTTTCTTCTGATATCCTCAGGGTGGGACTTGTTTCTCAGTACAGACATCTTTGAACATTCCCCCCCTCCAAAAACAAACAAAACACAGTGATTCTGTTGACTTGCAGTTGATACACAAGTTGAGTTGATCTACCAGGTCTTGCTATCCTAACTTTGCAGTGTTTCTGTTTAACAATTGGAATATTTCTTTCAAAATGAACAAAAAATAGGTATTCATACTAGATTTGTCACTAAAATTTGCATTAATTTTTTAAGTATTAGGGATCTAATGAGGCAGACGTGATGCATGAATAATGTCTGTTTACTGAATTGAAACTTTGTACTTGATAAGTTCTGTTATAGCTCAGTGTGTTGGACCATTCTGCCATTATCCCTGTAGTTCATTCTTGTTGCATGGTATATGAATGCTTTGTATTGCTTTAAACGTGTTGAGGACATGGACATAGTTCCCTACTGGAATGGAAGTACTGCCTTTCCATAAAGTTGTGTTAAGATAATTTCTCTTCCATTCTCAGTACTAAATACTGCTATCAAGCTTACAGTAAAATCTAATTAGATAACATTTGTTTGCTGCACAGAAATATATATACAAATATGTATAAATTGCTTAGAAAAGAATTAGCTGCACAATGTGAAGCTGTTCTAACAATGAAAACTGTTCTTGTGTCTGTTTCTAGCGTTCCATCAGTTTCCGTAGTGACAGTCGCCCAGATTTGGTCAGTCCACGACCATGGTCTCGAAATATGCCCCCTGCTAACACAAAGCGGAGAGACAGCAAACTGTGGAGTGAGACCTTTGATGTTTGTGTCAATCACATGCTTACATCTAAAGAAATCAAACGTCAAGAGGTGTGTGTGTATTTATTTATTTGTTTATTATTTTTACCATAAATTTCATGTTCAAAAGCCATTGTTAAAACATGGAGTTCAGGAATGCTGGTAGACGTTATGATAGTGCTGAAAACTTTACCAAAATTAAACAGGTCATCATCTCCACTAGAAGCAGAACTGCATCCCCAGTCTTCATAATTCAGACTATGCTTCATTAGATGAATAAATTATTTTTAAAATTCAACTCATATTTCCTTGACAGAGGTAAAGTTACTAAGATACATTGTGTTGTGATTTGCTGCATGTGTGTACAAGTTGTGTGTGTTTCTGTAGTGATGGTTAATGTTTTGATGTTCCATTTTATTGCTGTAGTAATGGTGAGTATGCTGCTTCAGGAACAGGTCTTCAAGTGACACGTACACACAGAAATCCACAGTCATTCCCCATGTGGGAAATGAGTGTCTGGGAGGAGTCATTCAGTGCTAGAAAGATGAAAATATTCCAAAGCATGTGTTGTACATGACAGATTCAAAATCATTCATGTTACACCAATGTCAGAGTTCCTGGAATCAGGATTTTTTTTTTTTCTTGATAAATTTCTAGTAGCATTAACCAAATTTGTTACAGTCCCTCTGAGAATATTTGAGGGACTGTCATAAATCAAACAAGAGTAACACCAAGCATTTCTTGTGCAGATTTTAACAGTGTACAAGAATTTTTAGAAAATAACTTCTAAAATGGAGAACTTCAAAGGCAGCTTATTGAAAAAGAAATATTTACATAGCCTAATAGTCACCACTGTCTTGAGGACCCTTCCCAGATCCTAAATAAATGAGCTGTGTTCCAGGAAGTTTGGCAGGGAGGCACTGCTTTATATTGTTTCCTACACCACATGCTTCAGTAGAGTATCTGCACTCCATTCATGCACTGGCAGTTTAACTCACACCACGGTAAGCCCTCTGTGAATGCATAGTATCAGGCTGGGAGAATCTGCAGTAGCTGAAATGTCCTTCCATGAGTTATGCAGGTTGAAAGCCTTGAGTGTAGTGTTAGTAATTTGAACTGGCCAAAGTGGTGTGAACTTTTGCTGTAGTGCAGTTCAGAATGAAATCGTGCAGTAAGTAAATACAATGGTATTTTGATAAGCTGATGTGTTAGAGTGGTGGTTACTTTCAATTTACCAGCTTTGAAGTCTCAAATCTGTTTCAGGAGAGGTAATAACAGCTGATAGTTAAGTAGAGCTTAGCCTTCATAACAACAAAATGAACTGGTACTGAGATCCAAGTGCTCACTACCAAAGAAATGTTTGAAAGAAGCACTATCTTTTTACTTACTAGGCCACTTGGAACTATTACTGCTCCATGTATTAAAATGAAACAGTCTCCTATACAGATATTATGTAAATGATTAAGATGCAGCTGAGCCAAAGTATCACTTTGTAATATTCACTTATTTCGTTACAGGCTATCTTTGAACTTTCCCAAGGAGAAGAAGACTTGATAGAAGATCTGAAGTTAGCAAAAAAGGTGGTTGATGTTGGGTTTTGTTTTAATAAAAAACACAATAAACAGTATTCATTGGTTCATGTCACATTAAAAATAGTCCTTGCTTTTTGTAATGGTGAAGACAGTAAGAGGGGAGGGAAAAAAACCAAACCCAGAATGTATTTCTGTTTTTACACTTTTTCTGAATAAAACTACTAAATTTATAGCTTAAGATAGTGGTATGAAAATTTAAAATGTTCTCAGCATTTGGACTGTTTTTACTTATAGGGCACTTTAAATGCTATCAAATTTTTCAGCTACCAGTTATATATTAATTACAGAACTCCCCTTTGTTCTTTCCAGGCTTATCATGATCCAATGCTTAAACTTTCCATAATGACAGAGCAAGAGTTGAACCAAATTTTTGGAACATTGGACTCTTTAATTCCTCTACATGAAGGTAGACCTCAAATAGTTTTGCCTGCATTACTATTGGACTTAGATTTATAGTAATCTGATTCATTAAGTGATGTTTCTCTCCCTTTTTTAAATCATGATTAGATCTCCTTAGGCGACTTCAAGAAATCAGGAAACCTGATGGATCAACAGAACATGTTGGCCATATCCTTGTGGGTTGGGTAAGGCAGAGGTTTTAATCGATTGTGGGACTTTAGTTTAGAGCCACCACATAGCTTTTATGAGACAATTCCCTTTCCATATCTAACATAACATGTCAAAAGTACTGTTAAGTAACAAAATTTAGCAGGAAAAAAAGGGCTTGACGTTTTTAGGGGATTACACAATAACATATTTAGCAGCATTGTATGAAACACTGGTCTGTTGTTAACAAGAGAAACATGATTGCTGCTGTTATGTAATGCAAATAATGATAAGCTTGTAAGTGTCAAAAAATTACCTGTTTCCTTTACAGAAAATCCTTTTGAACATATTTGTTTTCTAATGTATTTGGACATCAGTGAACTTCTTGTGGTCCAAATATGTTCAAGTTTGGTTTCCTCTGAAGAGTTTACATCAAAGTGTTAATATAGCAGGGTTTGTAAATGGATATATTGTTCTCATCAATATACAAGCTGGTTTTTTCAGCTTTAAGGCATAGTTCTGTCATCTTAGCCTGATCGAGGTTCTTGAGAGCAATATAGAAGTTTGTCTATAGAAATGTGCTGACCTAAAAAAGGCCATGTTTAGGGAGTACTCATTCCTAGACTTTTATTCCCATTTGTAATTAAAATCAGACTTCTCTGTCTGCATTAAGTAGCGCTCAGTCTAAGTTACGGATGTTTTTAATGCTTTAGAGTAATATTGGGGATCTCCAGGATCTAAGAGTTGAGCAAGTGCTTCTAAGTGATTTAAGTGATAAACAAGGTGGTCAGAGTACCCTTGTAAACTTCAGAAATATTGGAAACATTGTCATCAATAAATCTCCAGATAAAAGATTCTAAGCATAAGTTCTGACACTGAATTAACTTGAAACTCTTGATGTAGCAAACTGCTTTGTTTCAGATGCAGAATAATCCATTCCTTTCCTCAGCTTCCATGCCTAAACTCCTACGATAGCTACTGCAGCAATCAAGTAGCAGCCAAAGCTTTGCTGGATCACAAGAAGCAAGATCACAGAGTGCAGGATTTCCTACAGCGCTGCTTAGAGTCTCCTTTTAGTCGCAAGCTGGACCTTTGGAATTTCCTTGACATTCCAAGAAGCCGTTTGGTTAAATATCCATTACTGCTTAGAGAAATTTTGAGACACACACCAAATGATCATCCAGATCAACAGCACCTTGAGGAAGCTGTGAGTCACTGCTGGGTTTGGGCATTTTAGGAGATTATAGCCCTTATTAATTAATTAAGAAATGCTACATAATATATAGAAATACTAATGCGAACAACCAAAAGTAATACCTGAAATACCTAGCCTCACTCCTGCAACTAAATCCTATTTCAGTAGCAAAGTGATAGAAAAAAATGAAAAGGGGGTAGGAGTTTTCTAGAGCTTTTACCTGATCCTTCCCCATTTTGTATTTACCTTTCAATGTCTTTTTTCATTTCAGTATAAGTTGAGTAATGTGGAGATTTATTTTCAGGTTTTAGATGAATTAGATAAGTTTTATTTCTTGGCTTGAGGCCTTACATAACTTCCAAATCGTGATTAATTATCATCTGCAGGAATGTTGATAAAATTTACCTTCATTCTAGTTTTTATTTGAGAATTTTAGTGTTTTGGGCTGGAGTTCAGGGAACTAAAACCTAATTTAAATAAATATTTTTAAAGCATGTTATTGGTCCTGTGTCATGTACTGGCACACTTCAGCTAATAAAAATATATCTCTGATTGTATTTCTTACATCTTTTAATTATGCCCGTATTGGAAATAAATACCATGTTTTAAACCACAGTTAGAAATCATGATAAAGCCAAATGCAAAGTGTCTTTGTACATTATTATCTGCTTCATTTTGTTGCTCTTATAGTCTAGTCTGCAAGAAATTAAAATACGCTGTGAACGAAAATGTATTTTCTTGTAGCTACAGTTCAGGTTATTAGGAGATAGTTTTGAATATTAGATTGTCTAATTAAAGTTCATCTGTTTCACTGTTTTTTTGTAGATAAATATAATTCAGGGCATAGTGGCTGAAATCAACATAAAAACTGGCGAATCTGAATGCCAGTTTTACAAAGAGAGACTTATTTATCTTGAAGAAGGCCAAAGAGATTCATTGATTGATAATTCACGTGTTGTGTGTTGTCATGGTGAACTGAAGAACAACAGGGGAGTGGTAAGGAATAAATATTTTATGATAAACAGGTTTTACATTTTGCATGACAGCTAAAAGAACTGTGAGTATAAATATATAAATATTGCATACCTAGAAAGTTGTTAAATATTATCTATTGTATATAACATTCCTCTTTTGTTAGCAGTCAAATATCAGTATATGGGGGTAATAAGCTTATAGGTGCTCTGTCACTTAAGAGGATGTAACAATATTCTGGCTAAATGATCAGTTTCATAAATTTCAATAAAATCTACGTATTTCTGGTCTCGTAGCCAGGATAGTAATGTCTATAATGACACACAAAAGGTACTGGAGTTCAAATCTGTCAAAAGCTGCAGTTATTAAGAATATTTTACGTGATTATTTGTAGATGTCTAAGTTAATGACCAGATAAATTTGGTATTTAATACCATGAAGACCACTGTCTCCAGGAGTCTGCAGGATTGATAATTGTCTAAGATGATCTTTCCGTTTTCAAAATAACACATCTCAAGCATGTGGCTCTTAGTAGGGATATTAATATAAGAGAAACAAATCATTCTTAGGTTTTCTTTTTTTCTCTCCCAAGTCTAAATAGAAACAACATGATATTTTGAGTGCACAGTACCTGAAAAGAGATAGCTTCCTTTATTAACTGGGCTTGTGGAATATTAAAAAGCAAAGAGGGTAAGAATCTAGTCAGTGTGGTAGTGTTAGGTCATAGGCTGAACTTGATGATTTCAGAGATCTATTTTAGCCTCAATAGTTCTGTGATTCTAAATACATTTTTTGTCATTGGGAGTGCTTCTATGTAGCATGTTTATGCATACAACAGGAAGATCATACTTGAGCATACAGCTGAGCTGGAAAGATGGATGCTGTTTTCTGGTGCACCTGATAAGGACCAGGTAGTCAGTTAATATATAGCAAACAGAAGGAAACTGGCTATTCTCATCTTTCTAGTGAATGTTGTTTATTCCATCCCCATTATCTCTGCCTTTCATTGGCAGCATAACATTAAGTGTATAATCAATTATTTATGACCTGTATTTAAAATTCCTCAGCATTTTTGGGAGGCTTCTACACTGTTACATTTGTTGAATGCAATTGGCAGTGCAGAATGTTTTTATGTTTGTGTGTTTATTTGATTTGGGGTGAAAAACAGATAATTTATATCCTCATGTTATCAGTCTCCTTTTCAGATCTCTTACAAGAAATGAGATGTCACTGTTTAAAGGAGTAGGATCCTTAACTGTTAAAATTCCACATTATGGCAGAGTTGTAAAATAAAAATTCCTTAATGGTGTTCTAATAAAGGAATAATGCTTTATTGTTTATTCATTTTTTAACAGAAACTGCATGTCTTCCTCTTTGAAGAAGTGTTGGTAATTACTCGAGCTATCACCCATAACGAGCAGCTCTGCTACCAGCTGTACCGGCAGCCAATTCCTGTGAAGGAGCTTGTCCTAGAGGACTTGCAAGATGGGGAGGTGCGGTTGGGTGGCTCCATACGTGGTGCCTTCAGCAACAATGAAAGAAGTATGACTGCTTTTTGTTATTTGCTCATATAAGATCATTCATACCTTCAGACACCTGCAATGAGATACCAGAATGTTTTCTGTGAAATTCACATTATCAATATTCGGCAGCTTGATTTTGATTTCAAACTGTTGATTTTGATTTCAATGTTGTAACTTGCCTCTTTTAGGTCATTTCTCAAAATTTGCTGTATTGGGATTTCTCCACACACCTGCTTCTGTATTGAATTGAGAAGGGGAAAATATGTAGAACGCAGTGGCAAAATCAGACAATTATAAGCACAGGTGTATTCTGCAGTCTTAAGCCTTAGCTGTTATGACTTTCCTCATGTTATGGGCACATTAATTGCTATTTCACAACTGAGTCTTTCAGCTGACAGATAATTAATGTAGTGCTCAGTGTTAAGTGTGTATCTATTCTTGTTAATGTCCTGTTAACTAAGCATATTATAAAGATGCTTGTTTCTGTTTCAAAGGTCCTGTGCATCTCACTTGCCTTGTGAAAACTTTGAGGGTTTTTTGTATGTATTTGCTTTAGTAGTGAAGGAAGAGATGAGAGAATTTCCAGTTGACACATGATTCAGTATTCAGTGGAGATTCTGGAATTCTTCTTTGTAGAGAAGTAGAAGGAGAGATGTTGAGTGTAGGAGAAGCATTAATCCTGCTGATTCACCAAAACCTTTATGGGTAGTTCATGCATGGCAGAACCCAAAATCGTCTAATCCTGCAATAAGAATTTATTAGAAGTGCTTATGGTATTCCATATTCTCACCCCACAAATAAAAGCAGCAGGAAAATACCGTAAATCAAAGATTTTTCAGATTCCTTTATTTTAATGCATTTATGTAGTATAAAATCTATTCATCCAAAGCATTCAGTGTTTTAATATGTACTGTTTCTTTCAGTTAAAAACTTTTTTAGAGTCAGCTTCAAAAACGGACCTCAAAGCCAGACTCACTCACTCCAAGCCAATGACTCCTTCAACAAACAACAGTGGCTTAACTGTATCCGCCAGGCCAAAGAAAAAATCGTATGTGCAGGCAAAGCTGGCGTGCTAAACTCAGAAGCACATTTTCTTCTGTCACCAAATGGAAGCAGAGTACCCCAGGGAGAAGCCACACTCGAGCAAATGGACCAATCAGACTGTGATTCAGACTGTAGTATGGACACCAGTGAGATCAGCATGGACTGCGAACGTATGGAACAGACAAACTCTTCTGAAAATGAAAAGCAGATAGAAACCAACGTTTGACAAAAACTTAACAGTTTGTGGAAGAAAATCTGTCTCTTACCTGTACAGTATTTGCATTCCATACATGGAAACATTTGGAGAAGCACTTTTAAAATGTCTTTTGGTGACAATGTCCATGCAGTCCTCCTTGTATTCATACCTATGAGTGTAGTACTGTAACTGCCAATCTGTATAAGCTAGACTCTCTTGCAGCTCATGTCCTGTGATTTATATTCCATAAACAGCTAAGGTGGATGAAAGAGGTACTTCACCAGTTATTCTCAATGTCCTGCTGTAAACAGAATCTCTAAACTGCTGTTTATATATGCATTACATAAAGAATCTTTTCACAATTTTTAAAGTACTTTATTTGCTCTTTGATGGGGCAGCTGAAGATGTGGATTTAATATGGAGTTTCATAATGGGTATAAAGTTAGTAAGCTTTAATAAAGGCACGGAAGGAAAAAGTATTTCCTCATGGGGAAAAAAAAGGCAGGTAATAATCATGCAACAGAGGCCCATGTGAGCAGTGACTCTTTAGGGATTATTTTCCAAAAGGAAGCAGTAGCCTAAGATCCAGCAACTGAACTTATTAAGTCCTGCTCAGTTAAAGCGGTCAGCATAGTGCTATGGTTTATTTATCAAAGTGTGCAATGCTAAAAGCAATCCACTGAAAAAAACCAAGCAACCAAACCTCTGCAGCCAGTACTGAATGAATGAAATGCTGAGAATACTGGGTATTTGTAAATAAGCTGGTAGTGTGCTTTCAGTACCATACATATCTATATTATCTCAAACAGGATAAGAATGGAAAAAAGCTTTTGCTCGTGCATAGGCCCTCTTCAGCATTTTGCACTCCACTGACCTCCACTGTTGGTTTTAAATACCACTAAAGTAATGTTAGAATATTTGATTTTCTGTAAATGTCTGTTTACAGTTAACATGTAGTTGTTTTTTAAACTGATGATTTTATATAAATGGTGCTCTACAAATACCCTATGGAATTATGTAGAGAAAGTTAAACAAAAAGGGAATTGCTTTTCTTTTAGGATGTTATTACATCCTTTATATTTTTCTCAAGTTTGTTTTAAAAGTTTTTGTTGCTTTTAATCTTATGCTGTAATTGGAAATATTACTGTGTTCTCTGGTGGCTTGTTTAATCTTATTAAGATGAGAAGCAGATGAGTCACTTAAATGCAGTCTAAAACACTCAGTTCAACATCCTGTTACTTTTCAGGAATCCCTGGGTAATATTTTATTTCTTAATATAAGAAATAGTGCCAATGCTGGGCAAGCTATGAAGATTACATAATAATAAAGTTAAATGATCTGTGATGTTACACAAGATAACCTGTGCAAAGTACTTGTAACAACAAAAGTAGAAAATCTGCTAAGTTATTGCCAAAAACATTCTTGTGTTCTACAAGTTTACAGAAATGTTACTATGTCAAGTATCTTACAAACACACATATATATATGCTGATGCACATAGAGAAATCTGTGTGACAAGATGAAAACAATATAAAGCAAGGTATTTTTATTTTTGAAAAAAAAAGGTCACTTTTACCCTATAGAACGTATTTCTGTATTTATAAATTGTTTGTTTGGTTGTTAAAGTAAATTTTCTTTTCTGTTTCAGGCTTTGTAATTTATTTCAACTGCTTCATTTTTAGAGCTGAATGATTTTGCCAGTGAAGACGAGAGAAAAGAAAACTGCAATAAGAAAGACTGAGGAAGGAATATTAAGATGAACCATTTTCATAAAACCTGTTCAGCAGCATGTCTAAAAAGAGGAAAGATCATGTAAAGTCTTCAGGTAGAGAAGAAAGAATGAATGTGTGTATTGACCTTTTTTTTTGACCTTTTTTTTTTTTTTAATAATAGCCTTAAACTTTTCTGGAAGCATTTCAAATAAATGACATTAAATCACTTTGATTTTTATTTGGTTTGGTTGTTTATGCAAGACTACAGAAGGACTTTAATGGTGCACACAGAGAGGCTAAGCCTGTGGCAAAGGCTTCTGTTTTGATGTTAGTGGAAGTGTTACATATTTGAATTTAATTTACTAGATACAAAATAGTAAGAAAGAAACAATACACTGCACTCAATTCAGCACGTCCCAGTTTTGTATTATATAATCAATTGAGTAGGTATAGATAGGGAACAAAAAAATAACATCCTGTCATCAGTTGATGTCTTCTGATAACATTGAGGTGATGAATTTTGCATGTGAAAAACCACCAACCAAGCAGCAATGAATCCCAGGAGAGTAATTTATATTTGTTTACTAGTGTTTAGCAACCCACTTAACATCCTGCTCAACACACTGCAAAGTGTTTCAGTTTTACTTTGTAATTGGCATGCACTTAGCTACTGATTTCATCTAATGAAATTGATCTAAAAGCTTAATATTGTTGTGTGTTTTGTGGTGTTTTTCTTTTCAAATCCTAAGGCATAAGTCTTCTAGTTTAAGAATGCTGACACCATTCTGCATTTCATTACCTTACTTTGGCCCTAGCACTTTTAAAATGCCACTGCTTTTGAAAGAATGACCTTGGATTGCAGCTGGGCATGTAGGGCAGTAATATGATGAATGGAAAGTAAAAAGTAATATAGTATGTCCAAGTGAATATTACTGTTAGTAATCCTAGTGTCACTAGAGTGGAGTTTGAGAAGCTACGGCAGTGAACTGTTGTGAACGCTGCACACATGGGCCTCTGCCTCATTCTCGTGCAGAGACTTGCTTCTGATTTCTCAGGTCATCCACCACTGCATGTAAGTGCTTCTGTGAATGAGACAGCCCAAAGCTGTTTCATTTTTATGTTGTAAGTCTATGGGATCTGAGGTTATCGTGATCTCAGATGGAAGCATAGTGCCATGGCAAGAAGATGAACGACCACAGAGGTGGAGCGTGTCAAAGCAAAAGGCAGTGAAGAGCCTGAGAAGATCACCGTGAGGGGATGGCAACCTGTCTGCTCCGTTATTCCTGTTGAGAACAGACAGTGTAGTCTTGGCTTATTTCTGGAAAGATCTGATGAGAAGTAGTAAAGGTAAAAATACAGAATGTCTTGACTGAGAAAGAAAGGTAAGGAGAGAAAATCCTCTTGGAAATCTTTGAACAATGTGGATTCTCTGAGACTAAAAAACAAAATTTCTCTGTCTGTGGTCTTTGGTCTCCAGATTTGGTCTACAGCACTGAAAACACAAGGTTTGAAGGTCTGTCTCCTGGAACACAGAGGTCTGCTATGAGACACAAGGAGCAGTTAAAGTCTGAAGCTCAGTACCAGGAAAACAGTTGTCAGAATCTGAGTAAAGCATAGGGCCAATGCTGAACTCCAAGGTAGAGTGATGAGTCCTATTCAGCATGATTCATCTGAACCAGGGTTACTGCCTCAAGAATGTCTCTGTAATAGTAAGAATTAGGATTCTAGAGGTTTCATAGGAATTGTAGTATTTGAAAGATGCATTGGAACTTTTAGATAACATTTTAATGGCTCACACTCTGGCCATGTTGATGTTTTATGGTGACACCATGACACTCAGCAGTCTTGATTCTCAGGATGTAGCAGAGCCAGCAATGGAGTTCTACATAAATGGAAGGAGAGTTGTTTCCTTAGAATAGGGGGTTCCAGACCCAGAATGGACAATTCTTCCACAGTTCATGCTTACTCACAGATTCTTAAATTGGTGTAATCTCTTCTACATGTTGATGCTGCCATCTACTGGAAATAAGTGTGGAATTTTAGAGTTCATTAGATGACAATAAATTTTAAACATTCTAAGATATTAAATGTATTAATAATTACAAAATTAAAGTAAAGCTTTCACTAAATTTGTTAGAAAAAAGTACTAGGTGAATTTTTGCTACTAGTCCCTGGCTTTACAGAGACAAGTTCAGTCTACGCCCCAAGTTTATCTGACCTTCTCCTATGACAGTTGTATTTTCTGCGTGACTGGTACGTGATACACGTAGTTTAATGCTACAGTTATTCTGCTTGTGATCTCTTGGCACATCAAATTTAGTCAGCACAAAATTCACACTTAAACGTTTGAAGAAGTAAGATGTATCACTAGATTGAAGGGGGCCTACAGGAAGGCTGGGGAAGGATTATTTACAAGGTCCTGCAATGACAGGACAAGGGGCAATGGGTTTAAACTGGCAGAGGGGAGATTTAGACTGGATGTTAGGAGGAAGTTCTTTACAGTGAGGGTGGTGAGGCACTGGAACAGGTTGCCCAGGGAGGTTGTGGATGCTCCCTCCCTGGAGGTGTTCAAGGCCAGATTGGATGAGGCCTTGAGTAACCTGTGCTAGTGGGAGGTGTCCCTGCCTATGGCAGGGGGTTGGAACTAGAAGATCCTTGAGGTCCCTTCCAACCTTACCATTCTATGATTCTATGATTAATTTCTGAAAAGTAAAATAGTAGTTTCTAATTTTCTAAATTGTCAGTACGCTCAGAATAAATAGTATTTTATATTTCTAAATTTGCTTTCCCAAAAGCATTCTGAAGCAACATCTGGAGCATGCACTCAAGTTTGTTCCTTGAGCATGGAACCTTATGTAATCCTGCCTTATAAACGTCTTTTATCCTGCGGCTGTTTATCTGATCTAAATCTTTCTTACTGATGGATTGCATACAATCTGATTTCAGAATCAAAGGAATCTGCAGCTGCTTTGTACTTGGGTAGGGTACCACATGGTGCAAGCCAGGGAGTCATGATTGATGCTTGGCAAATAGCAGAAACCACAGACAGCAGAGAGAGAAAGGTGACAGATTTCATAACCTTTTTTTTACTGTGTAGTATCCAACTGATATTTTCATTGAACTGTTTTTGTGAACTGTGATTCTTACTATCTATTTTAAGTCTATCGGGATTTAAGATTTATAGTGGTACAGTGATTATCACTTGTCAACTGTTACATCACTTGTCAAGTAATACTTAGCAATTTTTGCGATGATCTCTCCCAGGCCTATGTTAATTAATACATTCAACAGCTTTGTGCAACTGCAAAGAAGTAGCTTTTCAAAGCAGATGGTAAGAAAATTTCTTTGCACTGTTTGGTAAATAGGCAGGACTCTGTACCTCTTCTGCATTTGCAATGATACATCCTTGTGATATTTACATTTCTCATTATTGAACACAGCTAAACACATTGTAAAGAACCTTTAGTGTATTTTCCTATATTTGCTGTGAGAGAAAATGATAGCAAGCATACTTCTCACAGTTACAAGGTAATTTTTGTAGTTTCCAACCCTATTGACTTTTATGTAGTTGTTTCTTTAGTGCTTGTAGAGTTTATTGGAATGGCTCTATAACTGATTCATGCGAAGTGGCTGCATTCCAGAATTAGTGGAATAAAGTGAAGATAGGAAATTTTGAATCAATACTTCTTCTGAAGCATTTGAAATCTTACTATCGTACAGTTATTCACTGCCTGTGTGCTGGTTTGAGGCTAATTGGAATATTTTAATAGAGAAAATTACACTATAGGCACAAATAGGTTCTTATCTAATGTGAACAGTAAGTCAACAGAGCTACAATAATTCAAGCAAGCAAGGAAATAAATTTCACATGTGTGTATATATATTACATATGTACACACATACTAAAATGATGTTTTCCTAAGGAAAATAGTCAGATCTACTACATCTAATCATACTAACTTAATGGCTACTGGCAGACCTCATTTCCTTTTGAAAATTCTTTCACCCTACCCAAAAGCATAGATTGTTTATTCAGTAATTCTTTTGGAATGAGAACAGAGTACATATGGTTCAGTTGATGTGCTGGAGGGATGGTATCCAGGGGGATGTGGACAAGCTTGAGAGGTGGACCCAAGCCAGCGTCATGAGGTTCAACAAAGCCATGTGCAAGGTCTTGCACCTGGGTTGGAGCAATCCCAAGCACAAATATAAGCTGTGCAAGGAGTGGCTCAAGATCAGTCTTGAGGCAAAGGATTTGGGGTGTCACGTGATGAAAACCTCAACAGGACCTGGCAAGGTGCACTTGCAGCTCAAAAGGCCAGCTGTGTGCTGCATCAAAAGAAGTGTCACCAGCAGGACAACAGAGGTCATTGTCTCCTACTCTGCTCTTGTGAGACCCCACCTGGAGTACTGCATCCAGTTCTTGTGCCCCCAGCATGAGGGACATCTAAACTGCTGGAGCAGATCCAAGAGGAGGAATACGGTTATAGAGGAGGGCTGCAGCACCTCCACTATGGGGACAGGCTGAGAGAGCTGGGGCTGTTCAGCCTGGAGGGAAAAAAAAAAAAAAAAAGCTTCAGGGAAACCTTATAGCAGCCTTCCTTTGCCTAAACAGATACGGGCCTACAATAAAGCCAGGATGGGACTTCTTGCAAAGACTTGTAGTGATAGGCTGAGGGGTAAAGGATTGAAGCTTGAGGAAGGTGGATTTAGACAGGATATTAGGAAGGTATATTTTACAGCAATGGTGGTGAGACAGGTTGCTCAGGGAGATTGTGAAGGCATCTTCCCTGGAGGTGTTCAAGGCCAGGTTGGATGAGGCCTTGAGCAATCTGGTCTCGTGGAAGGTGTCCCTGCTCATGGCAGAAAGGTTGGAACTAGATTATTTCTATGATCTTTTCCAACCGTAAACCATCCACTGATTCTATGAATATGGTTGGAAGGATCTACGCCAAACAAATGCGAATCCATTCCCAGAAGAAATTTGTTTTATGGAACTTTAAAAGTCCATTTAAAGAAATCCAGAGTGTCCTCAGAAAAGGTCTTCCTTTACTTCTGTTGCTCAACAGTTTTTCCTAACAGTTAACTTAAATCTCCTTTGATACAATTTAAACTTCATTCTAGTCACCAAGGATATAAAAATATTTCCTCCTCTGCAACAACATTTTCCATATTTGATAACTATTATTTATCTTTTCCCATTTAGAAATAAAGACATTATTCCTATAGTCTTTCATCCTGTGCTTTAGATTAATGCAGCACAAAAGAATCATTAGACATGTTCCTACAAGTTACAGCAAGGAAGAGTATGTGTGAAGAGGATGTGAAATGAGAGTGAGGACACCAGCTTAGCTCTGTAGTATTACTGCTTATTTGTGAATGAAGGCAAGCCAGATAACAATCAAATCTAAACACTGATCAGCTGAACTAGTTGTATATTGAGAACATAGCCTGGAAGTGATCTTGACAGCTTTGCCAATTCAAACTTAATAGAACATGTTGGCATGTTTGGAGATGTACAGCACAGACTAACCTTAGGCTGGTACTGTCGTATTTTTTTCTTTTATATGGAAATTCTATTTGAATTATATAAAGCACAGCAAAGTTACTCTGCTACTATATCAACTCATCTGTAATGCTATCTTTACCACCAGTGAGTCCTCACAGAGGCAGGAAATCAAGTTCTCAGGGAAACAGTCTTTATTTATCCATAGGCTGAACACTGCATTTGGGGGTTTATTACCTCTGGATAATTGAACACCATGTTTCTACAATTAGGTAAATGTTTGGTGTTATGGTTCTGTAATTTACGTAAATTATCTTTATAGATACTAATTACCCTATTTACACTTGGCTGGCTACCCAAAGACTTCTGAGAAGAAACTAATAATTACTAGCTTATCTTTACACCCTGGAGGCTGCTGTTAGCACCAGACCATTTCTGACTTGGTATGCTACTTATATTTTCCGACTTTTGGGTAATCTCAAAAGAATCAATAAATTAAAATCCTAGGTTAAAATAGTTGTTACCTGCATAAGAAAAACTCTGCATGTAAGCTTGATAGATGCTCTCAAAATGGCAATTTAAATAGCTTCAGTTATACCTCAGGATTTGAGTTAACTAATTTTTTTCTAGTACAAAAAAATTAGCAATCCAACAACATTAGTAAACTACATGTTCCAGATGGCAAGTATAATTTACTATGCAACTTACTTAAGTTCTAGAAAGGAACTAACCCAAACGTTTCACTCACCAGTTGAGATAAGAGCTCTCAAACTTGAAAAGTTACCTCAGGCAGCCTCCCGACTCAAAGACAGAGCCTCAGATTGCAGACCCTATACTCTGAGGAGGACTGACTCAATTTGTCCTCTGGTGGGACTCCATTTATGGTCTAATTGAATTCAATCTATGGTCAAAAATACAGTCATGTTGATCTTCATTGGTTGAGGGTGTTAGCTTTCAACCACGATGTGGATCTAACAATGGCCACTTGTGTGACCATGGTGCAACCAAAATCAGCAGATGCTGGGTTTACTCCAAGTTAGTGGATGTCAACTAACATGCAGTGTCAGCAGATATTTTTTATAATTTCACCAGTTTTGGTCTGTGTCTATCAGGGCAAGGTCAGTTGCCACATAGTAACTAATGAGTATGTGCACTTTTTTAAACAACTACAGGACTACTATACTTTAAACTAACAAATGGTGGGCTTTTAATGTTTTCCTAGTTACTTGTAAAACTGGGTGTTTGTATTTCCTAGGCACTGCAAGAAGAAGTTATTTTGAGCAGCACTTTTCCATGTAGCAGCACTTTTCCATGTGCTGCATTCTGTGGATCTGCCAAAGTAAGGTCAGTCTTTGCCTTGGCTTTCACATATTTGCACCTTTCTTTTACCAGAAGTTGCAAGTTTTGCAGCAAGGGGTGAAAAAGGTGAATAAATGTTAACCTTCTGATTGGATACTGCCCTCCAATATTGGTATAGGATGGACAACATGAGGTAACAACACTTGAAAGTACTGCAGAGGAATCTAACAAATCTTACCTGAGAATATCTAACAACTGTGTAGATGTAATGAACTTTCATTATTTGTTGCTTTACTATACCAGTTATTTGCATTATATCTGAACTCTTGTTTTTCCTTAGAAGTTGATTTATATCCATGCTAACAAGGGTTAAATACACTACCATTACTATTATTTTGATTCATATAGAGAATATAGAACAGACTGCACAATGATTGTGTGACAGAGAAGTAATTTAAGTTAGCACCGTTGCACATTAGGTCCATAAATAGAGTCTTGTTTTCTTTGTAGATAAACAAATCTTCTAATAGCTTTGCATAGTTACTCAGCTCCAGCACTGAAAGAAAAAAACATGTTGTACGTGAACATCCTAGCATACTCCCTCGTTAGTTTCCTTAGCAAATCTGCTAGGTAAGTAGTTTCTGGCTTGGCTTCAACAGGACCAAAAGTATTTGTAGCCTTTGATTTCACTGCCATTGAAAGATGTTACGCTTTTGTTTTATATAAAAATGAGTGCAACACCCCAGTAATGCTCAAATTGAATTTATTACAAAATTAGCAAGATATGTGCAAGCAAAGCAGCGCTGGGCAGCTGGGGAGTCACCGCTCCACCAACAACTGCAAATTTTAGACAGTCCGTCTCAGTCTTGAATCTTCTCCCGTACCTTCTGTCTTCACCCATGGTTTGCAATTCTTCAATTGTGCAATCATCCATTTCTTGGTAGTTGAGGATGCAGGCATCTTTAAGCCGTGTGGTTACTGAAAGGTCTTACTCATATATTTTTGCAGTTTAAGCATATATAGCATATTCTATATTAGGTATTCAGCTAGCACAGACTTCTGCGTTGTCTGCGATTCAGAAAGTTTCATTATACTGCAATGCTCTTTCATTTCCTTGAGAAGCACTTCCCCGAGAAGGCCCCATTGTTCCCCTTTAGTCTTGACAAACAATCCCTATCACAGTCCCCCCTTTTCTTTTTGTAGCATTTATTTGTCAAATTTCTTAACTATCTTCNATTTTTGCAGTTTAAGCATATATAGCATATTCTATATTAGGTATTCAGCTAGCACAGACTTCTGCGTTGTCTGCGATTCAGAAAGTTTCATTATACTGCAATGCTCTTTCATTTCCTTGAGAAGCACTTCCCCGAGAAGGCCCCATTGTTCCCCTTTAGTCTTGACAAACAATCCCTATCACAGTCCCCCCTTTTCTTTTTGTAGCATTTATTTGTCAAATTTCTTAACTATCTTCTCTGCTTGTTCTAAGTTAGCTGGTGGGCTCCTTGTGGTTACAATCATTAAGGGTGTCTTTTCTAATTGTTGACGTATGAATCTTACCAGGCCATTTAGAATACATGGCCCAAATGTTAAAGCTAACACTAATAGGATCAACGGACCGGCTATGGTGGATAGCAGTGTTGTCAGCCAAGGGGACTGCTGGAACCAAGATTCATACTACAAGGCTTGTTGCTCTTTTTCTCTTTTTCTTTTTTCTAGACCTTCCCTGAGTTGGGTCATTGTGTCTCTTATCGCTCCTGTGTGATCGGCATAGAAGCAGCATTGCTCCCCTAAGGCTGCACAAAGCCATTCTTGTTGGAGCAATAAAAAGTCAAGCCCCTTTCTGTTTTGCAGTGTTACTTCGGACAATGATCGGAGTGATTTCTCTAAGGCTGATACTGATTTCTCAATTTTGAGTAAATCTTCATCTACTGCCTCCCTCATTGCTTTGAACCCTTGTCTCTGTTCTACCAGTGAGGCTATTCCAGTTCCTACTCCTGTTCCGATGCCCACTAGAGCAGGTATTGTGAGAGCTATTACTAGTTCCCTCCTCTGTCGTAGATGGCTATTTTCCCACTTAACATAGAGATCTTCCTCTGAATGATAGATAATCTTTGGGACAATTATTAACTGTATGCAAAATCCAGTTGTGAAGTTCAGCAATTCTATTTGATACACATGGAGTTACTCCAATCATATTGCAAACCCATTTTGCCCCATTTGCTGGAATGAGCCACTTCCCATTAAACTGAGTGCCTAACGTAGTATTGCAGAACCTGGATGTCCACCCAGGCACCGTCCCAATACAAAGTCCTTGTCCAGTAACATGCTGCATAGTAATTCCTTTCTTTTGCCTTTCAGATTTTGTGGCCCAGTTGCACTGGGGTGGATTAGTCCCATTTGAGATGAATGGAGTGCTATTGATGCACATACCTTCATAAAACAGGGGTCTCGCACTGTAACATAACCAGCAATGTTCTGTAATGTTAGGAAGTGTCTTATTTAATACTTGGAATCCTCCTTTCAGTAGTTGCCATAAAGGATTCAAATACCTATCAATATTCTTTTCTGGATCTGATTTTAAATGGTTCCCAGTCTCAGTAACACTGTTGTTAGTAACAGGGGTTGGGGTCGGGATAGCAGCAACTGGAGGTAGTGGTAGGGGTCCTATATGCCCTGGATCTGGTGAAGCAGGGATTTTTCTTATTGTAAACAAATCCCCAGGATCAGTTCCTGACAAGTATAATCGTACTCCCCAAGTTTTTCCTACAAGCCATGCTGAATCATCCTTGTTCTTAACAGCAATCTTTATAGAATCTTTATAGCTTTTGATTTTAGGAGTATTTTTCTCCCATCTGGCAATTCCCATTCCTGTTCAGTTTTTACTAACTGTATTTTCTCAAGTTTTTGTTCCTCCTGGGGGGTAAAGCATTCCCTAGTGTCTGATACTTCCCCTTCCTTATTTTCTTCTTTATTAGAAAGTGTCCTGATGTTCAGTAGAGCTGCCGCCTTTGCCTCATGGTCTGCTAAATTATTTCCTCTAATTATAATGTTTTGACCTGCTGGTCCTTACATGGACTACTGCAATTTTCTGAGGTCCTCTGAACACTTTGAGAGTTTCCTTAATTAGGGCCTCATGGACCAACTCTTTTCCCTGCGAATTTATTAGGCCTCTTTCCTCCCAGATTTTTCCAAAAGTGTGCACTACCCCAAAGGCATATCTTGAGTCTGTATAAATAGTACCTACTTTTCCTTTTAGTAATTTCAGAGCCTGAAGGACTGCATACAGTTCACACGCTTGTGCTGACCAAGAATTATTTAAAGGTCTAGACTGTACTACATGGAGTGGATCCCCTCCTACAATAGCATATCCTGACTTCCTGTGTCCTTATACTATACGGGAGGATCCATCCACATAAAGCCTTTCACCCTCAGGTAAGTCAATTTCCTCCAAATCTTCCCTTACTTTAGTTTGCTCCTCAATTACTCGTAGACAATTGTGGCTGAGGTCCTCTGTGCTTTCTCCATATAGGAATTTAGTAAGGTGTTGTAAATTTGTCGTTTCTATTTCCAACTGCAGGGAGTAGATCAGAAATCCCTCATATTTTAGTAACCTGGCATCTGTGATCCATTTCTCTGCTTTTTGTTGTAATACTCCCCGAATATTATGTGGAGTATATACCTTAAGTCTAGACCCATAAGTAATTTTATTTGCTTCTTCAACTAATAATGCTGTTGCTATTATGGCTTGTAGGCACGTGGGCCACCCTCTACTAACCGGGTCTAATAATTTAGAAAAATACCCTATTGGCTTCTTTTTCCCTGCCCATTCCTGAGTTAAGACTCCATATGCTGTGTGACCATCCAAGCTGACAAACAAAAATAATGGTCAGCCTACATCCAGTAAACTTAGAACTGGGGCATTCACTAAATCCTCTTTTAACTTTTCCAACTGCTCTTCATCTTTGCTTGATCATTTAACATGGCCTTCCTTTGTCAATTTTCCATATAAAAACTGAGTTTTAGCACTGAAGGATTCAATCCATTGTCTACAATATCCCAATAGTTCCAAAATTTGTCTCACTTATCTCTTACTTTTCGGTGCATCTAATCCCAGGATTCCCCTCACTCTTTGGGGATCTTAGTCCCCTCTTTTAACCAGTGTCCTAGATATTTTACCTCTTTTTCTGTGAACTGTATTTTCTTCCTGGATACCTTTATTGTATGGGAGTTGGACACTACAGGAAACCTAGAGACAGTTCTTTTATTTATTTCTCTTAAATCATATACCAATCTGTAATTCCCATCTTTCTTTTTAACTGGTAGGATAGGAGTATTATATGGGGACATACATGGTTCAAGGAGCCCTTTCTTAATTAATCTGTCTGTTTCAGGCTTCAGTCCTCATTTTCCTTCCACCAGGATAGGATATTGTTTAATTCTAATTGGCCTTTCAGGGTCCTGGAATTCTACTTGAAATGGGGTAATGTCTAATTTTCCTACAGTTTCAGGGATGTACCAAACCTCAGGATCAATTCGATCTTCATCTTCCTCCTTTAATGCATAGAGCTCAACTTTTAGTTCCTGATTTTCCACCCTCAATTGTAATCCTAATTCAACAATTAAATCTCTTCCCAAAAGATTATAGTCTGCTTCGGGTAATAGTAAGAAGGTGCCAATTCCAATCTTGGTATTTGATTCCACTTCTACATTTCTAATTACAGGAACAACGAACCCTTCTCCTTTCGCCCCAACCACTGAAACCTTTTCAAAGGAAGTCTTACATCCTGGTGGTAATACTTGAAGGGTAGATCTTTCTGCTCCTGTATCCACGAGAAATTCTACCTCTTGTTGCTGGGGACCTATTTTTAATTTATCAAGGGCTCTCTGATCTTAGTTGTCCCCAACAAATAGAGCCCCTGACCCCTCTAATCTTCTTGAAACATATCCTCCTGTGTCTTTTCATCCTGTATATGCTTTCTACAATCTCTTTTCATGTGTTCTTTCTTCTTGCAATAAAAACATTCAATCTCCTTCACTTCTTTTTTCTGTCTAGGCAGAGAATTCTCTCGATTCCTCCCTCGATCTCCTCGCCTTTCTTGTACAACTGCTACCATCAGTTTTGCTTGCTTTCTGTAGGCCTCATCTTCCCTTCTGACATACACTTTCTGTACCTCCCTTAACAAGTCTCCTATAGGTCTCTCCTGCCAAACTTCTATTTTTTTCTAACTTTCTTCTAACATCTGCCCGGGATTTTGCCACAAACTGGGTTTGGAGCACTGCTTGCCCTAATTCTGTCTAGGTCCACTCCAGAGTATGATTGGAGAGATCTCCTTAACCTCTCTAACCAGTCCATGGGTGATTGATCTTTCTTCTGTTCCTCCTTAAAAGCTCGATTGATGTTCTGTCCTTGTGGTACTGCCACTCTAATCCCCTGTATTATGATGGATCTGAAGTCAGCCATATGGCCCCTATCTTCTGCCCTTTGATTATTCCAGGCTGGCCGTTGTAATGGCCATTTTGTATCTGCTGCAGGTCCAGCAGCATGATCCTGATCCCAAATTCTCATGCCTGCATTTCATATAATTTCACTTTCTTCAGTTGTGAATAGAATACTCAAAATGGACTGTAGTTCATCCCAGGTATACAGATTTGGCCCTAAAAACTGATCTACCTGTTCTGTTACTCTAACAGGATCATCTAGTAACTTACTCATTTCTTAAATTCTCTTACATCTCCTGTGTGCAAGGGG
>VWZE01006219.1:66146-84888 GCA_013396675.1 Eubucco bourcierii | reverse complement strand
TGTGTGGGGGGGGGGGGGGGGGGGAGGGAGGACTGAGCAAATTTGTAATTTCAATAGAAGAAAAACACCTTTATGTAAATTCCTCCTGATTCTTGTCCTTAATTCTAATTTGTAGCTTCAAAATCCTGCTTGTGGGTTTTCCGGCTCTGGATTTTCTTTCTTGAGGGTTGTTTGTGCAGGACAGCCCCTCAGGCAATAGGAATGAGACAAAAGCAAACTAGTAAGGGGAAATTTTCCTATCTAAGAAAGACTAAAGGTGAAGTGATAAAAGATCACACTATCACCAGGGTTGGAAGAGACCTCAAAGATCATCAAGTCCAACCCGTTACCACAGACCTCAAGACTAGAATGCTATATTGAGAGAGCAAAGCTAAAAAGAACAAAAAAAAAGTCTCCCTGTGTCATGGGTTTAAAGAGCCAACAGAGTAAAGCTCTCAAATGAATTGGAGAAAAAAACCCAGAATTGTATTTGGAATGAGTTACAGATAGAAATTACAAAGCAGACACAGAATTCATAAGTGAACCCCCTGAATTTTCCCCATGGGCTGCCCAGGGAGGTGGTGGAGTCACCGTCCCTGGAGGTATTCAAGGCGGGTTTGGACGTGGCACTTGGTGCCATGGTCTGGTCTTGAGGGCTGTGGTATCAGGTTGGACTTGATGAGATTTGAGGTGCCATGGTCTGGTCTTGAGGTCTGTGGTATCAGGTTGGACTTGATGAGCTTTGAGGTCTCTTCCAACCTTGGTGATACTGTGAATTTGTGTGTGAAAAAAAGCACATTTTTATCCTGTTACTGTTGTTACTCTACTTACCTAGAGAAATAGGAAAGACAACAGTATTTCTTCATAGACAGATGGAGGAATGAGGAGTAAGAGAGAAATAACAGTGAGGCAGCTCTTGATGTTGATCTCCACACTTCATGACCAATTAAGAATTTTAAGTGGAAATTGCAGGACAGCACTTTATGTATATTTAATTAGGAGCTTCTCCCAAGTATGAAGAACAAGGCTGCAAAAAAAAAGATGCCTGAATGTAAATGAGTGGAGACTGATAGAATAGGTCATTGGAAGATCAGAAGTAACCTCTTGAAAAAACTGGGCGGGTTAGGCTGTGAAAATAAAGACAGTCTGTGTAGTTTGGACAGATTGAGGAAATCTGTGGAGCCATGCAGAGCTAAGGTGACCATGATGTGTGACCATGTCACAGTGACAGATTAGGAAAATAATCTTTGTGGCAGAATTACAGATGGCTGTGAAGTGCCAGCAGAGGTGAGTGTTGTATCTGCAGCTGAGGACTGTGAAAGTTAGTGGCTTGTTAAACTTTTGTAATAAGAACTCTTAAATCCAAATGGGTTTCATCAAATGATATCTTTTATTCTGTGTTTTAATTTTTTGTTTGCTGAGGTATGTGAGATCTTAAAGCATAGACTAGGGTCAAGCATAACGAAGTTCATCTGGCTTTTCTCACAAAGCACAGGAAAATGCAGTTTGGGCTTTGTGAAGTTTTTCACATAATAGCCTAAAGTTAAGGAGATGCCTCTGCAAATCCTGCAGTCCTGAATGTCAGCGGTCCCATGGCTCCCCGTGTTTTGTATGTTTGCCACGGGGTGAATACTTGCAAGGACAACAGCAGTGTGTGGTAAAGGGTTAAGACTGACCTCTCTGAAAATCCTGGGGAAAGAGGAATCTTAGTTAGATCTTAGTGATGTTATATATGAATCGTGCAGGTATAGATAACTTGAAACACTTTGTGGCCCTAGAAAGTACCATTATATATAGAATCATAGAATGGTAAGGTTGGAAGGGACCTCAAGGATCATCTAGTTCCAACCCTCTGGCATAGGCAGGGACACCTCCCACTAGTACAGGTCACTCAAGGTCTTGTCCAACCTGGCCTTGAACATCTCCAGGGAGGTTGTGGAGCACAGAAGCACCAAACGTGATCTTTGATCACGTTTGGTGCTTCTGTGCTCCACAACCTCCCTGGGCAACCTGTGCCAGTGTCTCACCACCCTCACTGCAAACAACTTTCTTCTAACATCCAGTTTCAATCTCCCCTCTGCCAGTTCAAACCCATTGCCCCTTGTCCTGTCATTGCAAGACATATTTGCTAAGTATTATACCTTGTACAAAACATATGCATTATCTACTTTATATGTGTACTAAGCATTATACCTTGTGCCAAACGTAGGCATTATCCATAATGATGCCAACCATGCATACTGACAAACTGCCTCACAGGCAAAGGTGCTGGAGTCCAATTTTTAATATGACATCAGCAACAGAAGCAAAATCAAATTCTCCAATAACCATCTGGAATTTTCAGTGGGCCTATAAGGCTAGAAGCAGAACTCTGTTGTGCTTTCTTTTAGACCTTCAAGAAAAGACCATTTATTAAATTGAAAAACTTAGAGAGAGCTGTGGGACCACAGCACTTACTGGCTTTCTGTGGTCCTAGTTTTCTCTTTAAATTTGTTACCTGAAATAAATTCTGATTCTTCTTACTTGGGATCTTCAAAAGACCACCAAAAAAAAAAAAAAAAAAAAATTGATCACACCACCAGCTAATGAAACTTCCAACTTGTAGTTCCCACTGCTGGTGCTGCACTGCAATATTAATTACTTGCTAAGCAAAGATGTCATTGTGTCCCAATCGGTTTACATCTTGATACCTTAACAAGTATTAAAACAGATGTTGGTGTAACTTGTATGAAAACAGCTTTTACCCCTGAGACTAAGCAGTCTTTTCTCAAATACATTGTGGCTGCTGCTTTTTCACCTTAACCAGGTGCCATTGCAATTCAAAAAAATACCAAGTTTGCTGTTTTGGAAAGTGCTTTGGAATATTTAGAGGTTAAAAGGCATGATATAAACTCACCTCTGCCTTGAGTGCAATACCCAATACAGGTTTTTCAAGGTGCTGCTATTTCAGTGTTAGTAAAATTGACATCAAATCATGAGCAGGAGTGACTTAGGCAGTCAGGCTGTGCCAGCAACACAACACACTTGTCAAAGGTAGAAACCCAGGTGATTTTATAATTTAACAAGAACAGTGTGGTGAAAGCCACTAAAATCATCCCATTCTCATAGGTGCAAAGCTGCAGGTAAGAGGCCTGGTGGAGAAGGGAAAAACCTGCTTGGTCTTTTAATAGGAACACCTTTGTGGAGAGATGGGACATTACCCATAATTTACTAGTTATGTCTAACTAGTAAATCTTAGTGCTTCAGCAGTTCTTAACTAGAGCTTGTTTTCTCTAGCACTATTTGGAGCTTCTTTCTTCTGCAGAGCAATAGAAAGTGTTTGAGAAGCAAAGTTCATGACTCATTTCCAAGCCTGCCACACAAATGGCCTTTGAGATCTGTTTTAAACCAGTATACATATTGATGTGTGGGTTTATTTGTGAATGTGTGTACAGTGTGTGTTTCTGCATCTGGAAAGAGGGAGGTTGAGAGTGCTCAATCTCTTTGTGAGTGTGAATTCTGCTTACGAGTGGGGGAAAAAATGCTGAGGGTAAAGCTGAATCTCCAAGGCCAGGTTTCATAAAACACTCTTGATTGAGGTCTTGTCCATCTAGCCATAGCAGACCAAAAGCAGAAGCTGAGACTGCTGAGAACAGCTGATTTTTAGTTTTTATTTTTTGTCCTAGTGTTAGAGAAGATGTCAGTTCCAGATTTCAGTGCAGGACCATGCAGTGGTCTGAGAGAAGGTGGAATCTTTTAATTACCGCAAAGAAATGATGCTTATGTTAGTTGACTAGGGAAGCAAGTCAGATAGAGTGAGGTGTTATGTAAAATTCTGTATGCTCTAATCTCATTGTGAGAATCTGAAATGGTGCTGCTTTGCTTGCAGTGAGCAAGGGGTTAGCCTTGGCTCAGCTTTTCTCTATCTCGCTGCACGGGATGGGGAAAGAAGAATAAATTGGTTTAATGGCTGTGAGCAGGGCTTTTGAGAAGGGCTGAATCTCATGCTCATTCTAGAAATTGCAAGATGGGGGAAATTTCACGTTTCATTTTATGCCTGCCTGCATTTACTTACTCTGCTTTCCTGGTATAAATACCTCTCCTTAAGGAAAATACATTGCTGAGAGGGACTGCATTTATTTCTGATGAGTCATGCCACTGGCATGCATCTTGGTAATTAGTACATGAGCATTGCATTTGTGTGCTTACAGGCCTGGGTGTAGAAACCTAATTATTTTTGTGCTCTGTGTCACCTAAAACCTGGTAAGAAAAACGCTGAATGTTTCTGCCAGGCTTATTAGGGCAGGGAATCAATGCCCTTAATCTTCCTCTCTTCCTGCTATTATTTCTTCACATGGAAGGAAATTCTGCAGCCTCATCAGCAGAGGAGAATCAGAATCATAGAATGGTAAGGTTGGAAGGGACCTCAAGGATCATCTAGTTCCAACCCCCTGCCATAGGCAGGGACATCTCCCACTAGTACAGCTCACTCAAGGTCTCATCCAACTTGGCCTTGAACACCTCCAGGGAGGGAGCAGCCACAACCTCCCTGGGCAACCTGTGCCAGTGTCTCACCACCCTCACTGCAAACAACTTCCTCCTAACATCCAGTTTCAATCTTCCCTCTGCCAATTTAAACCTATTGCCCCTTGTCCTGTCATTGCAAGACCTTGTAAATAATCCCTCCCCAGCCTATTTAGCTTCCAAAAAACCCTGATATTTATTCTATCAGTAGTTTAATAACAGTAGCTTACACACCTCTTGAAAATTTTATTAGGAAATATGAGCTAGTTTGTAGACGAAAGACACAAGCTATATTATGTGTCTTTCCATTTCCATCAGGTATCTGTCATTGTCTGAAAAGACAGTCCTATGCAATTGATAGACTATTTTCACCTTGCTGTGTATATAAAAACACTACCCATGTTTGAGAGAAACCATAACTGATCCAAGTTCTCTGGCACACGTTCAGCCAATCAACTTAAAAAATGGACAGCCAGCAGAAGTTAAGACTGTTGAAAGACACTTAAAAGCACCCCAGACATCTTAGTCTTAGGGACTTTTGAGACATTCTCCCAGGAAAAGATTTGATTATACAAATGTATTAGGATCAGTATTCGATGAGGAAGATGCTGGTGAACCTTTAGGACCAGGGTAGGTCTTGGAGCTTTGCAGTTTGGTTCCCCAAAAGATTAGAAGTGTTGGAGCTGGTCCAGAGGAGGCCACAAAGATGCGTACGGGGCTGCAGCAGCTTAGCTATGAGGACAGAATGAGAGAGTTGGGGCTCTGCAGCCTGGAGAAGAGAAGGCTTCCAGGAGACCTTAGAGTAGCCTTCCAGTATCTGAAGGGGCTACAGGAAGGCTGGGGAGGGACTATTGACAAGGTCTTGTAATGCCAGGACAAGGGGCAATGGGTTTGAAGTGGCAGAGGGGACATTCAGACTGGATGTTAGGAGGAAGTTCTTTACAATGAGAGTGCTGAGACACTGGCACAGGTTGCCCAGGGAGGTTGGGGAGCACAGAATTACCCAATGCGATCTTTGATCACGTTGGGTGATTCTGTGGTCCTCAACCTCCCTGGAGACGTTCAAGGCCTGGCTGTATGAGACCTTGAGTGACCTGTACTAGTGGGAGGTGTCCCTGCCTATGGCAGGGGGTTGGAACTGGATGATCTTTGAGGTCCCTTCCAACCTTACCATTCTATCATTCTGTTGCAGTCATCCCGCTCGTGTGCAAGCTGACTTGGCTGCTGGGTTTTGCATAGTGTCAAGAGCCCTTCATAAAAGTAGCTGAATGTTTTCTTCAGTTCTGTCCCAGCACTGGGCTGCTACCTGTTCAGAGACAACATTGGTCAAATGTTAATATTGCTAAAAAATCCTCAAAGCAACCAGCTTTGTTCCATTGCTGTGAGGCAATATTTGGATGACCTTCTACACCTTTCAAAACTGCTCTGCAAGAAAAATGTATCTGTCATGTAAATCTGACAGTCCTGCTTATTGTTGCTTACTCTGTTTTGTGAACTTTAAATACCTCAGATGTTTTGCCTCTTGAATGCAACCATTTAGAGGTACAGGCCTGGGGTTTTGCCTGCTTATTCCAGTGGAATCAGAGGGTTGGGCCTGGATTTACACCATTGAAAATGAGAACAGAATCTGTCTGTACTGTCTTCCACCTGTAAGGTTAGATGAGGCTCGAGGGAAAAGTGCTGGTTGCTCCTGCTGCCAGCAGCTTACATATTTCATGTTTATTCTCCCTTACAGAGCTTTAGAAGAGAGACAATCTACAGTGAACTGACAGAAGGTGTATTCAATTTATGTGTTTAGGAGAACATGATCATAACAGAGTTTTTCTGTCCTGAAGGAGTTTCTATGGTGTATCACAAATATTATGGGGTGCAATGTTCCATGCCTTTAAGGTGCTGATTCACATTTCAGTTGAATCACATTTTTTGCTGGAACTTAGTGAAGATTTTATAATGTGGTTATGGAAGACAAACTGTGAGCTACCAGGAGCAAGGTTTTGATAATCATAGGATGGTAAGGTTGGAAGGGACCTTAAGGGTCATCTAGCTCCAACCCCCTACCATAGGCAGAGACACCTCCCACTAGTACAGGTCACTCAAGACCTCCTCCAGCCTGGCCTTGAACACCTCCCTGGGCAACCTGTGCCAGTGTCTCACCACCCTCACTGTAAAGAACTTCCTGCTAACATCCAGTTTCAATCTCCCCTCTGCCAGTTTAAACTCATTGCCCCTTGTCCTGTCATTGCAAGTCCTTGTCAGTAGTCCCTCACTGCAAGACTTCATCAGTAATCCCTCCTCAGCCTTCCTGTAGCCCCCTTCAGATACTGGAAGGCTACTCTAAGGTCTCCTGGAAGCCTTCTCTTCTTCAGGCTGCAGAACCCCAACTCTCTCAGTCTGTCCTCATAGGAGAACTGCTGCAGCCCCAGAAAGGCTCAGCTGACACAATAAATGCCTCCAAAAGATTTCCAATATTAGTGTGGCTAAAAGAGGGCATGATTGCAAGAAAACAAAACTAAATATCTGTGAGGTAAGCACTAAGTCTTTTCACACAAATATAACTATTTGTTCAGCAAACTTTCGGTGAGGCTGCCTGGCTAAGCAGCAAACTGAGCTTCAGAGAAACTTCTCACACTGTTTTGGCTCAGTGCCATGGATGGTTCAAGGTGGCCCAAACAGAACTAGTGGAATGGCAAAGGGAACAGTCTGAATTGGTAATAAAGTCTGATAACACATTGTGTATGTTCTATGTGATATGATCCCTGACTGCTTCTGTCATGCCAGAGTCTAATTTGAAATGAAAAATGCCTTTGAGTTGGAAAGGCAAATTAAGAATTATAGATTATTTAAATAAAATAGCCCTTTGTGTGTGAATAACATTCTGCTAATGACAGAGCCTTAAACTGCTTCTCGTGTTTGTGAGTTTCCAAGCTCCTCTCAGTTTCTCTTAAAAATTGCTCTTGGGCAGTTAGCTAAGGATTAAATTTCTCTTTCTCTAAAATGTTGTCTGCAAGGGCAGTGGTGGTTTTTTGTTGTTTTTTTTTTTAACTCATACTGGTACTGAGTTTTACAGGCTTTACTGCAGTGGCTGCTGTTGCACAAAGCAGCAATAAAGGGGCTGTTGAAATTTCATCTTAGCATTGAGAGAAGGAAACGGTGGGGGGAAGGGAAGAAAAGGCAAACTGCTTGTGAAAACGAAGGAAGAATGAGGAACAAGTGTTATTACATTATAAATCCAGCAGTTTCCAGTGCAATTGAAGTAGCTTTTTATGAGGTATCCTTCTGTCAAGAAGGAAGGGGGTTTGTTGAAAGAGCAATGATTAAGGATCACACTTACTTTAATAACGTATTATTCTGGCTACCTCTGGTTTCATAGAGGCATTGGCTTGTACCCTTCGAAATAAGAATTAATTTGACTATAAAGCCATGTAGTCACATTACTATAGAATAGTGTGATGAGAGAAGAATGAGATTTGTCATCCAAAGAAAAGACTAGTGGAAGCAACTATTAGCAGATTTCTGCTCTGCTGGCTAGCACAGCAAACCCTTTGTCCGTTTGAGAGCTGCAGAAGTAAGCGGCATGGAAAACACAACACTGAGCACAGTTTACACCAAACCCTGCACACAGAACACACATAGAATCATAGAATGGTAAGGTTGGAAGGGACCTCAAGGATCATCTAGTTCCAACCCCCTGCCATAGGCAGGGACACCTCCCACTAGTACAGGTCACTCAAGGCCTCCTCCAACCTGGCCTTGAACACATCCAGGGAGGGAGCAGCCACAACCTCCCTGGGCAACCTGTTCCAGTGCCTCACCACCCTCACTGTAAAGAACTTCCTCCTAACATCCAGTCTAAATCTCCCCTCTGCCAGTTTAAACCCATTCCCCTTGCCCTGTCGTTGCAGGACCTTGTAAATAATCCTTCCCCAGCCTTCCTGTAGGCCCCCTTCAGATCCTGGAAGGCTACNAGTACTCCAGGTGGGGTCTGACGAGAGCAGAGTAAAGGGGCAGAATCCCCTCCCTTGCCCTGCTGGCCACGCTGCTCTTGATGCAGCCTAGGACTCGGTTGCTGTCTGGGCTGCATGTGCACACTGCAGGCTCATGTTGAGCTTTTCATCAACCCAGACTCCAAGGTCCTTTTCCTCAGGGCTGCTCTCCAACCATTCACCACCCAGCCTGTATTTGTGCTTGGGATTGTACACAGATAGTACACAGTTAGGAAACTTTCTTAATCTGAAGTTTTGGCTAACAAAGTTGACTTGTTATGCCTATGAGTGTGGTACCACAATATCACCAAGGTTGGAAGAGACTTCAAAGATCATCATGTCCAGTCCGTTACCACAGACCTCAAGACTAGACCATGGCACCAAGTGCCACATCCAAACCAACATTTTCTGAGATCTGGAGTATCCATTTGAATCAGTGTAACTCTTAAGAAATTTGACCATCAACAGTGTAGTGGTCATGACCTTGTAACTGTGCTGAGTGACAATGCCAGAGAAAAATCTTTTAACGAAGCAAGCTGTTCTCAGTATGCAAGCATAACTTCTGTTACACACACAGTATTCAGTGACTTCAGCACAGCTTTCTCTTGACAGCTTTGGAGTGAGGATTCTCTGAGAGATCATTTTCATAGCTCTTTCTCAAACTGACAAGCTGCCACAAGTGGGGTTTCCCATGGATCGATATTGGCCTCAACGCTGTTTAATATCAGTGTGCATGATAGGACCAAGTGTGCCTTGATGGATAACAGAGTGAGGAAGTGAACATTTTGGATGGGGATGCCACCTAGGAAAACCTGGATACACTGGGAGAGTGGAGTAATGAGAGCCTTGTAAAAGTCTACAAGGAAACATGCAAGGTCTTTCAACTGGTAGTGGGAGTGTAGTACAGACTGAGATCTGCCTGGCTCAGTGTGAGTGAGCAGTGTGTTGCAGCGGCAAGGGAAGGCAGTGGGATGCTGGCTTGCATCAACCAGGGAGTCATCAGAATCATAGGATTTGAAGGGTAAGGTTGGAAGGGACCTCAAAGATCATCTAGTTCCAATCCACTGCCATAGGCAGGGACACCTCCCACTAGTACAGCTCACTCAAGACCTCCTCCAGCCTGGCTTTGAACATCTCCAGGGAGGTTGGGGAGCACAGAATCACCCATCATCAAAGATCACGTTGGGTGATTCTGTGCTCCCCAACCTCCCTGGGCAACCTGTGCCATCACCCTCAGTGCAAAGAACTTCCTCCTAACATCCAGTTTCAATCTGCCCTCTGCCAGTTTAAACCCATTGCCCCATTTAAAGCCATTGCATTTTTCACTAACACTAAGTAGATATAAATAAAAGGAAAGCTGTTGAATTTGAAACTGGTAAAGTAAATGTCATGAATACGCTACGGTATTCAGTGCAAGTAAATAACAGATGTGTTGTCAAATTTATTGGCCTATATTTGTAGCAGCAGAAATGAGATTAAACATGCACCACTGTGGTAATGTAGGCAGTATTGATATTGCTAGGAGGATTTCATCTGTGTCATTAGCTTAGAAGAAAGGTTCTTCCTACAAGAAAAAGTGATTTATATTTGGCCTTTCAAATATATCAACCCTTCTATCCTCACAGAGTCCACTGTGTGTTCTCCATTTTTGCCACTACTTCTCCTCTCAAGTGCTTTTCAGGTTGGCTTCCTTATCCTACAGGAGTGGTGGGAGCATAGTGTTGGGAAGTAAAGTTGTATGTATTTGTGTGAAGTGCTGATGATTTTTTGCTCTGCCTGGCTGCTTTGAGCCCTCTACTTTTCATCCTGTTGGTGAGGGAGAATTTTGTCTCAGGAAGTCAGTCCCAGTAATCCATCATAGTCAGGTTTTGGTCTTGTCAGACACAAGCAGATTGAGAAGCCCATCTTTTCATGCTGGTAAGTAACTGTGCTGGTTTGGGGCTAATTGGAATATTTTAATGGAGAAAATTATAGGCTGTGAAAGGAAAACAATGGTGATGTCTGCTTCACTCAGGCTTGCTGAGATGGATAAGGATAAGAAGTCAAAACATGGATAACACAGACTCTCAGGCTCAGCATCTCGGGCTGTCTAGCAGCTTCCTGCCTTCCTTTCTCTGCTGAGTAACCTCACTAACCACTTTCCTTCTAACCCCCCTGGCTGATCCTCCAAACTCACCTCGTGCATAAGGCAAACCTTGGGGTAAGGTATAGGGGTGGAAAGAAGGTGGAAGGGTGGTTGGGAGCCCCTCCTGGGGTCTCTGATTTCTGGGATTGGTGTTGTGTTTCTGTATTACCATTAATTTGTAGGTATCTGTAACTATTCCTGTATCTAGTGTGTATCTCTGCTTGTACATTGTGCTGAGCTGTAAATAGAGCTTCAGTCCTTAACTTCCAGAGCTCTAGTCTGGGTCATTTTACAAAGTGTGGGAGGGCAGGGAAGTCCCAAACCATCACAGTAGGAATACACTTTCCACATGGCAGTGACTATGTCTGCCTTGCTAAAGACAGGTAAACACCACTGTTGTTACATACAGAAAGGGTAAGTGTGCTTTAACACGACCACTGGGCATTAGCAGTAAACCTTAAGGTTGCCCATCTGCAAACTGCTCTGTTGCAATTTCACTTCTCTATACCTGGGAGAGGAGGAGTTGTCAAAAGCTAATCCTACACCTTAGGCAATTAGAGACCCTAAGGAGTAGAAGGGGAAAAAAAAAAAAAAAGGAATCATGGAAGTAAAACAGAAGAAATCGTGTAAACAAATTAATTAATTGTCTGGAAATGAAGAGTCTGTTTGTAATTTTGCCCTTGTCAAAGGGAAATTGAAGTTCATTATGTTCAGTGACTGACTTAAAAGCTCTTTTCTGCATAGCATCACCTACAGAGAGAAAGAGAGGGAGGCCCATTTAGATCACGTGCATTAGCTGCAGCTTCCATTAAAACAGGAATTCATTACTGAAACCTCCAGAGAGGAGGCTGTTACTTCACTCTTCAGTAGAGGGAGGAGACTTCATTTTCTTTTGTTGATTTACTCTTCTGTTTTACTGTGAAGTATTAGTTATCTTACAAAAGCGCTGTATTTTGGCTCATGCTAAAACAGTCTCGAGATGCTGATAAGGTTAAGAGGTATGAGACCATAGTTAGAGGCAGGATGTGCTCTTTTTTTTTGGCTAATATTTACTGTGCAATTTATGCAGATAGCATAACACATAGAGGGAAGGGAGGGAACTTAGAAAATTAGATTTACCTCATGTTATGAATTCCAGGCTTGATGCAGAGTGAATCTGATCACAGAATAACAATTAAGTGTTTCTAATTAGATGCATATGTATTATCTCAAAATTCCACAGCACACTCCTCAACATCTTTTGTTGCCAAATGCAAATACATTGAGGTGCTTGAGCGTGTCCAGAGAAGGGCAACGAGGCTGATGAGAGGCCTGGAGCACAGCCCTGTGAAGAGAGGCTGAGGGAGCTGGGATTGGTTAGCCTGCAGAAGAGGAGGCTCAGGGGAGACCTTCTTGCTGTCTACAACTACCTGAAGGGTGGTTGTAGCCAGGAGGAGGTTGCTTTCTTCTCTCAGACAACCAGCACCAGAACAAGAGGACACAGTCTCAAGCTGTGCCAGGGGAAGTTTAGGCTGGAGGTGAGGAGAAAGTTCTTGCCTGAGAGAGTCATTGACTGCTGGAATGGGCTGCCCAGGGAGGTGGTGGAGTCACCGTCCCTGGAGGTGTTCAAGGTGCGCTTGGACTTGGCACTTGGTGCCATGGTCTGGTCTTGAGGTCTGTTGTAATGGGTTGGACTTGATGATCTTTGAGGTCTCTTCCAACCTTGGTGATACTGTGATACTGTGGTTGTTTTATCTCTTCCTCTCTTTCTCCTTGTGATAGGAACCCTGCTGGGGCATTATTTTGATATTAAACACCCACAGACGGTTGCCTTGTCCTTTCCTTTTGTTTAGTGTGAAGGCAAAGACATAGCTACACAAGAAGAGCACAGATCCCTTTCTTGAGTTAACAGATCATAGAATCATAGAATGGTAAGGTTGGAAGGGACCTCAAAGATCATCTAGTTCCAANNNNAAAGCCCCTCGCGCCCCCCCCCCCTGCCATAGGCAGGGACACCTCCTGCTAGTACAGGTCACTCAAGACCTCATCCAATCTGGCCTTGAACACCTCCAGGGAGGTTGTGGAGCACAGAATCACCCAACGTGATCTTTGGTCAGTCTAAATCTCCCCTCTACCAGTTCAAACCCATTGCCCCTTGTCCTGGCATTGCAAGACCTTGTCAATAGTCCCTCCCCAGCCTTCCTGTAGATCCCCTTCAGATACTGGAAGGCTACTCTAAGGTCTCCTGGAAACCTTCTCTTCTGCAGGCTGCAGAGCCCCAACAGAGAGTTGTCCTCATAGCAGGGCTGCTGCAGCCCTCTTAGCATCTTGGTGGCCTTCTCTGGACCCACTCTAACTGTTCCATGTCCTTCCTGTGCTGGGGGCTCCAGAACTGCACACAGCATCTTCTTGGCCCTCCTTTTTCTAAAGGAAAGATGCTTGACAGTTCTTCAGCACTTTCCACAGCTGCAGTATGCCTGAGGCTGTGCCACATGTACGTTTCTGAAATATGGTATTGCACTGCTTTGTACATCAAAGTGCTCCAGGAAAACATGTCTCTATATGTACAGATGTATTACTCTTCTGTGATCCATGAGGACTGATTAATAAGCACAGGAACTGGGTCAAGAATTTTGTAATTGGAAATGTTTACTTCCTAAAAAAAAAAAAAAAAAAAATATTAAAAATGGAGTCATCACTGAAAGAAACCAAGTGGATTTTAGATGGAAAACTGTCATAATCCAGCAGCCTTCACACCATCTCCTTTCTGTTCTTTTCTGGTGCTTTAAAAAGCTACCTGGAATTGTCCCAGAGGTATGAGGCAATGATTACTTCTTGATGCTTTACCTGGTTTGGAACTCGGGACACAGAGATCTACAGGCTACTAAATTCCCTATTTCCTTGTGGCTTTGATTTCTAGTGCCATGAAATACAAAAGGATCACATGCACAGATGCTTGGGGAAAGCTTGTCCAATTTTTCAGACATCTAGGGATAACGGGGAGCATATTTAACTGAGAAAGTGAAAATGTTTCTTGCATCAGCAAAGCATTTGTATTTCTAAAGTAAAATACTTTTTAATTACTACAAAATCACTTCTGTAAGTGATAGTGAAGTTGTGTTTTATTTTTCTTTTTGCCTAGCCTTGACTTTTTCCTCCGAAGAGGTAAAATTAACTTCTTTCCTGATTTAAATGTAACAAATGCATTTGTTTCATATGAACACATAACTATGTTGTTCAAGGCCAGGTTGGAGGAGGCCTTGAGTGACCTGTACTAGTGGGAGGTGTCCTGCCTGTGGCAGGGGTTTGGAACTAGATGATCTTTGAGGTCCTTTCCAGCCTTACCATTCTGTGATTCTATTTGTGTGCTGTTGGAATGTAGGTTCCTAAGGTATTTTGCACCACCTGAACCAGCTAGTCCCTGGTGTACATGGCAGAGGACTCTGAGAGATGAAGAGTGCAGTAGCCAGGGCTCTAGCAGATCTCTACTCTGAAGACCTTCCTTTCCCTCACTTTTGTTCCCCAGCCAGCTCTGGTTATTGATCATCCCCACGTCAGAAGGCACCGAAGGCTGTGTGGGGGAATGGAATTTAGATACATACAAACAGAGACCGTAGATGAATTTATGCTTGAATTTGTAAAGGAGGTGGCATGAGCAGGGTTTTGAGGTTTTTCTTCTCAGTGGAGTGGGGGTCTCTAGATTTATGATGACTCCCTGTGGCAGGGGGTTGGAACTAGATGATCCTTGAGGTCTCTTCCAGCCTTACTATTCTATGATTCTATGACACTAAGCAAGTTCTTCAATGATGGGAGAAAGATGGAGGTGATTAAGAGAGAGAACAGAAAGGTCTTTCAGCACAGCTTCTTACCTGATCCTCTCATCTCTCTGTCTTTTGGGTTTTGTTTTTACTGTTAAGTTCTTCAACCTGGACTATCTTTTGTAAACTTTATCCATCACAGTTGTGTCCTCACCTGTGGTCTTTTCTGCTTACAGCAGTATAGATCTTTAACTGTGCTAACAGAGAACATGCTTGCTAATTCCTTGATAACCTGGGAAGCATAAAGCTGGAATTCTTATTATTACAGCAGATCTATTTTTCTTTCCAAGAGAACTTCAGACAACAAATACCAGTCATAACGTCCATATTCTATATGCTGCCTTCTCCCTTATAAATCTAAAGCTAGGGGGGAAAAAAACCCAGCAAAAAAGAAAAAAGCTAATTGGCAATCCTCTTCTAGTTATCATTCATGTGGCAGAAGTTCAAATCCATTCTTGCTATGTCAGAACAGATTTGCTTATTCCCTGCTGTCACCAACATTTTCAGCTTATTAATGTTGTCATACTCCTTCCCATTAGCCTCTCCATATGTCACAGACATGTCATTATTAAGTGGTCAGTGCTGATTTAAATGTTTGTGATTACTCAAAGGAGTTTTGTTCTCCTTTCCACCCCATCTTGGAGTGTGCATCTTCCTAAGGGTGCATGCTCTAGCGTGCTTCAGTCTTTCACTGCCTTGCCATGTTCTAGTCCAAGTGCTAAGACTACAGGTCATAAAGGGCACCCACATTCTTCTGCTTTTAAAATCATTAAATAAGTCAGTGCAAAATTAGAACAGTGTTGGGTGACAGGGGTTTGATGGCAAAGACATGCCTGAAAAGGAAAGTGTCTACACTGGGCAGCAAACACTGAAAACAGTTTATGGAAATGGAGATTGTTTTATAAGGAAACACGGGGCTGGGGTGGGAGTGGCTGGAGAGCAGCCAAACAGAAAGGGATCTGGGGGTGCTGATTGACATCTGCCTAAACTTGAGCCAGCAGTGTGCCCAGGTGACCAAGAAGGCCAATGGCATCCTGACCTGCATCAGCAATAGTGTGGCCAGCAGGAGCAGGGAGCTCATTCTCCCCCTGGACTCTACACTGCTCAGGCCACACCTTGAGTCCTGTGTCCAGTTCTGGGCCCCTCAATTTCAGAAGGACATTGAGGTGCTTGAGTGTGTCCAGAGAAGGGCAACGAGGCTGGGGAGAGGCCTGGAGCACAGCCCTATGGAGAGAGGCTGAGGGAGCTGGGATTGGTTAGCCTGGAGAAGAGGAGGCTTAGGGGAGACCTTCTTGCTGTCTGCAGCTACCTGAAGGGTGCTTGTAGCCAGGAGGAGGTTGCTTTCTTCTCTCAGGCAAGCAGCACCAGAACAAGAGGACACAGTCTCAAGCTGTGCCAGGGGAAGTTTAGGCTGGAGGTGAGGAGAAAGTTCTTGCCTGAGAGAGTCATTGACTGTTGGAATGGGCTGCCCAGGGAGGTGGTGGAGTCACCGTCCCTGGAGGTGTTCAAGGCAGGTTTGGACGTGGCACTTGGTGCCATGGTCTGGTCTTGAGGTCTGTGGTGATGGGTTGGACTTGATGAGCTTTGAGGTCTCTTCCAACCCTGGTGATACTGTGACGAAGCAAACGGAGTTTTTTATTCTGAGAATGAAGGCTTTTAGAAGATAGAGAGGTCAACTGAGGAAATAAAATGTAATTGGGGAAGGTGATACTGTGTTTGCAACAGGATGAAAGAACAGAATGAAATTTAAATCTCAGCTAAGGTGTATACAACCTTAATAAACCTTTGGTTGGGAGCAAAATAGCAGACAGTGTATGGCTTCCAAGTCTCTGCACTTGACAAGGCATTGAGGCCAGGTATTAAACACTTGGAAGTATTTATTCTGCACCAGTTTTTATGTTTCTATGAGGGTGCCCTAACTTTATTTTTATTGGAAAATTTGTGATGAGGCAGCACTGACTCAAATGAGCCACAGGGATAATTATATTCACTTTTATTGATAGCACTGTAATGTAAGGGCTGGACCAGCTCTGCTATGAGGGCAGACTGAGAGAGTTGGGTTTGAACTGGCAGAGGAGAGATTGAAAGTGGATGTTAAGAGGAAGTTGTTTGCAGTGAGAGCGGTGAGACACTGGCACAGGTTGCCCAGGGAGGTTGTGGAGCACAGAATCACCCAACATGATCTTTGGTCAGTCTAAATCTCTCCTCTGCCAGTTCAAACCCATTGCCCCTTGTCCTGTCATTGCAAGGCCTTNAGGAATACGATGAGACTGTATACTTTGGATCTATTGTGGATAAAAAAAAAAAAAAAAGGCTTTGCAGGAGGAATTTGGGGCTTTTGCTCTCTAGCCTGTGCTTTTACTCTGTTACTTTATGGCTTGGTCAGTCTCTGCCTGTGTTGTAGGAAAGATTGCTCACTTCTGTATGACGTTGCAAATTGTTTGCACTTGCAAAATTAAGACCACACCAACTACCTTGTGCAACAGAGTAAGGGAATGCTAGCAAGTTGTGAAAGAAAGTGTATTTGCAGGCTCCTGGTAGATTCCAATAGCCTTAAGTGTCCATAAATCCCTGGATTTTGCTCAGTTCTCCTAGACTGTTGGGTTTTTTTCAGATACCTGGAGTTAGGCTGCTTACTTTTTGCCATGAGTGTTTACCATCGAATGATTTGTTTCTGAAACTAATAAATAAGTGTAACTCAGGATGCTCCCGTAGCAGAAGGGCTAAGGGTTTAAGATGTGAGTAGATAATCTGTCTACAATCCATATTGTAATAAAACTTGCATTGACCCAGCTATGCTTGTGCAGACTTGAAGTGAAACCTGATTTGGAGTTTCTAGTGCAGAGCATTGAATAAGCTTGGCTGTTTTCTGAATCCATCTTCAGCTGTCTTTCTTTCCAACTTCAGCCCAAAGGATATAAACTATGCACATGGCATGCTCAATATATGAGACAAAGATGGGACAGACACCAAACAACCTGGGAGGAATGGTGATCCAAGGTGAATTTTTTTGCTTTCAAATGAAATAGGCTACTGTGTTATCTGTAGGGCCTAAGAGGTGATTCGAGGGGGTCACAGGAGAGCTCTGAGTTGCTCAGAATGAAGAAAATAAATCCCAGTTGTCAATTCAGGCTCTGCAGCTGTGACTGAGAATGATAGATAGATTTTCTTTTCCACTAGATTTACTCTCTGATATCTGAGTTTATCACTCAAGCCAGGACTATTCATCAACTTTCCTGTCGATAATCCAAGCCTAAGTCAGCAAGCTACACTTGTCTGATTCACTCCCCAAAAACTCACAAAAGCATTCCTGCTGCTTTTTGCCTCAGCCTTAGCAAAAGGGGAAGGAACATAGCTGTGAGAAACTGCTGTCCATTGAATGGTCTCCAAGAGGCATTGGAGGTGATCTGTGTAATGATGTACAGTCTCCAAAGGCTGTCACCTAGGCACTGGCAGGTAGTGAGCTGTTGTGTTTCTGTTTCGATGTTACTTAATGGCAATCCAATAAATCAAACAAACAGAAACCCCCCAAACAAACAAAATCAGTGATGAATGAGCAAGTAAGTCCAGTTACTACTGGAGAGGGGTTGATGTTGCAAAAATGGATGCAATATTTGCCTCAGAACAGATGCCATATGCCCCTGGCACAGCACAGGTACACGGCCACAGTGCCTTCACAGAAGCAATAATGGCTGCTGGGGACTCCAAAGCAGAAGTTTCAGGGTAATATGTGGATGTTAATAAACAAGTAGAACCCCATCTCTGGAGGCTGATATTCCAGTGGCAAAGGGCTGATTTATCTTTTCAATCCTAGATTACTTCTGACCTAGCCTCTGCCCTTCATTAACAGTGTATTGGTCTGTACATTTACTCACAGTTTCCTGAATGTTACAGGTCTCAAATGACACTAGCATCTCTTATCAATAGCTGACCATACAGTGTTTGTATGTAGGCAGAATTTTAGTTCAGGGAAGTTGAGAGATAAAGGTGACAAATATGCCAGGTTGGAAAGTCCTAAACCTATCACAGTCAGCACTAGCTGCAGCTGACTCTGCTTTGCCCTGGTTGTCTTCCTCTTTTCCCTCATCCAGATATTAGCTGTCTTGAGCTGCTTGTGATCTCAGGGCCCACATGTATCCTGTCTGCTCACAGTGTGGGTGAGCCTTTCTGAACCTGAGCTCATTATTGGACTGTTGGAGTGGGTCCAGAGGAGGCCACGAAGATGCTCAGAGAGCTGGAGCAGCTTGGCAATGAGGACAGGCTGAGAGAGTTGGGGCTCTGCAACCTGGAGAAGAAAAGGCTTCCAGGAGACCTTAGAGTAGCCTTCCAGGATGTGAAGGGGGCCTACAGGAAGG
>VWZE01006218.1:79886-97905 GCA_013396675.1 Eubucco bourcierii | reverse complement strand
AGGACAGAGCTCTCTCTGGCAGTGTTTTACTGCAGTAGAAATGGTCAATATATGGCAGTGATCTTCAAAAGCCTGACACACAGGCACATCACAGTGCCTAAATCAAAGCATCAGCTGACTGCACCTCACCAGCAGCCTCCCATGGGGTTTCCACCACAGGTTTAAATTGATGCCACCACAATCCTTGTTCAGGTTTAGAATGGATTGTTCAGGATCTTAGTCAGAAAATAACTGATATATTTTACTGATGTTAAAACCTAAAAGGGTCCCATTTCTAAGTAAGATCACCTTACTTTAAGGAACTCTGTCAGACACACAAAACTTTTAATTTGGAGATGATCTCAAAAAGCTATTAAAAATATTAAAAGACATTAAAAACAAAACAAAACAAATAAACACCACATAGAGAGCTGCAGTTCAATCAACAACTCCGCCTCGTGCACACCAAATGCTCCAGAACCAGGACAAAAAACAACCAGGGAGTCTTCACTGCCTGAGAGAAGTGCAAAGATAAAGCAAGGAGCATCCTAATTACTTTTGATCATCAAAGGTTCAAGTCAGCACCCTTCAGCATAGGCAAGGTGAGTTTTACTTGGATAATTTATTGTCTAGAACTGCCTCTGGGCTGTTCCAGTCACTCAGGATCAATTTTATCCCTTTTGTGGCTTTGGAGAGTGATTTGGAACCCAACAGCCCAGGTAACTGCTGTATGGGATTCTTCTCATTTTGACTGGGGAGAAGAAGCTAAAGACAGGGCTAAAAGGGAGCTCAGCATTCAGCCTCACCAGCTGCTTCTCCATATCCTCATCCCGGGGTGAGCTGATGAAGATTGTGTTCTGCATCAGTCCTACAAAGCACCAGAAAGTATCCGACTCATCTAGGACCTCTGCCAGGAGTGGAGCAACCAGGTCAGACATGCCCTGGGAGTATCCAATTGTTGGGTTAAAGACTGCATAGTTCAGCAAGATCCTCCTGGAGAAGAGATGCAAAAAGAGAGGTGAGACACAGGAGAGGGCAGGTCACAGCTGAGTCCAGCATCCCCTCACTCCTACCACCCAAACCTCCACCACCCAGGCTGAGTGAGCCACAGAGCAGGAGGTCAACAGATCACTCTTGCCATCTAAAAGATCAACTTGCAATGGCACCCAGAGGCTTGTGAGCTTGCATGCTGCATCCCACAGAACTGCTTTCCCTGGAAGAACCATGTCTAGAAGCACAACAAAGACACACTAACACTACACCTAACTGGAACTCTCCTTGGTATTTGAGGATAATTTGCATCAATCCATTCAGGATTAAATACCATTTTGCATTAATCCATTCAGGGTTAAACCCTTTGGCATTAATCCAGAGAAGCTCCTGGATGGGGAACAAGAACTCTGAGGAGCACATGGCAGCTTAAGACAATAGATTTGAGGAGAACACCTGAGGCTCCAGTTCTCCAGCCACAGTACAGCCCACTGGGAGCAGTGCACTGGGAACAAGCAGCACTGTTCATCTCAGGTACAAAGACAAATGAGCCTCTTGTAAGGTGCTTTAACAGGTACAGATAAACCCTGCTGCAAAAATCAGCCCAGTGAAATAAATTCCAGGAGATTTTCAATACACAGACACCAAAAGAGAAGGAAAAAAAAAATAAAGCATTCAAAAATATTTAAGAGGAAAGAAATGAAGGGGAAAGGTGATAGTACAGCTTGAGGTAAGCTCTTGGGTTCGAGATGCTTAGTTGGACACATAGTACCAAGGGTACTCTGCTCTCTGACACTGATTTTGGTCAGGCATGCAGTTAATAGAAAGCAGTCTTTAGAACAAGAGGGAATAGCCTCAAGCTGCAGCTGGGTAGGTTTAGACTGGACATCACAGCAAGAGTGGTCAGGCCTTGGAATGTGCTGCGCAGGGAGGTGGTGGAGTCACCAATCCTGGATGTGTTTAAAAGTCGTTTGGATGTAGTGCTTGAGGGTATGGTTTGGGGTGAACCTTGTAGAGTAGGGTTATAGGTTGGACTTGGTGATCTTGAGGGTCTTTTCCAACCTGAGTGTTTCTGTGATTGTGTGATGCCTACAGATCCATAGGGTTAGATGAAACACAACTGTTCTGTAAATACACATTCACAAGTCACAAACAGAGCTCTGGTGTGCACCAGGGGAATCACAGACCAAGGAAGTGCCCACGACTCTGCTGCAGCACCCATGACCCTCCCACAGCCCCCATGACCCTCCCACAGTCACAGCCAGCTCACACCTTTTCCATGCCCATGCCCAGGGAAGACAGGGGCTGGGAGGAGGGGTTGTTATGTCCAGAAGTCAATGGGTAAAGGAGCAGTGAAAGCACTGGGGGAGAGGTTCATGTTTTGGCATCACTTGTGTGCTGGTCTGAAGTTCATTAGAATATTTTAATGAGAGAAATTAGACCATTGGTTGTGAAAAGAAAATAATGATGAAGTCTACATCACTCATTGGTTTGCTGAGAGGCATAAAAAGCTGAAATGTCAACAATTTGTCCCACTCTGTGTCCTGGGACGTTTCCCTGCTCCAATATCTCTCCACTAACAAATGACAAGTAAGCTCTGATGACTGGTTTGGTTTCTGGCTGGGAAGGGAGATAGAGAGGGAGAAAGAGGGAGTAGTTTTGAGTCCTTCTGGCAGTTTGTCCAGGAGGGAGTTTGGATTTCTGTATTATTTCTAACTTGTATGTAACTGCAAATACTTGTAAATAGATTGTCTATATAGAATCATAGAATGGTTTACATTGGAAGGGACCTCAAAGATCATCCAGTTCCAACCTCCTGCCATGGGCAAGGACACCTCCCACTAGAACAGATTGCTCAAGGCCTCATCCAACCTGACCTTGAACACCTTCAGGGAGGGAGCATCCAAAACCTCCCTGGGCAACCTGTGCCAGTGTTTCACCCCTCTCACTGCAAAGAACTTCTTCTTAACATCTAGTTTAAATCTTCCCTCTTCCAGTTTAAACCCACTACTCCTCATCCTGTCATTACAAGACTTGTAAATATATTGTGTATATATGCTTGTAAATTTTGCCATGCTGTAAATCTAGCTTCATCTTACTTCTAAGCTGTCTGAGTAAATTCCAGTAGCGTGTGTGTGGAAAGTTCCTAACCCATCACAACTTGGTACCAGTCACAGGATCACAGGATCACAGGACATTAGGGGTTGGAAGGGGCCCAAAGAGATCATTGAGTCCAACCCCCCTGCCAGAGCAGGACCAGACAATCTAGCTCAGGGCACACAGGAACACATCCACACAGGCCTTGGAAGCCTCCAGAGAAGGAGACTCCACAACCTCTCTGGGCAGCCTGTGCCAGGGCTCTGTGACCCTTACAGCAAAGAAGTTCCCCCTTGTGTTGAGCTGGAGCCTCCTGTGCTGCAGCTTCCATCCACTGCTCCTTGTTCTATCCCAGGGAGCAAGTGAGCAGAACCTGTCCCCCACTCTTGACCCCCAGCCCTGAGATATTTATGAACATTTATTAAATCACCTCTCAGCCTTCTCCAGACTAAACAGTCCCAGGTCCCACAGCCTCTCCTCATCAGGCATAAGGCAGCCACCACATGCACGGTGACCTTCAGCCTTTTCAATGCAGTCCACCAGCAGCCTGGCCCTCAGGGGCCATACATTTCTATACATTCTATACAGAACATGTTGCTTGGGACACCAAGATCAGAGCCTTCACCTCATGGTTTCCACGTTGGGGTTGCCCTCCCCTCGGAAGAACTGGTTGCTGCGGTCAGTCCTCACCACGTCTTTATCCACCGTGAACTGGACGTTACGCCAGAAATCCTTCTGCTCATCTGGAGTCATTGAGAGCCTGCAAATGGAGCAGCACCAGGAGCACGTTGCCAAGAGGGGCAGAGGATTGCCCCGAGGAACTAATGCCTCGTTTTGGCAAACAGGAGCAGTCTGCAGAGGAAAACTACTCCTGTGCGGAGTTTTGTTATCACCCTGAAAAACAGACAGGAAGGTCTGTCCAGAAGGGCAGATTTTCTGTCCAAAGAGATTCCTAGAAGGAGCCTCCCAGGTTATAAATGTGAGGACATAGAATCATAGAATGGTAAGGTTGGAAGGGACCTCAAGGATCAGCTAGTTCCAACTCCCTGCCATAGTACCCCCACTCACTAGTACAGGTCACTCAAGGCCTCCTCCAACCTGCCCTTGAACACCTCCAGGGAGGGAGCAGCCACAACCTCCCTGGGCAACCTGTGCCAGTGTCTCACCACCCTCACTGTAAAGAACTTCTTCCTAACATCCAGTCTAAATCTCCCCTCTGCCAGTTCAAACCCATTGCCCCTTGTCCTGTCATTGCAAGACCTTGTCAATAATCCCTCCCCAGCCTTCCTGTAGGCCCCCTTCAGATACTGGCATGATATGTTTGCTGTGATAAACTCTACTTTAGAAGCAGTTGGACTCTTCTGATTGGGCTACAGCAGAACTCACCTCTCTGTTACAATTGTCTCTATTAATAACAACAATGCTGCCCCTCTCCAGCTGAAATGCACCCACAAGTAGTTTACAATCATAGAATCATAGAATGGTAAGGTTGGAAGGGACCTCAAAGATCATCCAGTTCCAACACCCTGCCATAGGGAGGGACACCACCCACAGGTGTGTACAGGTCACTCAAGGCCTCATCCAACCTGGCCTTGGACACCTCCAGAGAGGGAGCAGCCACAACCTCCCTGGGCAACCTGTGCCAGTGCCTCACCACCCTCACTGTAAAGAACTTCCTCCTAACATCCAGTCTAAATCTCCCCTCTGCCAGTTCAAACCCATTGGCCCTTGTCCTGTCATTGCAAGACCTTGTCAATAGTCGCTCCCCAGCCTTCCTGTAGGCCCCCTTCAGATACTGGAACATGCAGTTCTTGTGGTAGTTAACTTCTCTGAACTAGATACCAGTTCTTCTTCCCTATTTGTACACCCAGACACCTTCATAAAGAAATAGAAGATGCCATTTTCACCTCCAGTCTCCTAAACCAAGCATGATATGTGATGTGCTTCCCTAAGTGGTACCGGTGAGCATGTTTGAAGACCACGAGCTCCAGACCCTCAGGAGCTCTGCTGTGCCTGACACACCTCCTTCACCACCCCTCTCATCTCTCTACTCCAACTGGTTTCTCCTGCAGCAAAAATGCAGAAGCTTCATTCAGCACCATCAGTATTCCTGTGATGTCAGGCATGAGGAGAGACGATCGGGAGAGGATGAAGGTGGTCCCTTACCTTTTCTCCTGGATCTCGAAGTATTCCTTCCTCTTCTGCAGTCTCAGTGCCTCCCTCTCTTCCGAGGTGGACTCATAGCTGTAGTAGTGCAGCAGGAAGGGCCACACCTCCCCACGGATGGAAACATCAATCCCACCAAAGAAAATGGCCTGGAAGAAGGAGCAAAAGTTACAACTGGCACAGTTTTAACATTGCCCAGAACAGCAACACGAAGCTGCTCGCTGCTGTGCTGTGGTGGCTTTGCAGTTCCTCGCTGACAAGTGACGCCTTGATTCAAGCTCCTGCAATTTGCACATGTTTAGAGGGAAAGTGCTGGCCTTCTATTCCCAGACGAGACACAAATCGGGCTCATTTCAATGTCAATAACCCCCCCTGGAGAGGCTCTATGATTAACGTGTCGTTCTCATGTCACGGCTTAATCCTGGGTCCCGGAGACACTGCATCTCACTGCAAACTTCTCTCTCAGGACCTGCACCCAGTGCTCCCCTGCATGTTTTCATGCAGTAAGCTCCATCTTCCTCTCTTTGATTCGTTCACACTGCATTTTGTGAACACGTCGAGCAGCGGACGCTTTGCTTTGCTAACTCCAGCTGGCAGCAGAAGCTGGACTGCTCCTGCTCCAGCGTCAGGGAGATGCTCTGCTAGACTCATCTGCAAGACCTCCAGCCAAGCTCTCTATGCCCATCTTTACATGCCCAGGTGCCCAGTTGTTGCCCCTAGCAGGAAAGTAAACTCTTGCAGCTTCCGCCGGGGCACTCACACTTTGCAGCAGGAGAGAAAGGCTCAAACCCACAGCAGCAGGAGCTCTCCTCTCACCTTAGAGTCGTGGAATCACAGAATCATACCTTCTGCAGCTTGTACTCCTCTTCCACCTGTCCAGACTCATTCAGGTGATGGAGCCAGGCAGACACATCAAGACGTTTGTAGGTGTTCTCCTCCGGGTGGGTTTCTGAGGAGGGCAGCTTGGGGCGGCGGATGGAGAACTGCATACAGGTCTTTTCATCACTGAGCTGCTGAACCAGGGGAAACAAAACCAACATCTGGAGGCAGAAGCCAGGGAGAGCAGCAGAAACTCAGTGGTTTTTCAGAGCAGGGAAAACCTTTTTGCGTGGCTGGTGTAGGATTAAGCATCGAGATGCTGCACACGGGGAGGGTGGGGGTTCCCCCCACCCCCAAATTCCAACCATTACAACAGGAAGGGTGATTAAAATAATTTAAAATCTTGAGTATCACCAAACAGTTTCATCTTAAAAAAAAAAAAAAAAATTTAAAAAATCGTTTCCATTCCTCCCTCAATCTTATCCCTGACCTGAAACTGAATTAATGCTGCTTACAGCAAAACTTCACCCTGCCAGGAATGCCTGCAATAAATTACATATGATTGGCCATATACAAAGGGATTGCTGTTAGGCAAGCAGGGAACTGCACTGCCAGGCTCTCTAAGGGCACTCACGATCCCAGTGCAAGACTGCAGCTGACATTTAATTTAAAAATCAAAGGTTGCTCAATGCAAAAAGTGAGCCCATGCGACCATAATAAGAAAAGCAGCAGGGGGGCTCTGTGGGAAGGATGGAAATTTAAAAATCACTGTTTCTAATAAGCACATACAGTATCTTAAACAGATAATTAAAGAGCTCTTATCACATTTGTATGTAGATTGAACAAAATATGGCACCATGCCCTGTCAAAACATTTTCCAGAGCGGTGTGCTAGGCTTCACAAAATGGATGCAAGGGCTCTGACAGAATTTCAGACCTACCACTGCAGATTTCCCAGCCACCTTCCATGCCTAAAGCACACTGCTGACCTGTCAGGGTTACGAGAACAACCACCTAAGCAAGTCTCCTGGACTGCCTTCCCCTGTATTCCACAGGCAGAGCAGGAATGTGTGCAGTTCTGGAACCCTCAGCACAGGAAGGACATGGAAGTGTTGGAGGGGGTCCAGAGGAGGGCCACAAAGATGATCAGAGGGCTGGAGCAGCTCTCCTATGAGGACAGGCTGAGGGAGTTGGGGCTCTTCAGCCTGGAGAAGAGAAGGCTTCGAGGGGACCTGATAGTAGCCTTCCAGTATCTGAAGGGGGCCTACAGGAAGGCTGGGGAAGGATTATTTACAAGGTCCTGCAATGACAGGACAAGGGGCAATGGGCTTAAACTGGCAGAGGGGAGATTTAGACTAGATGTTAGGAGGAAGTTCTTTACAGTAAGGGTGGTGAGGCACTGGCACAGGTTGCCCAGGGAGGTTGTGGATGCTCCCTCCCTGGATGTGTTCAAGGCCAGATTGGATGAGGCCTTGAGTGAGCTGTACTAGTGGGAGGTGTCCCTGCCTATGGCAGGGGGTTGGAACTAGATGATCCTTGAGGTCCCTTCCAACCTTACCATTCTATGATTCTATGATTCTATGAATGGATGGGGATAAGCAAGTACAAATGAGACCTCAGGTCTGACTTGCAGTTGCATCCTAAACAACAGGCAACGTGGTGCAGCTTCCTGCCTGATTGGTGATGTGAGCTCAGAGCTTCTTTACCATGAGGGTGGTGGAGCACTGGAACAGGCTGCCCAGGGAGGTGACTGAGGTTCCATCCCTGGAGATATTCAAGGTGAGGCTTGACAGGGCTCTGGGCAAACTGATCTAGTTGAGCATGTCCCTGCTTACTGTAAGGGGGCAGGGGGGGGAAATGTTGGACTAGATGACCTTTGGAGGTCACTTCTGACCCAGACCATTCTATGATTCTGTGATTCTGTGGTTCTATAATCCTGTGATTCTATGATTCTGTGATTATAAGATTCTATGACACTATGATTCTATGATTCTGTGATTCTGTGGTTCTATAATCCTGTGATTCTATGATTCTGTGATTATAAGATTCTATGACACTATGATTCTATGATTCTGTGATTCTGTGGTTCTATAATCCTGTGATTCTATGATTCTGTGATTATAAGATTCTATGACACTATGATTCTATGATTAATTTCTCCACCACACTCCCCTGGCTCAAAACCTAAGTGTGAAATATCTGCTGGGGAACCCCTCTTTGCCCATGAACCTTGCTCAGGTACCTGGTCCTTGAGATGGGTCTCTGTGCAGTACTTCCATTGCTGAAACACTTCAGACAGTTTATCCAGGCCACCATGGTGAAAATGGAAGATCTTGTACTGACTCTCCCTGCTTGCAACAACCAGCTGCCCACAGGTGCATGCCTCATCACTGTGGGACAAAACAATGGGGACAACCATCAGGACAAAGAAGTGTTGAGTGGGAAGGGAAAACATCAGATGAGAGAGAGCAGAAAGGAAATCACAAAGGAATGTAGCACCGAGTTGCTCCTTGAAACAGGGCACAGAAGTAATTTTTCAGCGCTGGGGTTTGGTGATCCTTATAGGTCTCTTCCAACTTGAGATATTCTATGATTCTAGGACAAGGCCATAGTAAGCATTTTCCCCCAGAAGCTCCACTCATGTCTGGTGGTGACATTCTTTTACCCTTTCATCACATGAAGGAATTCAGTTTGGTTTTCTCTGGACACAAAAACCCCAAAAGTCTGCCCCAGTGATATTAAAGCAGTGCACAAAGCCAGCTGCCTAGGGATGAGTAGATTTGGTTACACACACTATGCCTAAAGAAGCAGCAATGACAGCAAAAAGAGGGAGTAAAAATGTTTAAGATACATTCTGTAATAATTTGAAAGATAATTGAAGAAGCTAAGAGCAGCAGGAACACAGAGAAGCCCTGGGGAGGGGCAGGCAAGGGACCATAGGGGTGTTCAAGAAGATGTGGTGATCAGGACATAGTCTAGTGGTCATGGGGGTTGGGTTATGGTTGGACTTGATGGTCTTAAAGACTTTTTCCAACCTTAATGATTCTGTGAGTCTATAGATGAAGAGATGTCTTCCACACTTCCAGGTTATTTGAAACACTCCTGGTAAGACAGCTAAAAGCAGCCTTTGCCTTACTAGGCACAAAAGTCCTTCAGGCCCTATAAATGTAACTCAGAGGCTCTTCTGGGAAAGGCTGATACTTGCTGTCCTGGAGACAACCATTAGGGAAAGAATTCCAAGAGGGACTGTAGAAGCCATCTGCCTCCAGAACCCAGCGTGCACTGATCCAGAACACACACTCACAGCACACACAGTAAGACCTTACCTGAAAAAGAGGCGAAGGGATCGCATTTGTCCTAGGTCCACTCTAAAGACACCACAGACCTGCTCCAGGGCAAAGACTTTCTGCTGTTCATCCCATCTGGTGCCCTGTGTTTGCCCATTATTCTCCTGGAACTGGGCACTGGTGTCAAGGCTGGAGGCAGAGCTGGTGGAGCAGGTCATGCGATTGTCACACGTGTCCCTGCAGGCAAGAGGATAAAGCCCCCCCAGGACATCAGCCAAAGGCTGCAGGGGCAGGAGATGCCCACAGACACTCCACACTAAAACCTTTTGTCAGAGCTCTGAAATTGGAATTCACTGCAGGGGCTGAGGAGTCAATAACTGACAGCCCACATAAGAGACTAGATCATTTAAATTTAATTCCCTAATTTTTATATAATCCCCTGAAATGATCCTGGTTTTGGTCTGTTCCTGAATTCCACACAGAACTAGGGAGAAGAAGCCCAGTGTGGGAACAGCCCAGACTCCTCCAAGGAACAGCCTCTTCCCTGATTCTTGGTGCAGCACAAGGACCAGTTTGGGAATCCCACCAGTACAGCAGGTACTTGCTGGCTCTCCAGCCCACACCACAGAGCCCTTCAAACCATTATGCCTTGGGACTGATGACCCCTTTGGATGGTAAACCTTAGGTCACTGAAAAAAACATCATTGAAGAACTCCTGGTGCTCCTCAGGCTGCTTTGGCAGCTTTAGCAGTTCTCAGTGAATGAGTTCCAAGGAAGAGACTTGTCCCACAGCTCAAGTGACCTCTTTGTGCAGCTGCTCCAAGCCCAGGCAGGAACAGGAGGAGTGAGCACATTCTGACAGCAGCATTCACAGAATCACAGAAAAACTCAGGTTGGAAAAGCCCCTCAGGATCACCAAGTCCAACTGATACTCCTAAACCATATCCCCAAGCACCACATCCAAACAACTTTCAAACACATCCAGGGTTGGTGACTCCATCACCTCCCTGGGCAGCACATTCCAGTGCCTTACCACTCTTGCTGGGAAAAGCATTTTCCTTATGTGCAGTCTAAACCTACCCAGTCACAGCTTGAGGCCATTCCCTCTTGTTCTATCACTAATTACCTGTGAGAAGAGACCAGCACCAACCTCTCCACAACCTGCTTTCAGGTAGCTGTAGGTAGCAATGAGGTCTCCCCTCAGCCTCTTCTTTTCCAAACTAACCAGCCCCAGCTCCTTCAGTCACTCCTCATGAGATTTATTCTCTAGGCCCTTCCCCAGCTTTATCACCCTCCTCTGCACTCACTCCAGCACCTCCACATCCCTCTTGTAATGAGGTGCTGCAAACAGAACACAATACTCAAGGTGTGTCCTCAACAGAGCAGAGTACAAGGGGACAATCACCTCCCTGCTCCTGATGGATATAGCATTTCTAATACAATCCAGGATGCCATTGGCCTTCTTTGCCACCTGGGCACACTGCTGGTTCATGATCAGGATCTTATCATGATCAGTAACATCCATAGCTATTTCCCCTCAACTCGAGTTTCTCATTGTGCCTTTGCAAGTGGACCTGGATTTCATAGTCACAGAATGGTTTAGGTTTGAAGGGGCCTGAAAGATCATCCAGTTCCAAGCCCCTGCCATAGGCAGGGACACCTCCCACTAGAACAGGTTACTCAAGGCCTCCTCCAACCTGGCCTTGAACACCTCCAGGGAGGGAGCAGCCACAACCTCCCTGGGCAACCTGTGCCAGTGCCTCACCACCCTCACTGTAAAGAACTTCCTCCTGACATCCACTTTCAATCTCCCCTCTGCCAGTTCAAACCCATTGCCCCTTGTCCTGGTATTGCAAGACCTTGTCAATAGTCCCTCCCCAGCCTTCCTGTAGGCCCCCTTCAGATACTGGAAGGCTACTACAAGATCTCCTTGAAGCCTTCTCTTCTCCAGGCTGCAGAGCCCCAACTCTCATAGCCTGTCCTCACAGGAGAGGTGATTTGTGGCTATGAACTTCAGACAAATGGTTTCCACTTGTAAACAAGAAATATTGGTGAGTTAAGGAGCAGGAAATCACACGTGAGCTCTTTAATCCATCTAAAGCAGAGAGTGAACCCAACCAGTTCCCAGTATGCAAGGAGCTGGCCAAGCCCCAGATATTTATTTATCTCTAAGAGTGAACTTCAAGATGAACAACCCCAGATGCCCACTACCAGCCCCAACCCCAGAGGAAAAATATCACTGCTTTGAGAACGAAGTGAATCTGCAACTGTGACCCCTTGGTTCTTCAAAAGGCCAATAGATGTGAACAATCTCAGCACAAGCCCTGAATGGGTTCTGCTGTGAAATCAGGGTTTGCAGAACAAGGGCAGGAGCAGGTATAAAGCCAGCCCCCTGCAATGCCACTTTATGCAATGTTTTCTAATCCGCTTATCTAACAATGTAGGCACTGAACGCTGAAAATCACACACTCAGCATGCATCTGCAGCACCACCACCTCAGTATGCTTTCTGAGCCTGCCCACAGTGTCTCTTCCATGGGGAAGAGCCTTATTTGCAGCATCTACCCAGGGTTCAGGTCATTGCATTCCAATGGACAGGTCTCCGGACATCCCAGTTAGTTGTGGGTGAAATTTTTATGCGAGTCTCCCCTGCGAGCCGCCCAGTTCAAAGGTGTGACCCAAAAACCACAGCGCCCACACGCATGGGGCATAAATCCCTGAGTCTCTACTTCTGCAGCATTATGTAGATGAGGCCAAGCCTAATTTACTTGCAGCCAAGAGTGGTCTCGCTCCTCTGCTGGTGAAGTTCTGCTGCTCTGTTTTTTGGAGAGAAAGCATCAAAGCAAAACTTGCACTCAAGCTCCTAGGAGGCTGAGGTCTTAGAAGTGACATGGCAATATCAACGTGGGAGCAGGGATCACTTCACATACCCAAACTCACAGAATCACAGAACTGTCAGGGTTGGAAGGGACCTTAAGGATCATCTAATTCCACCCCCCCCTGCCATGGGACACCTTCCACTAGATCAGGCTGCTCAGCCTGGCCTTAAAAAACATCCATGGATGGGGCTTCCACCACCTCCCTGGGCAACCTGTTTCAGTGTCTCACCACCAATGACAGCAGTATTTCTAGGTTAATCTTACAGTCTACTGGGATAATTCCAGGCCCCAGGGACACTTCCAGTCCCACACCACTAACTGTACCCTGGGAATTTTCCCATGTGGAAAATGGAGCTTTCTGATAAGGCTGCAAAATGTAACAGCTTCTAAAACATTCAGTATCTGGGTTGAAGTTTGTGCTCAACGATCTTGAAGGTCTCTTCCAACCAAAGACCAATTCTGTGATTGTGTGATTCATGTTAATGCAAAAGTATCAGGAGTCCTGGTAGGAGACACTTGTGCTGGACTGCTTGCTGTAAGCAGCTGGTATTTATGGAGCAACACTTCATAACAGCCACAGCTGGTTACACAGGATTTTCCTGGAGGAGATGACTCAAACCAGCTCAAAGACTAAGCAGAGGCAACCAACTCTCTAAAAACTCTTGCAGAGATGAACTGGCCAGTATGACAGAAGGCTGGAAGATGGATTGGTTGGGAGGATCACTTCCCTGCAGTTACCTTGTCACAGGCCAATGTGCCCATTCCTCAAGAATATCATCTCACTTGACCAGTGGCAGACAGACAGCTGCAAGGACAGTCTCCAGCAGAGCCAGGTGGTCTCACTTAGATTCTGCGAATCATGCAGCTCCTCAGCACCAAGTACTAGTGCCAGCTGCAGCTCCTTCTGCTCATAACCAAAATCTGTGTCAGACACACCAGTAACTACCCAAAAAACTCAGAGTCTGGGGAGCTCAGTCACAAATGTGTTGGCAATGTTATGTTTTCTGGAAACACTTCTTCAAGACAAATGTTTACAGCTCCCTTTTAGCCATCAGTTGCAAGCTTGCACACACATCCAGCACAGAGGGATGCAGTCTGATGCAATGTGTATAAGTGGAGTGACCCTTCCTGGAGAGCAAAAAAAAAAACCCAGAAACCAGTGAGTGTAAGCACAGTGCCTTGGAGTGTGCAGTCAGGGAAATTCCAATGATTTCACTGATGTAGAAGATGAAATCTGAAAGAGACATCTGTGCACTTCAAGCCCTTCAGAGAGGGCCATGAACACATACATTCATCTACAGTGCAGATGCAAAGGGAGTCCCACCTCATAGATGGGGGCATACTTGGTCACTGTGGAATTCAAGGGGGAAAAAACCTCCCTGTGTTTAAAATTACTTTTTTCCCCCTGTACATCATGACTGAAATTAAAAAAAAATACTGGAAAGATTCTAATCTGTTGGATTATTTTAAAAAATCATTTTAATACTGAGACCATTCTTCACACAGAGAAAAAAAAATACTGAAAAGATTCTAATCTGTTGGATTATTTTAAAAAAATCATTTTAATACTGAGACCATTCTTCACACAAATAACCACAAGCAGTGTGATCAATGCTGATGCTGTGGATTTGAGGGACACAAGATACACAGATGCAAGGAAAGAATTTATTACTTGCCAGACTATTCTATCTATTGGATGAGGAATTTATACCAGAGTGCCCTGCAAAAACAGAGAGCTGAAGCCCTGCAAGGCAAATAGCTGGAGGAACATTCCAGAGAGACTTTGGGTTGTGGGATCCAGGAAAAACAGAGCTCCAGCTTGTGTACAGCACTGCTCAGCAAAACAAGAGAACAAGTGCAATGGTCCACGGGAATAAAAGGGACAGGGAAAAAAAAAAATAAGGAGGATTAGCAAAACCTGAGGCAGGAAATCCATGGACATATTCATGATTCCACTTAAGCCTTCCCCCCTTGCTGAAGTCCCATTACTCTTTTGTCTCAAAACACATCTCATTCCTGCTGTTGAGCAGGAACAGGGGTGATGGATGTCCTCCACTCAACAATCAACTCCAGCAATCAACCATATCTGCATTCCTGGAGTTTTTGTAGCCCCTAAGAAAGCAAGTGACTGCATAAGGCAGCCACATCCTCCTCCCTCCACATGGGAACTCTCACACAGGGACAGACACCCTGCAAACAAGACTTGGGGTGCGCAGTGATGGAGTCACGGAACATAACCTACTGCTGGTACACACCTACAGCATAAAGAGAGATAAACCCAAGGATTATTTCTGTTGCAGAACCAGGGCAGAGACCTGCACCAATCACATGGGAAACCTCTTTCACCAGCAAAGATCTAATAACTCATTTTACAACATGATGTGACAAATGTAATTATAAGAGGGAAAGGGGCTGAAGATTACAGCCGTGATGTGGCAGTTCACTAAGCTGTCAGTATGCACCACCCGGTTCCCAGAGAGCCTCTTGCCAGAGCCAAGCCCTCCTTGGTTGGCTCTCCATCACCACTGCACTGAATCACTCTTTGGCTAATGACAGCTCTCCCTACAGCTTGAGCTATTCCTGCAGGCTGGCAGCTGAAACATCATTTATAGACAATAAGTATCATCATAATGTATGAGCATCCATGTAATGGGAATTACATGCCCCTTTTCCTCCCCAGGGGTTAGCATTTCTCTGTTTCTCCACTATTCCCCACAGGCACCGACCTTTTAGGTTCCTCTTCCTTCCAGCAAGGTGAAGGAGCTCATAGCAGCATTGGTTGCCTGAAATGTCTAAGACAGATAGCTTCAAACAAGCAATCCATCAATAAAAGTTCAAAGCTCTCCTGAAACACCCGAAAATTTAGTGTAGTGGTTGCACAAAGTGAGGTAATATTGGGCAGCTGGAACCCAAATCTATTGTTCTGATTAAAAAAGGTGTCCTTGACTCTCTACATACATAACGAGTTGTGAAACGTGCTGACTTCAGCAGCCTATAGAAGATGTGCAAAAAAAACCCAAACCCAACAGATGAACAATTTGGGATGAAGAAAAAAAAAAAAAAAGTCAAAATATTTCTGCTGGTTCTGTGCCATGTGGCAGGGCAGGAGTGGCAGGATCCCTGTGGGATGGAACCAGCTTCAGAGGAGCACGGCCATGCAGGGCCAGGTGCTGATGGCGAAACTTGCACAAGCTCCTCACATCTGATCAAGGCAGAGGAGTAACTAGGTTAAATCCACCCTTTGGCTGAAAATATTTGGAACTTGGAGTTCCTTTGCCTCAAGAGAGGCCAAACAGAAACGACTGGCAGTGACCTTGGTGAGCAGGGAAAAAGGTGTTTCGTGGCTTGGAGGGAAACCAGGCAGAGCTTCTGAAATAAAATGCCGAAACAGCCTCAAGTGGAAGTGTATCTATACATCTGCACAGGTCTGGAAACAAACCTAACAATTCTTCCTGCCTGTTGGGGAAACCTGGGAAAAACTGCCCAGGACACTCCAGTACAAAGTACAGGAATGCCAGCAAGGCCTTTCCAAAAGCTCGTTCCACCGGCGGCTTTCCATTGATCTGTTTGCTTTCAAAACATGAATTTCCTCACGTTGAACTGCACTAAATGCTATTTAGTAGCTAATTAACTTTCTGTGCTGAAAACCTCCTGTAATTGCACTTCTTTCACCTTTTTTAGCCTGAGTCCTCCAGGGAGCCCAAGCTGTCCTACGGCATTTGTTCTGCTCATTTCTATCTCACAGGCACAAGTTCCTTTCCGACACTGGACTGCCAATCACGGCTGCAGAGGTCACTGGAGACCAAATTAGGAGCACTCTGCCTCTGACAAACTTGCTTGGCTTAGCTTGCTGTAAAGGGAAAATAAAAGCTTCTAAAAAATAATTGTATCCTTTCATGCCCAGCACCAGGAAGCAGATTCAACAGAGCTTCTAAAAGTCAGCTTGTTGTTGTTACTCACTCTCCATACTGTTAATGGTATTAACAATATTCAAAGAAGAAGCTGTTTACATCTTTAAAGAGATTTCTCCCTCCCCCACCCCGTACGGGCAGGAGAACAGCGGAAGGTGGTTGGTGGTTCCCAGCCATCTACACTCCACCAGCATGGGCTGCAGGAAGGCAGCAACTTCTATATCCACCCTCTGACCTTGGGCTGTAACATCAAGTTCACGATCAGTGATGGGGCTCTGGATTTAACAACGACTCTGGGAGCACCAGCCTGACAAATCAAACATTTTAACACAAGGAAAGGAGGGATTCAGGGAAACCCGATTATGCAGCTTTGCCTTCTGATAGGCATAATTGGTTTGTCCTTGAGAAATAAAGATCAAAACAATTTGTTGTGCTTTACAAGGCTACTGCAATCTGCTTTTACAGCACCCTGCCTGCATTTCCAGAGCACAGACATCCACCTGGGGCAGGCAGAAGACACCGGGTCCACCTCTGCCACTGGCTCATCACTTCTGCCACTGCTTCACCCACTTCTGCCTCCAGTTCAGCATCCTAAATCTTGGTAGCCAAGAGCTGATCTGCTTTGATGACCCACCTCTGCCATGGTGCTGGGTGCCTGCACCCTGGGATGACCCAGCTCTGCTGCTGCTGGGTACTGCCCACCTGCAGGGCTTGCTGAGGAGGGTGGCAGTGGAGCAAGAAGCCTTTCTACACTGGGGGCTTTGTTGCTCCTCATCATTCCTCCAGGTCCTCATGGGCTGAAGGGAAGACAGAAGGTTTTTAGAGGAGGCATTAGAAAACCAGCCCTGCTCACCTCCAAAGGGTTTCCCCCCTAACTGCTGTGAATTTACCTAGAAGGAAAACAAAATCAACCTAGAATTCCTCAGTTAATTGTTTTATCTGTAAATGTGAAGGGGGGAAAAAAACAATCAGATGTTTGTAGTGAATTAATGTATGGCTTAATCCCTTTCAAAGTCTGGAGTGCGATACACATAGACCTATGGTTGAAAGACAAGCAAGCTACTTTTTATGGATGAGGTTTCCAGGCAGGTGTAGCCTCCTTTGGTAAAATCCAAGCAAGGTTTTTTTCTCTGTGACTTCTTGTTGCAGTGAGGTAGCAGCAGCAGAATTAGCAGTTTGATGCTTATGAATAAAATACACATAGCTCCCAAGAAGCCAAACACAACAAATCATTTAGAGCTGAGCCTATGCTGCTCGATGATGCAAACGTTGCCTTCATTTTAAGGAAGGAAAATATTCCAAAAGCTGAATGACAGATTTTTTACAATCCATACAGAGAAGGGGCACCTCCTGCCTAGGCTTTAGCTCATTAATAAATCAATCGAAACACAACACTTAAAAAAAATAATTCCTTAGATGGAAAAAGTGATTTCTCAGCAAAGCCTGAAAAAGAATGTTTGCTTTTCAGCCTATTCCAGACTGGAAAAGGGGACCTTTCTTACCAGTGTTTATTTTATATTTAAAAAACAGTGGATTATTTTGCCCCCCCATCCCCCCCCCCCTTTTTTTTTTTTCTTTCACTTCTACCCAAGCAAAAATAAAATTCCACACTAATTATGCTAATTACAATCAAGCCTTCAAAACCCTGGTCCCTTGAAAGCCCTGAAGATTACCTTTGTTCTTATATTCTTGGCTGTAAGCAATGAACTGGGAATTTCAGGGGGACTTTTTACTGACAAGATGAAGTTAACCAACTCCCCGGACTCTGAGCTGCTGCTGACCCAGTATTAGCAGAGCCAACACCACCCAGAGAGAATTTCCCCATTTCCACAATACAATGAGAGGATTTCCCCAGGGAAGAGCTTTCTTCAAGGAGCAGAAAAGGGAGGGGGG
>VWZE01006218.1:13047-79844 GCA_013396675.1 Eubucco bourcierii | reverse complement strand
GGAGGAAAGGAGAGCTAGCGAATAGCATGTTTCAGAGTTATTGTAAATGCTTAATGCTGTTATAATCGTGAGGACCGAGCCAAGAAGACAAGAGGCTGTGCAGATTTATTTGCATATACTGTTGCACTTCTTCGAGGGGCCGTGCTCTTTATTTTGATCCAGTTAACAGGATTCTTCCCTCACAAAGCTGTGGATACCTGCCAGCACCATTTATCTCCACTCTCGATTCGGGTTTCTGGGCGTTACGATCGTATAAATAACAGAAGAAATGTAAGACAGCCCTGGGAAAAGGCTCTTTATTGCCATGCCTCCCGCAGCAAACCTCCGCTGCCGGGGCTGGAACGGCCAGACCGCCTCCCCGCCCCGCTGCCCACCCGCGAAATGCCCCGGGACAAGCCCAACGCGGTCATTTGCAGCCAATAAATCCTTTTCATCGCAATTCTACAAGTGAAGGACATCGAGACTGAATCCCAGCCCCTCAGCCCGGGTGCACGGCGAGTGCTGCAGCGCAGTACCGCGCAAACCTCGCTCCCTGCAGCGGCTCTGCTGGGCCGGAATAGGGCTTAGGGGAGCAGCCTTGGTTAGCCGCTAGCAGCCGGGGACCGAAACGGCCGCTCGGCTGGGCATGCCGGGCCGGGGGGCAGTCGTAGGGCCGGGAGTACTGGGCTCGTGCTGGGGGGGACGGCAGAGCAGGGTTGGTTATACCGAGGCTGGGTGACGGCAGGACTGACACAGGCCGGGCCTGGGGTACCGCGGCTGAAGGCGTCAGGGACGGGCGGGGAGCGCCCGAGATTGGGGGCGACAAGGCCCGGTCGGGCCGGGCACCGGGAGCGCCGCTGGGCCGAGCCCGCCCCCTGGCGGCCACGCCGCGCCTGCCGCCCGGATCAGCCCTGCGCCCACGGTCACGGTCACGGTCACGGCTACGGCTACGACCACGGCCACGATCCCAGCCTGGCCCCGAGGCTCTTTTCCGCGGACGCTGAGTCCGAAGCGGGAGTTCAGAGCTCCCCCGTCCTCATAGCAAATGCCCAAATCACCATAAACCCGGAGGGTGAAGTGGTTCCTCTCCATTCCCTCCACCATAGGGCTCTCTCCCTGGAGCACCATCCCCTGCTCCCATCACCACCCTTTATCCTCCCCCCAAAGGCCCCAGTAAAGAGCCTCGGCATCCTGCTAGTTGCTATCCCTGGTCTTCAGGTAGCTGTCACCATTTTCTTTCACAACAATGTCACAGTGAACAGATAGAGGCAAAAAATCAAACCTGCTGTAATTAATGTTGTGCTGCTCAAATATTTATCTAAAGCAGGACCGAGCTGTGTGCCTCCACAGGCTCTTGGATCTATCCAACCTCCTCAGCGCTGCAGATGGTGACAACTAACAACTGGTCACACAGCACTGCTGATGGCAGAAAGCAAAGGCTGGCTCCTCTCCCCAGCACTCAGCTCTGCACTAACTGCCTCAATGTCCTGCCCAAGATGAAGTCACCCACCCCACAAGGCAAAGAAGGGAAAAACGACTGTCCTCTAATGGAAGGAGGATCTGGGGATGTTTCTGGTTTTCTTTTTCTTTTTGAGCGCAAATGGAATTATTTCACCATCTTACATCATAAATTGCACCAGTTTAGGCAAGGTCCTAGGGAACTAAAGCCTGAAGCATAAGCAGCGAGGCATCCTGTGCACTCATCCTCACAGCTGACATCATCAAAAGTGGGATAGCATGGCACAAGATGCTTCAAGAGGTTACAGGAGATTTCGAAGTCTGTGCCAAATTCCCCTGGTTCTAAGACTATAATCACTTCTGTTACAACAGCGATGAATTCCCAACCAACTGATGACTCCAGAGCTCCTGCCAGTTCACACTAATTTCAGCTCATTTCCCCTGTAATTTTGCCTCCTGTTTATTCTGCAGAGCCCTGAACAGCCCTAAGCCTTTCAGGTGAGCTGCCAAAACAACATGACGCAACCCTCTGCGCTCCCGCAGCTGCGGCCACCCTCCGTAACTCTGCGCCTCCGCTCCCTTGTGAGATGGCAATTTACTGATTAGCTCCCTGAGAAGAGGCTTAACAACAGGATGTGCAAGACATCTGTAAAAATTGCATCAACTGCGATACCAAAGGAGCTCTCCTTTGTGTTGTGTGCTTTACCTAGGCCACCTCTCATAGTTCCGTGTGTTCATATCTGCTGAAGAACGTGAGAATGGTATCATGGTGCAGCTCCATTGTGGAAATGTTTTGTTGTTGTTCTTACTGGTTGCTAAAATGATCACCTCCTTAGGAAAGATGCTTCCTTCTCACATTGATATCCACAGCCACACTGGTTACATCACTTCTGCTTGACCTTTAAGGCAAGTGCTGTGGAAGCGTGAGCTGGCGGCTGTTGAATCACATGCAGGATTGTTCGTAGAGCTCTGGCCAGATGTTGCCCCAAGCTCCACACATACAATTCCACCACCAAAGCTTCTCAGTCCAAATTCTGACTGAATCAACCAACATCTGAACCTGAAGTTAATGAAGGAACCAATGCTGCCATTTATTTGTCCTCTTCAATATTTTGATATGATGCTCATCAGGGAACAGCAGCTGCAGCTTGTTACTGAAGTGAAAAGCCTTTAGCAGCTTTCCCCCCAACCCCCAGTTGCTAGGGAATGCTCCTGTTAACCAGGAATTGCTCTGGCATGGCCCAAACCACCCCCAACAACCTCACTCACAGAGCACTAAGTGCTTCTGCAACCGATTGGTATAGATCTGATGTCATGGTCAGTTAAAATAACTTCAGAAGCATGGGTTGAAAGACATTATATAGGTGTCAGACGCTATTTGGTCGCCAGGATGTAACAAAAGGCTTTTAGTTTCACTTTGCTGATGGGGAAAATGGAAGCTGAGTAATTTAGCAAGGGGGCATCAAGCCAAAGCTGAGCATAGAGTACACTTGTCCAGAATTACTGCCCTTCAGACTGCAAAGCGAATGTTTCCTCACAGATAGCAAACAGCAAACAAGAGTGGCAAGGGATAGAGGGAACGGAATGGAACGCTTTTATTTCCAGTGTTCCTCCTTTCCTACAGAAATGCAGCTTGTGACAAAGCCCCTGTCAACAGAAGCATTTCCCACACGAGCTACCTCCCTGCAGCAACCACGTACGAGGAGCAGAATGGGCCCCCCTCCCCCCCGAGTTAACCAGGATACAAAAACCAAGGGAGCAAAGCCACTTTTCCACAAGCCATGATCACACTATGCAGACAAAGTGCCAGGCTCATCTAAAGAGAGAAGCAAGAATGTCTGCACTGGTGATGGGACACTCCCATAGCTTCTAGCCTGAGGAATTGTCTAAATGGGAGGAAAGCATCGATCACTGCATGGGATCCCTGGCAGCCTCTCAAACTGAGAAGCAAAGAGGAAAACAGTCCAAAAAACAATGGCTAAGTTTTTATTTCCTTATGTTCTACCAGTCGAGTTGTTGACTTAAAATGACTGACTTGTTGTGTAACTTGTCCACTTCCAAGCCCACCTCCCTCCTCCCTCCCTGTCCCTACTCTGCATGCAGCACTATGCAAGTGTTGCCTCCCACCAACCACCTTCTCAAAAGGATGGTCCAAGAGGCACACAGGACTTGTGACTCCTGATCATATGGATATTTGGCAAGCAACTTCCTGAGCCCCTGATCTCATCTGATCCAAGTCTGTATGAAATTCTTCCACATCCCAATTCTTCCACAGTCACATTTTTTCCACTTCTGGTGATATCTAATTGCAAGATATGTGATGCTTTGCTTCAGCTTCCGAAACAAGCATAGGCAAAAACAGAGTTCTCTTTACAACTGCTCCCCAACGCAGAGGGAAATAACCAGAAACATTTGCTCCTCTTTGCAGGGAGGAGGAGGAGGAGGAGGTGACCGGAGGGTAGGGAGGGAAAAGAGCTGAGACAATCTGCCAGCAGCACAAACTTTGTTCACGCTCCAATTCTGGCTCAGATGGGAAGCAGCCAGCAGTAAAGGAAAAAAAAAACAAAAACACAACAGCAAAAAAACCCAAACCCACGACCAGATTTGAGAAACAAGGAAGCTGTTCTCATGCTTGTAGTGACTTCTGAAACAGCATCCCCTGTCCCTCAAAACTGCTGGGATGAACAAGGAGATAAGAAAGTGCTTTTTGGTGAGACTTTTGCCAAGCACTCTATGAAGAGCCTCTGACTCAAGCACTTTGTAAGATCCTGCAGATATCATGCAAAGAGGCTCTATGGGGAAAGAATAAATTGGCACTAAAAATGGACACACGGGACAAAAGCCTTTCAAGTCTCAAATCTCAAACAGTGACAAGTCTGTTTTATTAATTATGAGCGTCACATGTGGATGAGGCTTCCAGATTGGTGCCAGAGGAGTTAAATAAAGAAAAGAAAAGCCTACCAGCCCAGGAGGAGCGTTTGCAGAGCCAGGCTCAGCAGCCGAGAGGAAAAGCCGGCAGAGGGCTCGCCCGAGCCACGCTGCAAGGGAAACGCCGCAGGAAGGCGCAGGCAAGGGTGGGAAGATGCAGCAAGCTGTTTCCTTCCTTCCCCGACACTGCCAGCAGCTCAGAGCATTGCAAAACTGCGACACCGCAACGCTGCTTGCCCCCTTGCCATGCCCCATGCCAGCACCCTTCTGCTTCTCTCTCGGTGCCGTCTGCATACCAAGGGCAGCACACGACCCTATGGCCCAGGCCACCGATTTGGATTTCACAGAATCATGGAGCCAACCAGGTTGGAAGAGACCTCCAAGCTCATCCAGCCCAACCTATCACCCAGCTCCATCCAGTCAACCAGACCATGGCACTAAGTGCCCCATCCAGGCTTTTCTTGAACACCTCCAGGGACGGCGACTCCACCACCTCCCTGGGCAGCCCATTCCAATGCCAACCACTCTCTCTGGCAAAGAACTTCCTCCTAACATCCAGCCTAGACCTCCCCTGGCACAACTTGAGACTGTGTCCCCTTGTTCTTTTGCTGGTTGCCTGAGAGAAGAGCCCAACCCCACCTGGCTACAACCTCCTTTCAGGTAGCTGCAGAGAGCAATGAGCTCTGCCCTGAGCCTCCTCTTCTGCAGGCTGCACACCCCCAGCTCCCTCAGCCTCTCCTCACAGGGCTGTGCTCCAGGCCCCTCACCAGCCTTGGTGCCCTTCTCTGGACACCTTCCAGTAACTCAACATCTCTCTTGAATTGATTGGCCCAGAACTGGACACAGGACTCAAGGTGTGGCCTGACCAGTGCTGAGTACAGGGGCAGAATAACCTCCCATTCCCTAGGATGAGGCCAGTCTCCTAGTTTTCAACACTCAGGACCTTGTTCTGAAGGTGTCCCTAACCATGGAAGTGGGGATAAGGACCAGGGTGTGTGGGTGACCTGACCACAGCTGTGGCCACAGCTTCCCCACACAGACTGAAAGACAGGAACATTTGTCCTTTAAGAATCTTAACTGCTGGAACTCATAAATGTTGAATGAATTACAATAATTGATTTTTTTTAAAAAATGCCTTTAAAAAAACCCAAAACTAAATCTCAAAACAATCAAACAAAAAAACAACCACAAATGCCCAAAACTTCACTGTTTCTTCAGACTGATTGTTGGTGCTGCCTCAAGGAAAACAAAACAAAAATAAATAAGGATCTTAAATCAACAAAGGATTTGGTGGCAGTGGATTTGGGGGTTTTCTGGTTTTGAAGTCAAGGCCCAGAAATTTCTAAGGCAATATGACATTCTCTGAAAGTGAGTGCTCTGAAAGTCTGAACCCTTGAGCAGTGCTAGGACACGATCTGAAAGGGACAGAAAGCCTAGAGGCAAAAAAATAAAGTCAGTCATTAGGAATGATATTCAATCATTCCAAAGGCTCCTCTCTAAAATATTTTCAAGGTGTGTTTTGTGACATTTATGTAGCTTCTGGTCTTCTGCATTCCTGTGAGTACTCATCAGAAAAGACTGTCAGGCATTGTATTTAGAGAGCTGGAAAGGTCACTGCCAAGCTGATGTGGTTCAACATGATTTGGAAACCATAGTCCCATCCTTCTGAGGAAAGGCTGAGGGAGCTGGGGCTCTTTAGCTTGGAGAAAAAAAGACTGAGAGGTGACCTCATTTGTGTTTATCAATATGTAAAGAGTGAGCATCAGGAGGACAGAGCCAGGTTCTTAGTGATGTCCAACTACAGGACAAAGGGCAATGGGTGCAAGCACAGGAGGTTCTATGTGAACATAGGTAAAACTTTTTCACTGTGAGGGTCACAACCCTGGAGCAGGCTGCCCAGAGAGGTTGCAGAGTCTCCTTCTCTGGAGACATTCAAAACATGCCTGGATGAGTTCCTCTGTGACCTCCTCTAGGTGATCCTGCTCTGGCAGGGGAGCTGGATTGGAAGATCTTTTGAGGTCCCTTCCAGCCCCTAACATTCTGTGATTCTGTGTGGTCTTGGGCACCCTGTGTCTGCTTTGCAACAGTCCTTTGTAGCAGGAGAAGAGATGTGGTGGGACAGGATGGAATGGAGTGGGACAGGATGGGATGGGACAGCTGTGCTGAGGTGCTGCTCAAAGCACTGCCCACCTCACTGCTGCAGAGATCAAGCCCAGAAAACCCTGTGGGCTGACAGTTAACTGGAAGCATACTGCTAGAACATAGACCAAAAGCAAAGCTGATAAAAAGGCTGAGATCACCACACTGAAGTGTTTTCAAACATCCAGAGAGAGATGAAACAATTAGAATAGTTCCTTTATAAACCTCATCCTTTACTGGTATTCACTGGGCTTGAGATCAGTACATGAAGAGGCAGAATCTCTTCAAATGTCAAGTCCTAATGCAGTCTGTACACTGCTGACACACACAGAGGAGAGCTCATTTTTCACTTTCAGGAGTAGCTTCAGAACTGAGCTATCTCTTTAGAGTCAGCCCCATGGTCCTTCGTGAACACAGCACCATCCACTCTCCCCAGTCTGGAATAAGCAACATCTGCATAGAGCACAGAGCAGAAAGCCAGAAATGTTTCATACAGGCAACCCCTCTCCATGATCCCTTTGCCAAGGTGCCCTCTTTCCCCTGTGCAGACTTTACTGCATATGTCAGTGGAAAATGCTGACATCTAGATACACCAGAGCCGACTGAAACACCCAGCTTAGACAACCTGAGAATTAATATTTATATGCCTTAAGTGGGACCATGTTCTGAAGATCAGCAACACAAGCTCATAGCTGAAGCTTTCATGTCAACACAGTGCCTTGCAGAGAGGCACCCAGGACGTAGAGGAAGCCAGACAGACACTTTGATGTGGCTCTCCACAAGAAGTAACTAGTGCATCTCCTCAGCAGAGCCAATCAGCCTCACAAAAGCCCTTTTTAATTTAGTCGTGCTGCTTTCAGGCCTCAAGACAGTTCACCTGTAAGACTTTACATACACAGCACTGAATGTTTGGGGCCAGGATTCACTGAGCAGAAGGATTGGCTTGCAAACAATTTCCTGTAAATTATACAGATTCCTGAAGTAAGACAGGATATCCAGCTGAGTGACACACTGATTCATAGATTCAAATCATGGCTGTGGTTGGAAGGGATCTTCAAGGTCATCTAGTTCCACCCACCTGGCATTGCCAGGGACAACTTCCACTAGAACAGGCTGCTCTAGGCCTCATCCAGCCTGGCCTTCAAGGCCTCCAGGAAGGGGATATCCATGACCTCCCTGGCCAGCCTCTTCCAGTATCTCACTACCTTCACTGAAAATATTCTTTTCCCTAATATCCACTCTAAAGCTTTCCTCCTCAATTTTCAATCCATTGCCTTTCACCTTATTGCTACAAGCTGTGATGCTTCTCATTTTCTTCAGCATCTCCAAACTCAGCATCCAGCACCTCTCCTATACACCCAGAAACTGGAGAAAGGAGTGCACTTACCTGCTTTCATTATCCAGAAACACAGAACTACTGCTTTTCCCAAGGGCTTCGCTAATGGGAGAGAGGCAGAAGGGGGAAGAGAAGGCATCAGAATCAGAGTCAAAAGTACTGTCCCTGCTCACGTCATCAGCAGACAGCTCCAAGGAGCCCTCGTCCTCCCCTGGCTCTGGCCTGCAGTCCGGACTTTCCTCCATCCCCTCCACCGACAGCTCCGACCTGTTCTGCTCCTCCTGCGAGCTGATTGTCGATAGGATTCCTGAGTCGCTGCGGGCAGGCTGGGGGGAGCGGCGGCTGCCGTCGGCCGCGGGGCAGCACTGCGAGAGCTTCTCCCCTTCCGAAGAGGGGCAGCTGACGTACGCCACATCTTTTACAAGTTGAGACAGAGTCAAGATGTCTTCTCCCTTCAGGACCACTGCTCCTCTCTGCTCAGTTGGGGAAGCTGGCCGGACAATGCCGAAACCCTGAGTATGGCGACCGCGCTTGCGGGGAGCTTTACGGACAGGGGAGCTCTCGGGAGTGATGTAGCGCAGGGCTTCTTCATCCTGCCTCTGAATGCGGGAGTTTGGCACCCAGGCAAGGATAAGTGTGGTCCCCAGCAGCTCATCTTTCTCCATGTACAAACACAAATAGCCTTGAAGAGAGCAAAAGTGCAATCAGTGATGACAGAGGCTGCTGGGTGAACCTGAAACGTGGCGTCTCCCCCCTGTTACACACGGGCAAAACAAACCCTTTCATGTACCAGGAGAGAATTCTGCCAAATGAATTGTGGAGTGCTCAACATCATTCAGAGGNTGGAGGTGTTCAAGGCCAGATTGGATGAGGCCTTGAGTGAGCTGTACTAGTGGGAGGTGTCCCTGCCTATGGCAGGGGGTTGGAACTAGATGATCCTTGAGGTCCCTTCCAACCTTACCATTCTATGATTCTATGATTCTATGAAATTCCCTCGGGCCTAAGTGGACATAGAACTGACATGCAAATCCTTCCACTTCCTGGATGGATTACTGAGAGTAAATTCTGAAATATGTTGCCACATGAAAAACTCCTATTGTTTGTTAGTTGAACAATTTCAAGTGCCAGCCAAACATTTCTTTCTCAAGAATATTTACTTTGGTGTAGCTAAAGGGTTACAGTTTTCAGGGAAAGCCAATAAAGAGTCACAGACAAAAAGAGAAGCACAGGTCAGTGTTCACAGAATCACTGGTTTTGAGGGGAGGCTAAGCCAGTAGTCATGGCTCTCTGATGAAAACATGAAAGAGTACAGTAACAGATTAAAATGAAGGCACAAGGTTGCATTTATCTTCATTTATTTCTGTGCATACCACCACAATCAGCTTTTCTTCTTTTTACTTTTGCCAGTGACTGTTGAGGCTGCTTTAGCCATGACAGAAGATGGTATTTGGCTTTCCTGAGCAACACACATATATGAAGGAGCAGCAGAAGTTACCATCCTCAAACGAGGACTTCTCCATCTTCTGGCAATACAAAAGGACTTACTAACTCAGGCAAATTCTCACTTGACCAGAAGAGAAAAGAGTAGTATGATTTCCTACAAATGAAGAGCTGATGGATCAGCTTGTGGATACCTTTCTTTAGTCTTCCATAAGACTCCCTTTTCCTGTTCTCTTCATTCTTTAGAGCCCAACATAGAATCATAGAATGGGAAGGTTGGAAGGGACCTCAAGGATCATCTAGTTCCAACCCCCTGCCATAGGCAGGGACACCTCCCACTAGCACAGGTCACTCAAGGCCTCCTCCAGCCTGGCCTTGAACCCCGCCAGGGAGGGACCAGCCACAACCTCCCTGGGCAACCTGTGCCAGTGTCTCACCACCCTCACTGTAAAGAACTTCCTCCTAACATCCAGTCTAAACCTCCCCTCTGCCAGTTCAAACCCATTCCCCTTGTCCTGTCATTGCAAGACCTTGTCAATAGTCCCTCCCCAGCCTTCCTGTAGCCCCCTTCAGATACTGGAAGGCTACTCCTCAGGTCCCCTTGAAGCCTTCTCTTCTCCAGGCTGCAGAGCCCCAACTCTCTCAGCCTGTCCTCACAGGAGAGCTGCTGCAGCCCTCTGAGCATCCTCGTGGCCCTCCTCTGGACCTGCTTCAACACTTCCATGTCCTTCCTGTGCTGAGGGCTCCAGAACTGCACACAGTTCTAGAACAGTTCCATGTCCTTCCTGTGCTGAGGGCTCTAGAACTGCACACATCTAGAATTTGATACAACCACACAGCCCAGGAGAGAGAAAAAGAGTGAGCAGTGTCTGCAATGCACTATCACCTGGATGGTGCTCCCCAATGCCTTGTAGCAGCTCAGGTGGGTGGACACAGACATTGTTCTTAGAGTAGATAATCTCCCCATCAAATATGGAGGATGAACTGCCACTGCCACCAGAATTCAAGGTCAGGAGGTCAGAAGCTTTTGAAGAGGCACGTCGGAGGAGTCGCCCCAGAGACATCGCCAAGGAAATGTTTCCATTATCTGTCAGCTTTAATCAGGAGCCAAATTTGAAAGATCTGCCAAGAATGAGGAAAGAATTGTGTTAGAGTAAATACAGTGACAGCACAGCACATGCCTAGTGCTGTCTGAGAAGCAAGAGGTCTCACATCAACTGCTGCAACAATCCTGCAACTCAGGCAAGAGCCTCTGCACGCTCTGGATCCATAACATCACCTCTGTGTTTTAAAGATGCCAAAGTACAGTATCCTCGGATGTTTTTCTCTGCAAAAAAAGAAATATTAAGGCAGTAACCCCCCTGCCCCCATTTTAATAGTTATTGTGGGGAAGAAACAGGAAAGTAAAGCTTGTTGCTGAAAATGGCCCATTAAGGGAATAACTCAACGATGCAGAGCTGCCCAATGTATCACTGTCCCGGGGATGTCAAAGAGAGCCAGAGTAGACCCCAGAGAATTGTTACAGCACAGAAAAACTGCTGAGACCACAACATTAAACAAGGGGCTGCTGCTTCATCCACAGTAACCACTGAGCTCTGAGAAAACATTAATCAAAACAAGTTTGTCTTGTGGTTACCAATTTTTGGCATAATCCTGCTGTGTAGTTGAGGTTTGGGGACTGGGGTTTGGTTTTGTTTGCTGAGCACTGATAGTTAAATGCATTTTTTTTTCAGAGATGAGTGGCAAAAAGCCCCCATGTTCCACAGAGCAGGCAGAATCACAGAATGTCAGGTTGGAAGGGACCCCAAGGATCATCTGGTCTGACCTCTCTAGGTAATAGCATAGCTGATAGGAGCTGGCTCAGCACCTTGTTAAGCTGAATCTTAAAACTGATCAATGTAGGGGAATCCACTGCTTCCTTTGGGAGATGATTCCAATCTCTAGCTGTTCTCATGGTGAAAGATTTTCTTCCTGGAGTCCAATTGAAATCTCCCCAGGGGTAATAAAATAATAAAAATCTCCCCCAGGGCTGGGGGTTGAGAAGGAAAGGACAGGGACAGGCTCTGCTCACTTGTTCCCGGTGACAGGACAAGGAGCAATGGATGTAAACTACAGCACAGGAAGTTCCACCTCAGCACAAGGGGGAATTTCTTTCCTATAAAGGTCACAGAGCACTGGAACAGGCTCCCCAGAGAGGTTGTGGAGTCTCTTTCTCCACAGACTTTCAAGGCCTGTCTGGATGTGTTCTTGTGTGACCTGCACTAGATTCTATGGTCCTGCTCTGGCAGGGGGGGTTGGACTCGAAGATCTTTAGAGGTCCCTTCCAACCCCAAACATCCTGTGTACTGTACATGGTAATAAGCCTCCCCTAAGCCTTCTCCAAGAGCAGAGTATAGCACATCAGTCTGAGGCAAACATTTCATCTATCAATTGGTAATTTCAGCCAACTGTGTAGAGTATGATCTCCAGCTAATCACCAGCTAAGCTCAAACAAGATACACTGCTCCTTGGGGCTGACGATGAGGAGCTGTACAGTGAATCCAGAGGGGTCACCCATGCTATAAACTGTTTAGTAGACAGATTAGGAAGACCTGATGTGATGAAGCAGTAGCTGAGTCTCACACAAAGCAGCCCCACAGACATCCCAGCACAACTCAACACAGAGCAGGCTCTACCTGCTGCAGCAGCCCTGAGCTGGGAAGCAAATAATCACAGGCACAGCAGTTTCTGTTCTGCCCAAAGTACCCGAGGAGGAGAAATGTCTGCTTTTGTTCCTTTGTGTTTACATGGCTTCATTGCTTGTAAATGGGTCAGTCAACCCAGCATGCACCACACACCTCCACAGTGCCAGGTTCAGGGGCAGGGTATGGAGAGACCAACTCGATGTGTTCCTGCAGAGCATGCAACAGGGGAGCCAAAAATAAAAGGAAAAGCAGACAGGTCCGGACTTGTACTATCAGTGGCATCATATGCAGGAACATTTTGGGGTTCAAAGCAAGCACCACCAAACACTGAATAGCTCCAAGTTCTTTAAACCCACTTTTAATGGTATCTCCAGACCAGCAAGAAGGCAGAAAGGGCAAAGAGAAACCAACATTTCTCAAGCAGCAGATGAAACCTGCAGGGAAGGAGAGCTGTCCTGATTCTGACAGATTTGTACATAGAGGAGGTTGTAAATGAGACTGCCAAGTAGTTGACAGAGCTTTCAATAAAGGACAGACTATTGGTTTAACTGGCAATCACTCCATTTGTCAGCCTGAATCACAGCATAAGCAGTTTCTGCATTTCAGTCTTTGCTGGAACTTGACAGAGAAGCCTCAGCCTTGCTATGAGCTGTGCCCAGCATGTGTTTAGGCTAATAGAATTTGCAAGCCCTTCACCTCTGTCTCCTTCTAGCACCAAACACAGCACATATCTTCATGTCTCAGCCCCAAAATGTGGACTTCAGTGGAGTCATATGCTTGTTCTTGTTCAGCTCACCAAAAGCCACAGCACTGTTTCAGCCTCTGGGTTGCATGGTGAAGAAAGTCACTTACCTCAACCACATTTAAAGAGCAATTCACCTTTCCTCTCATTACACCCTGCAAGAACACAGTAACTGCTGCAACTCCTCCTTCTCATCACCAAGTTACAACATGCCATTTCAACAGACTCGAGGGAGTCTGGAACAACTTGGATGGCCCTGAGCATCCAGCACATCTGAAGAGGGTGATCTTTTACCAACACATTTTGTAGGCAGCATGGTCTGCTCAGTTATGCCTTGTTGCTTCCAACACTGAAACTAGCCTGGGCATCCAGACCTTTAGCTCTGGCATCTATTTCATCAGAACTCCCAAAGTGCTACACCTGCATATGCAAAGGAGAAGGTGGTACCAGGAGGCTGCAGCTGTTAACCAGGAAATGCTTCCTCAGAAAACATGAGAGAGCTTTTGCTACTAAGGGCAGCAGATGGAGATGCACACATGAATCAAGTGCTTGTGTGACAGAATCATAGAGTGGTTTAGGGTAGAAAAGACCTTTAAGGTCATCAGACCCAACCATTAACCTGACACTGCCAAGTTCACCTCTAAACCTTGTCCCTCAGCACCACATCTACATGGCTTTTAAATCACTCTAGAGATGGGCACTTTACCATTTCCCTGTGCAGCCTGTTTCAGGACTTGACAACCCTTTCAGGGAAGAATTTTTCCCTCACTTCCAAGCTAAAACTCCTCTGATGAAACTTGAGGCAGTTTCCTCTTGTCCTATCACTTGTTATTTGAGAGAAGAGACCGATCCCTACATCACCATAACCTCCTGCCACAGCTTTCCAGGGGCTCTCAGGAATGCAGGCAGAGCTGCAGGACTTTGATGCCAACAGAAGCAACATTTAATTAGCTTTTACCTAACAGGAAAAGCACAAAGCACAGGTGAAAGATTAAAAACTGCTTGCTGGAAAGCAGGAAGAATGTGCAGGGAAGTATCAGTGTGATCCCACAAGACACTTGTTGCTTTGGCATTGCCCTGGTGTGCAGGTACACACATGCAGGCTGGGAAAAGGAGAGGCATAGAAGACAGGAGGGGAAGAAGATGGTGTCCTGCCAGCACAGAAATTCAGTCTGTGGCATTTGCCTCACTGAAGAGCTATGCACCAGAAATAAAAGAGAGTCCTCTATAATGCTGCAAGGAAGTAGCCAAATATACTGGGAGATATAAATATCACCAGCAAGATTCAAATTAATCCTTTTCCCCATTGTCACAGGGTAAAAACTGTGTAGCTTTGGTTGCAGCATTGAAGAAAAAACAGATGAAAGTCATGGGACAGTTTCAGGGAGAGTGAGGAGGCTGATCTGGGGCATGGAGAGATTACAAGGGAAGATTAAAGAAAGGGAAATGTTGTAAAAGTCTTCATGCATGGGAACTGTCACTGTCAAAAAAAGAGTAAGAGCTGTCTGTGGAGGACAGGAGAAGTACCAAGGCAGTTAAACTGTAGCTACAAATATCTAGTTCAGTAATTTCAACAGCAGGTTCCTGGTGTGCCAGGAAAGAGATGTTTTCATCACTGTTGAGTTTCACAGATGAGCCATGGAAACAGATCAGCTCCGAAACAGTCAGTCCTAGCTAGGCCCAGGTGATGGACTGTACCTCTGCAGGTCATCTAGTCTACTCATACTGCCCCAAAAGTCTCTGAAACACAGCTTCTGAACGTGCCTATCCTTCCTAAAACACAGGAATTCATGGGACACAAACCAGCAAGCAATAAGTAGACCAAATCTGCAAGGTTTGCTCTATTCTGAGCTCTCTTCTGTGTGGAACAATATCTGCATGCACAATCCATGGGGCCTGGGTCATGAGGAGAAACAGGTATTGCTGCTACCTCTTATGTGGGTTTGGGAAAGCAGGCAGGAACTGTCCTACAGCTAAGTCAGCATTAAATTAGCACCATTCAAGAAAAAAAAAAAAAGGAAACAAGTATTTTTCAACTTAATTTTTTATTTATCCTCTGATCTGAAGGGAATCTTCTCAACATGGTACAGGCAATCGAATTAACTGATAAGCTCTTGCTGAGTGCCAATATTTATTAAGCATACACACGTTTTCTTCTCCCACACATCAACTGCCACCACTAAAAACCTTTGCTACAGCTACCAAGTCTGTTCACACAGCCCCTGGCTGCTCTCCCAGTCAATGCCAGCACACGAGAGCTCAGAAATAGGCTGGGGAGCCAACTTCTGAAATCACTCCGGGAGCCTCTCCCCAAGAACCTGACCAGCTGTAGCCAGCAGGATCTCAAATAACACTGACTGCTTACCTCCCTTGGAAATGCCCTTCCCCTTCTCACAAACCCATCAACCACAAGATCCTGTTTGGCTTGGCAGATCACACCCTCACCTTGGCAGACGCTGCTGGACCAAATGTTGCTGCCTCCGGTTGCACAGGATTCCAGTATTCCGGCATGAGAGGGCAATGCAGGGGTTCTGCATGGGCTGACACAGGCTCCAGCATATCACAGAATTACAGAATCAGTCAGGGTTGGAAGGGACCACAAGGATCATCTAGTTCCAACACCTCTGCCATGGGCAGGAACACCTCACACTCAATCAGGCTGTCTAGAGCCTCATCCAGCCTGGCCTTAAACACCTCTAGGGATGAGGCTTCGACTACCTCCCTGAGCAACTTGTTCCAGGGTCTCACTACCCTCATGGTGAAGAACTTCCTAACATTATTCCCACTCCGTGCAGTACATGTTTACATCAGGGAGGTTTCTGAGCATGCAAGACACCAAAGCATCGCTCACAAAGAAGTTTAGCTTATAGAGGTATGTGACAGCCTGCACCTGGAGTTGGCTGCACCTGACAAGTCACACTGCTGAGCACTTTATGCCTGGCAGGTCTTGTTGCTCCAAGGGTGAATTTGCTGTGCAAGAGTTTAATAGCTTTACAAGCAAAATAAGCTGAGCTACAAGGCTCTTGAAGTGAAACATGAGACCTAGAGCATGCCTGGGCACAGAGGAGAAACATGAGCTGTTAAACATCAGCACCAAATTTAAGTGTGAAATGCCTTAGGTAATTTTTTTTTTAGCCATTAATACCTTAGATTTGATTCTACATATTTAAGGGGTACAGAATCACTGCACCACAGAAGTTCTATGCATTTCCAGTAGCTCAAGAACAGGTTAGTGTGTGCTGAAGGCAGAGTGACTGGAGATGAGAGCAGAGGAGGCCGAGAGTCAGGACTTGCACAGAAAATCCAGTCAGAGGACTGGGAAGAAGCTGCAACTCTCAGCAAGTCACTCACTTCACAGTATCACCAAGGTTGGAAGAGACCTCAAAGATCATCAAGTCCAACCCGACACCACAGACCTCAAGACCAGACCATGGCACCAAGTGCCACGTCCCAACCCGCCTTAAACACCTCCAGGGACGGTGACTCCACCACCTCCCTGGGCAGCCCATTCCAGTAGCCCATTCCACTTGATCTCTACCTCTCTGTGTACTTATGACAGCCCTTCTAACAACCTTCCCTTTGTATAGCAATACCTCTACATGACAGAAAAAAAAAAAAAANTGGATATCAAAAAAAAAAAAAAAAAAAAAAAAAAGGCAAGTTTTCAAAACCACTATTAGCTGGAGCTATTTAAGATGACCTAGCCAAATCAAGCAAACAAGTCTACCATAGGGAGCCATTCTGAAATCATCCCATTTCATGGGGAGAATTATGCAGGTCACCAAAAAGTCTTTCATTCCTGACCTGCTGGTGCAGCAGTGGCTCGCAGAGTAGAGAGTAAAGGCAAAGAACAGCAGTCACCAGTGCCAGCTGAAATCCTGCCACTCACACAACTCCAGTTCCAGTCACTTCAGTGGAACAGATTTTGCTCAGATGCATCTCAGTTGAGAAGGTAAAAAAAGGGACAGCAGACTAAATACTGCAAGTTTGTGACTCAGAGATAAAAAGGGAAAGGAAATGCTATCATTGGAGCCTGCCTGCTGCTTCCAGCCACACCTGCTGAGGCATAAAAACGCAAACAAAAAGCTTAACACCCCTCCAGCGCTAAAAGTCAAACCACAACACACGCTTCGGAGCTGAGAAATAACTTGTGCCATATGTCTCTCCATCCCAACATCTAACATATTGCCTGTTCCTTAACTGTGGGGCTTGTGCAGTAAGCAACATCTCCATGGCCTTTTCTTTCCAGTGTCCTGTAAGCACGGTCTGACAATGCTCACAGCACTAGGTCCCCAAACATCAGCAGCTAAAAACTCCCAGGAACCCAGTTTCACAGCTGAATCGATGAACTAATTGCAGAGCCTTCTCTTAATGTGCCAAACATCAGACCACACATCTCTGCCCAGCTGATACTTTGAAACACTTCTTACCCTGCCATGGGCAGAACCATGCCCCCTTCCCTCCTTGCCAGCAGGACAGAGACAGTAGAACTCTGTCCCATCCCGGTTCTCCTTCTCCAGCTTGAAGCCAACCGTGACACACACAGAGGAAACCCAGATACTTAACAAATCCAGCACAGGGCCAGAAAAGCAGCTTTCAGACTTCTCTTCTTTCAGCCAAGTTGTCACCAGAGCAAGAACAAGCCCCTCTAAGCCTGCAAACTTAAAGGAGGCTTCTACAAAAGCAGCAGCAAGGCCAAGATCTTCTACCCTGAGCTGTCCTGCTCTTAACATTTTCAACCTTTTCCTTTTAAAAGATCTTTCATTTTTATTACTTCCTATTCAGAGCGGTAGCTAAGAACATAATAATTTTGCAAGACAAGCTGCCAGTCCAAGAGCAGAAGAGACAGGCAGGGCTCAGCAAGGAAAGAAGCAGAGATATTTTATAGAGCATCAGCAACACCGTGAGCAATAAATTCCCCCCAACCCTTGCCCTGGAGCGCCTGAAGGATACACGTCAAATAATTGCCAAGCATGCCCACCATCCATCTTCACGTCTCTGCCGGTAAGCAAACTGAGCAAATCCCTAGGGAGATGTTGGGGTAAATGGAGAGAAGCCTCCCGCAAAGGGAAGGACCCACACCAGCCCCCTGCTGCCGGCTGCCGCTGCAGAGGTTAAAGTTTAGCAACAATTTCTCATCCCGCAGCCTGCCAGCCCCGAGCGCACCGACCGGCGGCGGGGCGCGGAGCAAGAGAGGACAAAGAGCGAGATAAAACCCGGGATAATGTGTCACCGGGGGGCCGGGCAGGGCACCGGGTGCCCCGTCAGCGGGCACGAACCCATGTGGCAGTGACAAGTGTGACAAGCAGCCCTTCCGTGAGCTTGGGGTCGCGGGCGGGCTGGGGCAGCCGCAGCACATGTCAGCCGGGCCCTGCTGCCGCCCACCGCAGCCCAGACCCGCGGGGCCCGGCCCAACCCCGCCGCACGGAGCCGGCGTTCCCCGCCCCCAACGTGCCCGTCGCCAGCGACGCCCCTCACTGACCCGGCGCTTTACCGGCAAAGATGAGCCCGGGGAAACTTCGGCCGCACGGACCAGCCCGGCTCTGGGCGGGCTCCGAATCGCCGCGCCCCCACCGGGCCCTGTGAGGGGACCACCGCCGCCACCGCCCCGCTCCGCCCGGCCCGGCCCGTGGGGGTGTGCCCGTCCGCCGGCCCCGCCTCGCCCGCCGCCGGCATGACCCGAGGCTGCCCGGCAGCTTCCTCAGCAAAGTGAGATCCCCTCCGCCTCAGCACCCGCGCCCAGACTCCGGCCCCCGGCGCCATTACCTGCTGCTCCGCACTGGGGCCGGCGCGGCCACAGTGGCCGGGACGCTGCAGGCCTCGCCCGGGCCCGGCGGGCAGCAGAGGTTGTGGGCACGACCCCCCCACACCCCGACTGAGCCCCCAGCGGGCTGAGATGGTGCGGCCCGAACCCCTCCTCTGGGGCTGAGATGGTGCGGCCCGGGTGCTGACGTCACCGGTGTTGATACGTCGCCTGGCAACGGGAAGATGGCGACGGCCTGCGGCTGGTGAGTGCGGGGCTGGGCCGCGGCCGGGACTCCACGGCGGTCCGGTACCGCCCGGCCTGGTCTAGTCCGGCCTCTCAGGTCCCTTGTGTACCTTATACCTGACCCCATTCGGCTCGGGGCCAGACCTCCACCGCAACCTGTCCCCTAAAGGCCCGGCCTCGCCCTGCATGGCCCCGTCTGGCCCGGCCCCGCATGACCTCTCTGGTCGTGTCTCAGCGCCGCGGACAAGGGGCGGCCTGCTGCGGACCCCGGGAAGGCAGTCTGTTAGCCGGTACTCGCTTGCTCACTCACCCATTCTCTATCTCTCTCCTGTGGAACACTTTAGTCGCAGGCAGAGGCCAGCACCATGGAGGAACCCCGCGGTGACGCAGCAGAGGGTCCTGGGATGGAATTCGGCTCCCTCGAGCAGGATGTAATCAGAATTACTTCAGATCGTGCTATGGAGGTGATTTCCTTTGGAAGGTTCACGGGGCAGCATGTTCCTTTGTGTTCCTTATAAAGCCATGCCTTCATGGAAGCAGTTTCAATAGGAAGAAGTAAAACAAGCAAACAATTAATGCAGTCTTGCCCTCCTGTAAAAAAAAAAAAAAAACAACAAAAAAAAGCCACCAGCAAGTAAATTTAGTGACAGTCCTGTGTGTCAGCAGCATCTCGAATTGTGTGTTTTTTGTACTGCAAATTCTGTTGTAGACATGTTAGAAAAGAAGTTACATTTCATGACAGCACATGCTTGGGGTCTCTGTTTGAGGTTTCTTGAGGATTTTTTTTTTTTTATTATTCCACAATATTTGAATTTGGAAAATGATGATATGGGATAAAACAGTGTCTCTTCAAAAAGGAAAAAGATAACAAGGTAGCTGCATGTAGGGCAAGCCGAAAGGCTTTCTTTAATAAAGCCCTAAGGGCAGTTTGTTTTGAAATAGATGTCAGCTAGAAACTCAGGTGACATTAAAAGTGGAATGTAAAAATTTTTGTCAAGGTTTTTACTATCTTAATACCAAGTGACTGCTTTGGCAAGTGAGATTTAGCTTCTAAATTAAACTTCTGTACCTTGTGACAAAAAGCATTTGTTACAACCCCCTTAGTGTTAACACTGCACATAGTACATGAACCCCCTGCAGTGTTGCTCTTCTGCTTTTCCCCTGTGTTCTAGGCAGCAGAGGCAGAGAATGGCAACAAGAATGAAAAGGATGAGTCTGCTCTTCTGGATGACCAAGAGAAGACATTTCCCCCAGCAGAAGGAGGAGCTACAGAGCTGTTTGCTGATTCTGCAGAAGTGAGACACTCTAATAGTATCTGTAGTCTTACTCCAAGACTCTTTGTTGTGCTGTGTGTGTGTGAATTCTGTTTTAATCAAGAGTAACACAGCTTTGCTGGGATGCCTGCGTGCTGATTTTGATAATTCTTTGTCTGCATTGTTCATACCTCATCATGACAAAAAAAAAAAGCAAAAAAAGAAAAAAAACAGATTTTTTAGGGCCAAATAGAGTCAGATTGAAAAGCTGGTTCAGGTGATGTGTTTTATGTTTCAGGCAAAATCTCCTGAGACTTTCTCAGACAAAGTGGGATTAAGCAGTTGTCCTCTGGAACTGGGTGACATGGAGCAGCCAGTAATAGACAGAGGAAGCCCTTCGCTTCCTTCAGGAGCTCCTTTGCAGACATCTGCATTGTCTGTGGAGCTGAACAGCCACTCAGACTCAGGTACTATTCAGCCCCTTAGTACAGCTCTTGGTACCAACTATCAAGCACAGTTTCCAGTTTTCTTCCTTTCTGGTCATTGTTAATGCAATTGGAGACATAATACTATGAAATCAAAGCCTTTTTCTTCATCTTCTGCTTTTTTTTGGTGGGGGGGAGGGTAAGGTCCGGATAACATTGAAAAACCCATTTCTCTCTATTCACAATCTGCCTTTGAGTAACTTGCTCATCTCACTACAGAGCATGGTGACCAACAATGGGAAGAGGAGCAGCAGCATGGAGCTGAGGAGCATGAAATAAGAAGTGAGGAAAGCTTAAAAGAGACAGAACTGATCGTCTTGGATCCAGAACATGTGAGAAGTGTTCAGATCATTCTTCTTTACTGACTTGCCTTATTTACTAATTTATTTACTTATTTATTAAATAAAATATGTGGGGTAATTTTTTTTTTTGTGCTAAAACTACATGTTTACAAATAGCTCCTGCAAAAGTCCTAACTGTGTGACTCCCTCAATATTAACCCTAAAGCTGCAGCATCAGAATGAAGTGGGTAAATCTGATACCATTCAGTAGTCCTCAAAGATAAGCCCTTGCAGCAAGAGTGGATTGCTTCTCAGTTGTAGCTCCTCTGATGTATTTCTGACTTTCAAATATTCTCAACAATTACTTCTAACATCAACAAAGACTCTGTGTGAACTGTTCTCACTTGTTACACTGGGTGTAGCTAAAATAAGAATGCAAGTATCTATGGCAGATCACAGGATGCTTGTATTTCATAGTGTGAGTAGCAGTAAGGTTTCTTCATGCTTTATTTACAAAGCATATTAAAGTTTATCCATGTCATGCTTCTTTACAGCCCCTGATGAGAAGATTCCAGGCTGCCCTGAAGAATTACCTTACTAAGCAGATAGAAAAACTGAACCTAGACCTTCGGGAACTGGTATACAACATTCTCTGTCTTTTCAGAGCAGCCCATCCCTGTCCAGGCTGAAGTGAGGTAGCTGATTTTCTTTTGTTTTGGCAGAGGACAGCAACAAAGGAGGTCAAAGTCCAGCGAGAAGAGCTGGGGGTGATTCTTTACGGAGCACAGCAGCAGCTGGCGCAGCAGCAGGCGGAGCTGGAGAAGAGCCACGAGCGCTGTTCGCGGGCAGCTGCGGCACGTCAGCAGCTGGAAGAGGAACTGGAGGGCCTCAGGCTTACTCACAAGAAAATGTGCCAGAACACAGCTGATGAACGCAAGAAAGGTGACTGAGGTGGTCCTTGCAGTGTTTTCTAATCCCTAGTACTGTGTGGAGGAATCATTGTGGGAATAATCCAAACATTGGATTGGAAGACAGTTAAAATGAATCAGGATTGAAATGTTTCACACATACTCCTGGTTGCTCTGTAATTTCTGTTGTCTCTAAGACCATGTGGTTACATTGTGCTTCTAAGAAGGTCTTTAAGGACCTTCAGGTCTGTAGGACCTACAGAATCACAGAAACATCCGGGTTGGAAAAGCCCCTCAGGATCACCCAGTCCAACCTAGAACCCTACTCTACAAGATTCACCTTAAACCATATAGCCCTAAGCACCACATCCAAACAACCCTTAAACACATCCAGGGTTGGTGACTACATCACCTCCTTGGGCAGCTCATTCCAGTCCCTGACCACTCTCTCCATGAAAAACTTTTTCCTAATGTCCAATCTAAACCTCCCCAGCTTGAGCTTGAGGCCGTTCCCCCTTGCTCTGTCTCCCAATTGCCTGTGAGAAGACACCAGCAGCAGCCTCTCCATAATGTCCCTTCAGGTAGTTGTAGACAGCAATGAGGTCTCTCAGTCTTCTATTCCTCACACTAACCATCCCCAGCTCCCTCAGTCACTCCTCATCAGATTTATTCTCCAGGCCTTTCCCCAGTTTCATTGCCCTCGTCTGGACCCACTCCAGCACCTCCACATCTCTCTTGTATTATGGTGCCCAAAACTGGACACAGTACTCAAGGTGTGGCCTCATCAAAGCTGAGTACAAGGGGACAGTCACCTCCCTACTCCTGTTGGCCACAGCATTTTTAATACAAGCCAGGATACCATTTGCCTTCTCGGCCACCTGGGCACACTGCTGGCTCATATTCAGCTGCCTGTCAATTACAGCCTCCAGATCCCTTTCAGGTAGGCTGTTCTGGGACTTAGCAGGAGGGAAGCTCCCATCACTTTGTTGGTTTTGCCTGTGTCTCTGAAAGGCCATGATGAGATTGTGGAGGTCATAGTAGGGGCATCTAGGAGCATGAGAGCAGCATCCATGTGGCCATTCTGGCCAAGGAAATGGACCTGACTCATTCTTTTCGTGTTGCAGGGCTTTGGATAGGAAACGATGAACCAACAGCAATGACAGGGGTAGCTGAGCATTAAAATAAACTGCCTGGGTACAGGTTATTGAAAAAATTAGAGAAACCTTCAGTGGGCTGAGAAAGAGAAAGTTCTCCTTGGGGGCAAAAGAGTGGATTCACAGCCTCCTGAGGCCCCTTCTTTGATTTCCTGGGATTCTGTGTGCCAGGAATCAAAGAACAGGAAGTACCATCAAAACATGATGAGGAGCTTCTTGATGTGGAGGGTAGTGGAGCACTGGAACAGGCTGCCCAGCGATGTGGTGGAGTGTCCATCTCTGAAGTCATTCAAAGCCCACCTGGATGCCATGCTGTGTAACCTGCTCTAGGTGAACCTGTTCTGAAGTAAATGATCTCCAGAGGTCCCTTCCAACCCCTATCATTCTGTGGTTCTGTGAAGTGAGGACTGAGCTAGCTGGTACATGTGTGGACTTTGCTTTGGGTGCTTCTATATTCCTTTCCCTTTTATTTCTGTTTCAACTGTGTCCTGTAAATGTACTTCTCTGTAAATATTTTCCCTTCTGCCTCCCCAGTTTCTGCAATGCAAACCCAGGTTGAAAACCTGGCCTTGCACCTCTTCTACATGCAGAATATGGACCAGGACATGCATCACAATATTTTACTAATGAAACAGTCATCAAAGAGAGCTGAGGCAGAGAAAATCCTGGCAGAGGTGGAAAAGAAAAAACAGGTATCAAGTAAAACTGCTTTAAAGTAAATAAATAAACCTGGATGACAGTTAGTGGTGAGTCTTGGAGAACATGCTGGCTTGTCAGAAGGAGGGCTGTAGTGCCTGAATCATGGAAGATGTGTGGGGACATTCTTCCCAAATGAATGAAATAACCAAGCCAAACCCCACGAATTTTTCTAAACCCAAGAAGAATCCCCACCGACAAGACCCTGCCCAGCGATTTTTTTACAAGGTATCGTGTTCAGGGCTGGAGTTCTGAGTCAGGGTGAGTATCACCATGGAAAGAGGTCTTTGGGAAGGAGCTGAGCCGGTCGGTGTGCTGGAGCTCCCTCTGCTGCTGCCTTCTGCTTGCAGCGAGACGCAGGCTGGTGGTTGTCTGATGCAGAAATGCATGCAAAGAATTGAAATCAAATGGATTTAGATGATTTTAACAAAAGATTCTAAAACACAAAGTATGCAGATTCCCAGCTGCTGGAGAAGTGGCACAATACAGAATCATAGAATAGTCCGGGCTGGAAGTGACCTCTAGAGGTCATCTAGTCTGGCCCCTCTGCATCCAGCAGGGACATCCCCACTAGATCAAGGTCACCCAGGGCCCAGTCAAGCCTCACCTTGAATATGTCCAGGGAAGGGACCTCAACCACTTCCCTGGACAACCTGTTCCAGTGCTCCAGCACCCTCATAGTAAAGAACTTGTTCCTACCATCCAGTCTAAATCTGCTCTTCTCAAACTTGAAGCCATTGTCCCTCGTCCTGTCACTGCAGGCCTTTGTAAACAGCTTCTCTCCATCCTTTCTGTAGGCCCCCTTCAGGTACAGGAAGGCTGCTGTTAGCTCCCCCCAGAACCTCCTCCTCTCCAGACTGAACACCCCCAGCTCCCTCAGCCTGTCCTCGTAGCAGAGCTGCTCCAACCCTCTGATCATTTTCGGGGCCCTCCTCTGTACTCACTCCATCAGGTCCATGTCCTTCCTATAATGAGAGCTCCAGAACTGGATGCAGCACTCCAGGTGAGGTCTCACCGGAGCAAAGTGGCAGAATCACCTCTTTGGATCTGCTGGCAACATTTCTTTTGATGCAGCCCAGGATATACTTTGCCTTCTGGGCTGCAAGCACGTGCTGCCTGGTTATATAATCCATGCTTACAGGAATGAATGCAGCTCTAGGTCTGAAGTATCAACTTCCTGCTGCAGATTGAATCATTAAAAAAAAAAAAAAAAGTCCAAGAAGGTTCCAGTTTCCTGGAAGTTGTCACTGTTGCACTCATGAATCATTTGTAAATGAGTGGAAAAGTTGCAGGAGGAATCAAATCTAATCCAGTTGAGAGTTTGTTTTGTTTTCTAGTCTGTTACTCCTGTTGGTTAAGGCTGACATGATGGTACTCATCCTGAACTCTTTGGCTCTGACTCTTCAGGATCTTCTACTAGACTGCTTAACAAGAAAAGCCTTTGAACTACAAGAGCAGATTGCTCTCTTTGAAGCTCAGTTTGTGGCCCAGGCAGAGGACACAAAAGTAACTCGACAAGCAGTAAATGAGGTAGGAGGGTGGGTTTTTTTTTTAGCTTCTGGTTAATATTTCCCTCTAGGAAGGATTGACTCCTTTGGGTCACGCTCCTGTGATAGCTACAATCTAGGCCAGAGTTGACAGTTTGTTCCACTTTGGAGGAATGATGACTGTTTTGTTTTTTTTTCCTTCCCTGATTTACAGAATTGCCTGTAAATCACTTTCTCTGCACCTTCTCAGCATTTTCTTCTTGCAGCCCTCTGCTTGGAGGTGTGGTGTGACAATAAATTGAACGCGTGTTGGTTGGAACTCTTAATGCCATCCATGTTATGAAGAGATAAAAATACTGCATTGTAACATAAATTGGTTTTTTCAACCCATTTTTTTGTTCAACTCACTATGTTTTTTTGTTTTTTTTTCTCAACCCACACTGTCTACCAACTCTGTCTTCTCCAGGCTTGTATGGAGGTACAGGCTATTAACATGGAGAAAAAGCGCTTGATGAAGCACTGGAATAGCAGCTTGGCTGGAATGAAGCAAAGAGATGAGGCCTATGTTGCTGCACAAGAGTTGCTGAGGTATTGCATCTGACAAGAGACCCAAGAAAGACCTCAGACAATTTGGACAGGAGGGACTCTGAATGGAGCAGTATGTCCTCTGTCATGTGCAGGATGTGTCAGGCAGAACAAGTTTGCTGCACATAATAAGGATAGGAAGTGCAGTTCATTGTTGCTATTTTCTTTATCCAAAACACAACTCCCCCTTAACATGTGAGGGTTTTTAAAGCTGCTTATAGAGTTTTTTTCCTAGTCATATTTTATTTCTTTAAAAGAGTTCCTTCATCTTTGCAACATCTTTCATCCCAAAGAGCTAGGCAGCAAGGATTTATCTCCTGCTTTCCATGAGGGTTTTGTGATGCCTTCAGGAAAATCTTCCTATTGTTGCTAGAGGAAGTTGTTTATTTGGTCTGGAGACTTAAAGCTTAACTGATTCTCTAGGGACAAACAATGTGCTTTCATATGAGGGCATCCTGGTAAGAATGGGAGTGTGGAGACAGGACTAAAAGAAGGGATTATTTTCCTGCATACATTTCCTTTTATATATCAATGTTCCTCATCCATCTTTGTCTCTGCACTGTTACAGCAGATTGGCTTTTTAGAAAAATCTTCCTCCTTGGTCAATTGTTGTTGCAATAACTTGTTTGAAAAGAGGAACTTGTAGGTGATGGTTCAGCACACAAATCATTCTTCTGTGATGATTTTCCATCCCCTTTGCCTGTCCAGCAAGTACAGACACGATCTCAAGTCTCTAGAAGCAGACATCCGTGGCTGTAGAAAGTCAATCAGGAAGGAGGAGGAGAAGAATGAGTTACTTGTCACCTGCCTGAGCCGTTCACAGAGCAATGCCAACGCGACAAAGAAACTGATTGCCCAGTGCCTTTCAAGGCAGGAGGCCTTGAAGGTCGAATACAGCACTTACGCTCGTGTTCTCCGTGAGACAGAGCAGGCCCTCAGCAAGACCAAGATGGTGAGAAGAATGACTGGGAAAAAGAATTCTCTTGAAGTGTACGTGGGTATGTAACCCCCTTCCCCAAACAGCTGTAGTGATGCTGTCTCTGTCTTCCCTGCTTTTCAGGATCAAGCTGCTCGTCTGACTGAGTTGCTGTCCATCAGTACCGACATACAGAAAGGAATCGACGCCAAAGAGCAGATGGAGAATGAAATTGTAGCAAAGCTCCAGGACCAGATGATATCTAGCAAAACCACAAAGCAACTCTCACAGCTGGCTGCAAAACTTCATAGGAGAAAAACAGATCTGGTATGGTGTCTCTGCCATTTGACTGGGCAGGGGAAGGAAACCACCTCGAGCGGTGTTTCTCAAGTGTGTTTTGTCTGCGTCTTCAGTCTGGTTTTCAGTTCTGCAACTGAGGGTCTGCTGAGTTTGTGATTCCACTTTGGTTCTTTTAGTGATCTTATTGAGGATTCCAATGCATGTGAGAGAATTTGGCCAAAACAAAGCCTGACACATAACCTGCTGTTCTTTATTTGCTTAGATGAGGCAGAATTTACTCCAACGGGTTACCAGTTCTTATGTATGGGAGGGAGAGAGTGAACCTGTGGCACTCCTGTACTCTGCTTTAACCTCCACATCATCTCTCTACTTATGTATTATGCAGTGTGCTACAGACATGCTCCCAGTTTTGAAGGAAGGATTTGACTCAAGGAAGAGTCAAACCACAGCCACAGTTCCTCACAGCATGATAAGTTGCTTTCTTTGGGAGTCTTTAATAGGTTGCCCAGGGAGGTAACAGGTTGCCCAGTGAGGTTGTGACTGCTCCCTCCCTGGAGGTGTTCAAGGCCAGGTTGGATGAGGCCTTGAGTAACCTGTACTAGTGGGATGTGTCCCTGCCTATGGCAGAGGGTTGGAACTAGATGATCCTTGAGGTCCCTTCCAACCTTACCATTCTATAAGCTCTATAACTGATACAGATATTAAAACTAGAAGATTCAGTATAATATTTTGAGTTGTGGGAGCTGGCACTAACACAGTGTGCTCCCACTGTACTTCCATGGGTTACTTTAGCTCATCCATGACTTTTTAAATCAAGGACATAAGTAACTGGAAGACTGCCAGAGATGGCATTGTGAGAAAGGCCATTCCAGTCCCCTTCCCAGACAAGGGTGTTGACTTCTATTAGCATCTCTCTTGTGCAGTTGAATGTAGTGCAGTATACCTTGAGAAAGAGCAAATGGTAACATCTTGTGGTGTGATCAGGGCAGTGCAGAAGTGCAGACAAGCTCTTGAGTGTCACTTGGCTGCATTCACACTCTGCTCAAGCAGGCACACCCATGCTTTCTGACTGCTATGGTGGTTGTTAGGCAAGGCATGAGTTTGTTATGGTGGAGAAAGTACAATATAGTAACATCCTGCTGCTGTTAGCCAGGTAACTGGAGGCATCCAGGCAGGGAAGGTAATTGCAGCAGTGATGAGTGTGGTCTCTTAAAGGGTTTGGGGATGTTTAGGCTCCTTAATGGTTTCCAACAGCCTTATGGTAGAGGTAAAATGTTGCTATCTCTTGTCAATAGATGGAGAAACAACGGTACAGAGAGGGTAAGTAGCTTCCTTGCAGCACAGACTGGGAGTTGAATCTAAATGCTTTGGTAAGTGAGCACTGCAAATCACTGAGCTGCTGCTGCTGCTGCCAGCAGTTTATTTTCTGTCTGTTGACATCCCTAGGAGCTGCATTTTTCTGTAGTTGAGAATGATGTGGCCCAGGTTGTTCTGAATGCGACTGACACCAACTGCAGGCTGACAATTCTCCAGAAAACACTTCATGAGCTGGAAAAGGAAAGAAAAACTGTCCAAGATCTGATCAGCCACAGTGAAAGGGAGATTGCCAAGTTCAGGCTTCTGTTTGAGAACAAACAAGTGGTCATCAGTCAGTACAAGAAGAAGTTGGAGATGATTCTTTCTCAGCAAGGGGTATGTACCATTTACATTCCAGTCCCAAACTTGACTTTATTCTTTGTGCTGACCACAGATGCCCTTGATAAATATAACTGTGTAACTGGTGGATAGTTAAAACTTTAAGGCATCAGTATTGTGATTTAAAAGCTCTGCCAGGCAATGTGAGTGTTTGTCAAACAGTTCTTAGTGCATGTGAAGAGGAGCTGGCATTTAGGGAATTGTGAAATGAGGGTGTGCCTAGCCCAGATTTTTGCAGGGAGTTATCTGCAGCTGATGGAAATAGTACCTGACATAAATACTCTGGGAGTAAATAGGATCTCATGATAACATCTGCACAGATGAGCACAGAGAGCAGAGCAGGCAGAGTGACTTAAGTCTTTCTGGTGATGGTTGGCCCCATTCAGATGGTGCCCAGATCTGTCCCTAGCTCTGTGAGCTGTAAGACCTTTGTGGATAGCAATGTGAAAATGAGTACTATGGCAAATACTCTACAAGCTTCTGAATGTCCTGATGTGCCTGCTGGAGGAGCTGAGAACCTTTCAGGCTTTTACTGCACTTATGCTGTGAGGTCAGGAATAATTAATCCCACCCAACTTATGGGAAATGAAGGCAGAAAGTAACTAACAGATGAAATAACAGTATAGCTAAAGCATTTAGTGGGCATCTCAGCAATTGATCCAGCCTTCTGCAGTGGTGTTCTAAAGAAGTGCTCCACCAGCTCCAGCCTGATTAATCCCAAAGTTTGCCTTTGTACAGGGGCAAGAACTTGGACCACTGGAAATCGAGATCAACAAGCTGACCAAGCAGATAGAAGAATGCAATTCTGAGGTGATGAGACTGCAGAAGTACTGGCTCAGTCAGCAGAAAGAGCTGGTCAAGTTAACAAAAGAACGGGAGGAACAATTAGCCTCCTTGGATCTGTTAAAGAAACAGCTCACAGTGCTGCAGCAGCAGAAAGCGCGCACTGAAAGTAAGTCCTGCCCTCACTCTTGCAGTGCTCATCCATGAATGGAGAGAACAGGGAGTGAGGGCTTACAGGTGGGTGATGTGAGACCTTCTCTAAAGAAAGCCCTTGGTACTCCTGTGTGTGTCTGAGCAATGATGCAAATGGCAGCAGTACTGTACTCAGGGCTAAGAGTCAGGCAGTGTCTGCTGTTTTGGCTGTTGTCATTTCCTGCTGTCTGAACTGACACAGCTGAACCCAAAGGGACCCACTTGTGTCTTACACTTCTTAAGTGAAGTTGGCAAGTAGTTCCCAGATTCACATCAGGTTGGAAGGGACCCTTAAAGGTCATCTTGACCAACTTCCCTGCAGGCAGCAGGGACACCTCCAACTAGATCAGGCTGCCCAGGGCCACACTGAGTCTAATCTTGAATGTCTCCAGGCATGGCCCTCAACCAAATCCCTGGGCAACCTGTTCCACTATTTTACCACTCTTGTTGTAAAGAACTTCTTCCTTATGTCCAGCCTAAATCTACCCTGCTCCAGTTTAAAACCATTGCCCCTTGTCCTATTCCTAGAAGCTTTTCTAAACAGTCCTTCTCCAGCCTTCCTGTTGGTAGGCAAAAGACTTTCTTTGGCCAAACTCAACTCTTTCCAGAGTGGTCTCCTTCAAAACCCTATTTGATTCTTGGGCTTATGGTAAATGGTTTTGGCTGGCTACATGGGACACAGGTGGCACTGCATGCAGCACTGTCTGGTCTAACAGCAGTTTGTCACACCTTGCCTGCATTCAACCCTGTGCTCCTAGGAAATGTAAAACTTTTTTTTATCTGTTTTTGGGTTTTTGGTTTTTTTTTTTGCCTTGTTCACCTGTAGATGAAATTAATCAGGAAACAGAAGAGCAGAAAGACATTGAGCATCACATGAGGAACATGTCAAATGACTTGATAAAGTTGAATGTGTTGATCAACAAGAACAACAACAGCTTTGAGGAGCTGCAGTATGGCAACATTATCACAGAGAACGAGTTTGTACGCTCTCTCAAGGTACAGAGGCTTGAGACCTCATCTCCAGATCTCAGCTTTCCATGCAGATTAGAGTCAAATAGTGATCCTGTAAATCCTTTTTTACTCTGACAATGTTGTGTTGGTTTATGCTCCCCAAATCTAGGCAGCAGAAAAAGAATCAATTGAGATGCAGGAGAAGCATAGTCAATTGACTGAGGAGAAGGAAAGACTCCTAAACAGCCTGTTGGAAGCTGAGTAGGTACCAGAGAGGTTCATGCTTTGTGCCACAGTCTTTGAACTTTTGTACGTGTGTCCATGTTACTCTTTTCTCTGGTCATCAAACTGAACCACACCAGCAAAAGTGCTTCTGTCCTCCTTGGAGAAGATGGAAGGAGCTTAAGGAATGTTGCAGAAACAGAAAGGTGCTTTAGCTGGCTCTGGAACCAGTGAAAGAGCTTGGAGAATGTTGGCTTTAACAATTCCATCATGCTTGTGCTGGATGTTGCCAAGATCTGTATGGAACTGCTCTGTATGCTGTCTTCTCTGCTGTCTCCTCACCTCAGAGCAGCTGTGCTGCACTGGGAAATTAACTGGGTCCCTGTCACTCTGGGTGTGCTGATTTTCAGAGTCACCATGCCATTTGCTGAGTTGTGGAGCTTCCTGTCTGATTTCAGACTGCCCTTGCTGCCCTTCTACGTGCCCCATATACAAATCCTTGTATAGCCAGACAGCTGTGTGTTCAGAGCTGATCTCAGCAGTGTGCTGGCCCTGGTGCCCAGGGAAAGAATCCTCTCTCTGGTTATGAAGGTGCTGCTTTCCCTTTCTGTCGTTGAAGGCATCAGATCATGCTGTGGGAGAGAAAGATCCAGCTGACCAGAGAGATGCGTGCAGCGGTGGATTCTGGGATGGGACAAGGTGAAATCCGAGCCATGAGACTGGAGATTCACAGGATGCAAGTAAGCCACTGGGAAAGGATTGAAGAGGGAAAGCTGCACACTATGTATTCACCTTTGGGGTTGGTGAAATGTAAGGCAGGACATGAGAAATAGGCTGGAGAAGTAACATCCCCAAGGCTGCAGGAATACTGGAAACCAAAGCACATTGCAGCTAGGTTGCTCCCATCCCTGGAATTTTTTAAGGCCAGGCTGTATTGGGCTCTGAGCAACCTGATCTAGTGTAAGCTGTCCCTGTCCATGGCAGGGAGGTTAGAACTGGATGATCTTTGAAGTCACTTTCAACTCTGACAATTCTGTGAATTAAATACATCCAGCCCATGGGTGCTTCATGTGTTCCTGGAGCATGAAGTGTAACAGGCTGCAGCAGAACCCAGGTGTACCTGAGAAATCTGTTTAAAATGCAACATGTCTGCCACCTTATTCTGTGACCCTAATTTATAAGCAAAGAAATGTTGATGACTAAATATTGCATTGTCTTAATCACTGGTTAGGGAAGTCTTTTATTGTTTGGCAAAGCAACTTTTCCCTTTTATTCTCAGGATACTTCTGCTCTTCTGATTTTGCTTTTGCTGCCAAGCTCCAGTAAAGATTTTTGGAGGTTACCTTAATGAGTTGATAATCCATCCCTCTGCCTTCCATGCAAGTCAAACCAGAAATAAGAGCAAATTCAGCTTGGCAGTGCTCATGTGTCACATGTATCTGGTTTATGTTGATGGGATGTGCCCCACAGAAGACTTCAATTAAATGTCCTTCATAAACACTCATTATTGTTCAGCCTGTTTTGTATCTTGACAAATGGCAGGTCCGCTATGGCCAACTGATGAAGCAGCAGGAGAAGATGATTCAGGATATGGAGGCATCTGTTTCTCGTAGAGAGGTGATATCAACTCGTGGAGAGGCTCAGAGCAAAGCAGATAAGAAACGAATCACCAAGAGTGACTTCCCCAGCAAGAAACAGGAGCTGAGGAAGAAGATCAGCGAAACACAGAAGGTGAGCAAGTGGGGAAGGGCTGCAGGAGTTTGTGCAGCCTGTAAGTGCCTTGCAATGAGGAGCAGTGTGCACCCAGTGCAGGCACATGAGGTGTCAGGACACAGACCCTGCAGGGGGACACCACTGCTGTACACTGCTGTCACCTCTGCACAGGGAGAGGCTTTGAAAACTCATTAGAAAAAAACTCCTGGGAAGATTGTCAGGGAAGCAGCTGAACTGAAAAAAACAGTATCTGCTATTTGCTTCTCTTTCATTTGCCAGAACACCCAAGACTGCAACAAAACCATCCTGGAGCTGGAAAGCACCCAAGCATCCCTTAGTGCCACCTTCTCAGAAAAGCAGCAAGAGCTGCTCAGGCTTCAGGCTGAGTCCGATGGCCTGGATGCAGAGGCAGAACATCTTCAGCAGAGGAAGCGATGGGTGAGCACACATCTGCTTCCTGGCAGCACAGGAGCCAAACACAACCTGCTGCAGTCTTCCAAGCCCAGCTCCCCACCTCCCCACCTGTGCTTGGTGTGGAATTTTAGCAACACTTGAAGTTAACTGAACACATTTTGAGGTCTTGTAGAGATCCTGAAGTGATGCTGCAGTTGTGCTCTTGGCAATGCAGCTTTCGTGTGGCAGCATCAGCCTGAAGGACATCGTTTGTATCTTGAAAATCTCTGCTACCAGCTGTCCCTTGTGAGCTCTTGCTGGCTACTCATCACTGTGTTACAAATTTGAGAGCCAGCTCAAGGCCTCAGTTGACCTCTTGAGAAGTGCATAAGTTGGTGAAACTCTGTCCTGGCAAGCGCTGAGGCAACATCCAAAATCTAAAAATACCTTTTTTTTCCTCTCTTGGTTAATGTGTAGCTGTAGTGCTTAGGGATTTGGTTAGTAGTGGATTTGGCAGTGCTGGGTTTATGGTTGGACTAAGTCTTAAAGCAGAATGGAGATTCTCTTTTGCTGTTACAATGGAGACTTCTTATCACTTTCCTGTTCCAGCCCTTGTTTCAAGATGTGATGATTGCAGAACCCATGACAAGTAACACATCATTTTCTTTAGTTCTGTCCTGTCTGCTGTCAAGGTAACATCTCATGTTGCTTTCTTTTGTCAGAACCTTTTGGAGATTGTGGCCTACCAGGCACGCCAGAAACATCTGCAGGCATTGAAGGAAGGGAAGTATGCTCCCCTGTGCCGTACTGAGCAAGCCTGGAGAAGGGAGCAGCAGAAACTGCAGGACAGGCTCCGTGCCATCGATGCCATCGTCCACCAGGTCCAGCAGGAACATCCTCAGCATCAAAGGGCTCTTCAGTGGCTCAGTCAGTGCTTGGCATCCAGGCTCTGCTCGCAGGAAGCCTGACAGATGGGGACAAATTCCATATAACCATCTGCCTCCTGCTGGAGGCTGCAGGCTTTGTGAATAGATAAATATTAAAAATAAGCATGTGTAGGGTTTAATATTTATTAAAGACGGTAGAGCTGCGAGTTCTTTCGTTTGACTCGGTGTGCATTTTGCTGCATTTTCGCTTCCGTGATAGGAGTTTGCGGCCGATGCAGCCGCCCGAGCCATCGCTTTTCTTTCGGCTTCTGCTTAGGCTCCGAGAGGCGGCGGCGGCGGCGGCGGGAGCTGAGCAGCTCGGAGAGGCGGAAGGGACCCACCCGGGCCCGGCGCGGTGCTCGGGGCCAGCCCCGCCCCGCAGCCAGCGGCGTGACGCGGATCGCTACCGCCGCGCTACCGGGAGGCCGGGCCGGCGAGGCCATGCCGGCGCCGCGGTCCCTAGTAACTGTCGCCGCGCTGCTGCTGTGTCTGCTGGTCCTCGCCGCGGCTCGCAGCCCTGGGACCGCCAGCTGCGACTTGCTCCCGGCCGGCCGTTTCGACTGCGGCCCCGAGCGGCTCCTGTCCCGGGAGGACTGCGAAGCGCGGGGCTGCTGCTACGTGCCCGCCGGTCCCGGTCCTGGCCCACCCTGGTGCTTCTTCCCCCAAGGCTACCGAAGCTACCGGGCGGAGAACTTGACAGCTACCGCTACCGGCTACACCGCCCGCCTCCGGCGCGTCGCTGCCAGTTTCCTGCCGGAGGACGTGGGCTGCCTGCGGCTGGACCTGGCGCTGGAGACCTCCACCCGCCTGCGCTTCACGGTGCGCCCTGACCCCTACCCTGACCCTGGGTCCGGCTCTAAAGGCCGCCCCCCCGCTGACCCCCAGTCTTTGCCCCGGCAGCTGCGGGACGCGGCCCGGCAGCGCTACGAGGTGCCGCTGGCCACGCCACCGGTCAGCGGCAGAGCCACATCCGCGCTCTACGAGGTGCAGGTGAACCGGGATCCCTTCGGCCTCGTCGTCTACCGGCAGCGGGACGGGCAGGTCTTGTAAGTGCCCCGCGCCGCCTGAAGGCTTTCCTTGCCTTTTCGCAGGGGTTTGGGCTGGAAGTGGGACCTGATGCCAGCCCCAGTGATGTGCAGAAGGGGAGCTGGAGTGCTCCGAGGGGCGCTGGTAACAGCAGCAGGGTGGCAGGCAGCAGCTGCAGAGGTTTTGCCATGACCCTCTGCATTTCAGAGGCTGGGAAGGGTATCCCAGTGCTCAGCCAAAATCTGGTTTTGTTTTCACCTGATAATGAGCATCTGTGCCCCTCCCCAAGGCTGACTGCTCTCCAGCTCTGTGCTCCCTCCTTCCTGGTCACCTGGGTGTTTGTTGGAATGTCCCTTTCTCTCTGGCAGGCTGAACACCACCGTCGCTCCCCTCTTCTTCGCAGACCAGTTTTTGCAGATCTCTACTTCCTTGCCCTCTCGTTTTGTTTCTGGGCTGGGGGAGCACCTGACACCGCTGATCCTCAACACAGCATGGACCAGGGTCACCCTCTGGAATCGGGACATGGCACCCACGGTATGGAACGGGGATGAGGGACAGGGAGGTGGTTCACTTGTACTTACAGGGGTGGCCTCATGGCCTCTTATGTCTTGCCCAGCGCTGTGGAAATGTGTCCATGCCAGTTGAGCTCTGAGACCTGTTCTCAGCCCTGGGCAAGCCCCTGGGACTGTTGTCCCCAGGTGGAGCTTTGTCCTCCTCAGAGCCCTGTGCTGCTCAGAAACCACTTTTCCCTGTACAGTCCAGGGATGGTGCTTGGGGCAGAGCTGTACTGACTCAGGCAGTATTTGGAGCTTCAAGCTCTGGGTTGGCACCTCAAGATAGGACAGTGCTCCTGGATAGAGGCAAGGGGCAGGCGAGTGGGTGGGTGGGTGCTGTGCTAGGGTCTCTGGTAGAGCCTTGCTGGCACCACACTGTGCTCTGCTCCAGCCCCAGGTCAACCTCTACGGCTCCCACCCTTTCTACCTGGGGATGGAGGATGGTGGTTTGGCTCATGGTGTCTTTCTGCTGAACAGCAATGCAATGGGTGAGTGCCATGGTGGTGCTGGGCACAGGCTTGCCCCTTGTCCTCATCTTCATCTTGTTCATCTGGTGCTTGTGCTTCCCCAGATGTGCTCCTGCAGCCCAGCCCGGCCCTGACCTGGCGCACAACGGGTGGGATCCTGGACTTCTACATCTTCCTGGGCCCCGATCCCAAGAGCGTGGTGCGGCAGTACCTGGATGTTGTCGGTAGGGCCAGGCTGTGGTGGGGAAACATGAGCACTGCTGGGATGGCTTTCCTGGGATGCTGCGAGTGGCACAAGTGGGACAGCAGAGCAGAGCGGTGCTGTGGGGAAGAGTGATGCTGAGATGTCCCTGGGCCCACTTGGCCAGCACTCACCCTCCTGACTTCCAGGGTACCCTTTCATGCCTCCATACTGGGGCCTGGGTTTCCACCTCTGCCGCTGGGGCTACTCCTCCACTGACATCACCCGACAGGTTGTGGCCAATATGTCAGCAGCTCGCTTCCCTCAGGTAGGTCTTGGCTACTTCCCGAAGTCTCTGCCCAAAAGTGGTCATTGAGGGGCTGATGGAAAGGCCTTGTGGGGCTGGCATCTTGTGGCAGTGTGAAGGGATCCCTGCTCCTTACTGAGCACCGGTGCCGCCATCCCCAGGACGTGCAGTGGAATGACTTGGATTATACAGATGCCAAGAGGGATTTCACATTCAACAAGAAAAACTTTAAGGACTACCCAGAGATGGTGCAGGACTTCCACCGCCGTGGCCTGAGGTACATCATGATTGTGGTGAGTGACATTCTTGGCTGTGCTGGAGCTCCCACACGGGCAGGCTGGTACTGAGGGTCCCAGCTGCCCTGTGGGCAATGATGGAGCTTCCTCTGAGGAAGGTGAGGGAGGCTGTTCCCTGCTTGTGCTGGTGCAGCCCTGGCTTTGTGCCCCACCAGGATCCTGGGATCAGCAGCTCAGGGCCTCCTGGCACCTACAAGCCTTATGACGAGGGACTGAAGCGAGGAGTGTTCATCCGGAACTCCACGGGACAGCCCCTGATTGGGAAGGTGCGTGTGGGGAGCAGCCCCAGTCCCTGTGGGAGGGGGCTTGAGTGGAGCCGTGTTGGGAAGGACCCTGAGAGCTGGAGGGAGACACCCTTGAAATGGCTGTAGTGGAGAATGGGGTGAACTGTGGGGACTGTGGGGTGCAGTGGCGCGAGGACAGCAGGTCTTTGCCTGTCACTCTCTTCCTCTGTCAGGTCTGGCCGGGTCCGACAGCCTTCCCGGACTTCACCAACCCGGAGACTCACAAGTGGTGGCATGACATGGTGAAGGACTTCCATGACCAAGTGCCCTTCGATGGCATGTGGATTGTGAGTGTCTCCCACAATGCTGCCTCCACAATGGAGCCTGGCTGGGCTCCAGCATGGCACTGAGAACATCCAATCATTTCCCTCCCCTTCCTTTCCCTCCAAAGGACATGAACGAGCCATCAAACTTTGTGGACGGCTCCCAGGATGGCTGCCCCAACAACAACCTGGAGCAACCACTCTATGTGCCAGGTATGGGGTACCCCAGGAGCAGCCCAGGGCACACTGCAGTCCTTGCCAAGTGGGCTCTGAGCCACCACTTCTCCCATGCAGGTGTGTTTGGAGGACGCCTCCAAGCTGGGACCATCTGTGCCTCCAGCCAGCAGTACCTATCCTCCCACTACAACCTCCACAGCCTCTATGGGCTGACTCAGGCCATCGCCACCCATGAGTAAGCCTGGGGCTCATGCCACAGCTCCAGCTGTCTGGGAGGAGTTGATGTACATCTCAGGGGATGCCAGAGCCAGGAACCTGCATTGTAGTGTGGGCAACTGGGGCATGGTGGGTGTTCAGAGGGTGGTTGAGGGTTTGATTTATAACACAGCTCCCTGGTGCTACCAGACCAGTGCTGGATGAGGCTGGAGCAGGTGCTGTGTGGCCATGCTGGCTCCTGGGCTGGGGGATTGTGTCCTGAGCACTGCCCTGTGTCCCCTACCCCATGGACAAGATGGCAGTGGATGTCTGTGCTGGCATGTGCTAGTTCTGTGGTGCTGCTGGGAGCCACTGAACCTCTTTCCTGTCTGAGTGGTGCTGAACAGCCCTGTCTGGTGCTGAGCAGCCCCTGTCCTGCCCACAGTGCACTGCTGAGGATCCGGGGCAAGCGTCCCTTTATCATCTCACGCTCCACGTTTGCTGGGCACGGGCGCTACGCAGGGCACTGGACAGGGGATGTCAGGAGCAACTGGGAGCAGCTGTACTACTCTGTACCAGGTAGGCTGCAGGGTCTTGGGATCACAGCCACCACCACTTTCCCCCTGCACTTCCCCCTTAGCAGGGGACTTCTCTGTGGCCTCCATGACCCGATGTCCTCTGTGCCCTCTCTGTAGAAGTGCTGCTCTTCAACCTCTTTGGAGTGCCACTGGTGGGTGCTGACATCTGTGGCTTTGCTGGTGATACGTCCGAGGAGCTGTGTGTGCGCTGGACCCAGCTGGGTGCCTTCTACCCCTTCATGAGGAATCACAATGACCACGGTGCCCGGGTGAGCACCCTCCCCTGGCAGGCAGTGTGCAGGGTGGTGGCTGAGTGGATGGGGCAGGGGTGGATGCTCAGGGGTTGTCTAAGCAGCTGCCCTGCCTGCGGGGGAAAGCGGCTGGTGCGGCTGTTGGGACATGTGCTATCGGTGCCAGGCTCCTGCCTTGCAGCACTCCACCCCATGTGCCCGAAGGGCACCCGTTGTTCCTCCCTGTATGGTCTGAGCATCCTCATTTGGACTCTCTGCTGCAGCCACAGGAGCCATATGCCTTCAGCCCGGCCGCTCAGGCAGCCATGAGGAGTGCCCTCCACCTACGCTACTCCCTCCTGCCCTTCCTCTACACCCTCTTCCACCGCGCTCACTCCGCCGGGGAGACAGTGGCACGGCCTCTCTTCCTCGAGTGAGTGCCAGCCTGCCTGGGGCTGATGGGTGCCAGGTTCAGCGGGAGGCAGGTGCAGGCTCTCCCTGGCACTACACTACTCCTCCTCATCCTTCCCCAGGTTCCCTAAGGACCCCAACACATGGACTGTGGACCGCCAGCTGCTGTGGGGTGGGGGCCTGCTCATCACACCCGTGCTGGAGGCAGGAATGACCAAAGTCAGTGGCTACTTCCCGGCGGGGACGTGGTACAGCCTCACAGGGGTGGGTGCTCCCTTTCTCTGCCTCAGGACTTTCAGGTGGTCACAAGTGGGTTCCTGCACTCCACTGCTGGCATCAGCCCCCGCCAGGGCTGTGCCTTGCCTGCCTTTTCTTGTGGCCATTCAAGAGTGGCAACCTTGGGTTGGGACCCTCTCGAACGCACAGTGCCCTATGTCTGCTCCCTCCTCTTGTTTAGGACTCCACCATCCACAGCAAGGGGCAGTGGATCCTCTTACCAGCTCCCCTGGACACCATTAACGTTCATGTCCGTGCTGGGTATATCCTGCCCTTGCAGGTGAGCCCCTCAGCACTGTGGTGATGCCACTGCAACCTGCCTGGCCAGCCCCTGCCCATGATGGAGCAAGGCTGAGGGCTGTGACAGTCACCAGCAGCCTGGACATGGCTGCAATTGCTGAGCCTGTGATACTTGGCTGGGGTTTGGGGAAAGCCACTCAGGCAGCACTCGGAGCTGTTCCTGATCCTGTGCCCCAGGAGCCTGCATTCAGCACTGCCCAGTCCCGCAAGAAGGGCATGGCCTTGGTTGTGGCACTGACACCAGATGGCTTTGCCAGAGGAGACCTGTTCTGGGATGATGGAGAGAGCTGGCAGAGCTTCGAGAAGGGAGACTACACTGAGATCCTCTTCCTGGCCACGCGTGTGAGTGAGGAGGGACTGCTGGTTGGGGGCATCCAGGCCTTTGCTGCCACATGTAGGTCCTGGTGTCTGTGGGATACCTGGTCAGAGGCAGCACCATGCCCTGGTGCAGCCAAGCTGTGTTGTGGCAAAAGAGCCAGACTGAACAGCTACAGCCCTCCCATGAGGGCTTTTAGGAGGGAGAGATGTTACTCCAGAGAGCTTTCTGCTGTCATCTTGCACAGCAGTGGATGCTCTCCAGTCCTGACCTTCTGATAAAAGGCTTAGCTGCTCTCCAGGGATGGCAGCATGCCCATCTCCCTGGGCTCACTGCCCTGCAGACGGGCAATGTGTTGGGCAGGGCACATGGAGAAACCCTGAGTGTGTGCAGGGTGGCTGGCACCTGAGAGTGCAGGGTGACAGTCTCCTGTCCCCACAGGGTGCTGTGCTCAGCCAGCTACTACAGGCAAGTGCCCACCTTGATGGGGTCCTGCTGGAGGCTGTGACTGTGCTGGGTGTCACCAGCCCTCCCCATCAAGTCCTGGCCAATGGTGACGTTGTGGGTGACTTCTCCTATCGTAGTGACACCCAGGTGAGTGCTCAACCCCACCATGAGAGGGGGTAATGGTGGCAGGGAGCTGCCAGCAGGGTTCAGCCAAGTAGCTGGCAGGTTCTGGCCCCAGTGGTGCCACCAGTACCTGCTTTGTTGGCACCAAGAAGTATAAAGGGTTGCCCAGCATGGGATGGGTTACTGTTCTGGGCCTAGACTAGACCATGAAAGGGGACAAGGATGGGGAGATGGATGGAAACAGTATATGGTGACGGGGGTGGAGCTCTGCAGGGAGCAGTGGCACAGCTCTGCTGCTGGGGCTGTCTGCAATGGGCATATTTTCTAGGGGGTATGCAGGACTGGGGCTGTGCCAGACTGCATCCCTGTGTGCACCGTAAGGAGGGCAGGACTACCCTTGGCTCTGACACCCTTCAGGCTCCATCCTGGCCAGTCCTCAGTATGCTGACCCTTACTTCTCCCCCTCAGGTGCTGAGAGTCCCTGTATCACTGCCCATGTGGGAGCAGTTTGTGATCACCTGGTCCTGAGCCCAGGCTGTATCGGTGCTGCTCAGCAGGGAGAGATGACGCTGCTCCCTTCATCTCTGGAGCCTAGTCTGTCCCATCCTGTGGAGAACCAGAGCTGCTGCTGCTTCTCTGTGCACTTCAGCTCCTGGGATTTGCCTTCCTTTCTGATGTGAGTTCACACTGGACTTGTACTGGTTGGCCTTGCACAGCCTCTGGGGATGGGGAAACCTTTTACCTCCTCCAAGATGGGGAACAACCACCAAAGTGCCTTGGGAGGCAGCAAACCTGTTAACAAGCAGAGCTAGTAACCTGTGGAGGGACAGTGGGGAATCTCCTGGCTGTTTTTGGGGGGGAAGGGGATCTGCACAGTGGAGTGAGGGAGCAGTGCTGTGAATAAAGCTGCCATTTGCTGGGAGCAGCTCGAAGCTGTATCCATGTGCCTCTCTGCTGCTGCCTATCCTGGCTGAAGTCCCCCCTGTCTCAGCCCACCCTGGCTGCAGTGCTCCCCAGCTCCATCCCTGGGCCTCCAGCAAGATCACTTGCACCTGTTGCAGGCTTCACCCCACTTCTCAGAGCATTGGGGAACCCCTGGCTGCTCTTGCAGCCCTGGCTGTGCCACAGAGTCCCTTTCCCCATCTGTCCAGCTGGCTCTGAGCCCAGGAACTGCTGCCCTTGGGGGCTCTCAGGCTGGCTCTGTTTGAGCCTCTGCTGTGCAGGGAGGGAGCAGACACTGTCACTTTGTGTATTTTGTTAGATTAAACTACATCCCTGCCATCTCCCCACTGGTACCTGCAGCAAGCAGTGCCACACAGACACCATGGTGCCCGGAGCTGTCTGGGACATGCTCAGCTCCAAGTACAAATGGAGTCCTCTCTTCCAGGGGCTTTCTCGAGGGGCAACCTGTCCCTAAGGCTCCTCTGATCAAGAACAAGAGCATCCCTGAATGCTCCAAGACTAGGTGGTGCTTGCAGTACAGAGAGCAGAGCCTCAGGGTGTCACCCAGGGATTCGCGACTGGCCCAGGCAGGATCTTGCTCCACTTGTGCCTGCCGGGCAGCATGTGGCTGTCCCCTGGCAATGGCGATGCCAGGCAGAGGTGATGCTCACAGATGGTTGTGCAGTGGCCGGCACTGAGGGCTCAGTTTCTCCTCCAGGACAGCATCAGGGGCACACACCCAGGGGTCCCCCGTGTCCCACTGCCACTTCAAGAGCTGCACACGAAGCAGCTGGAAGACAGCAGCGTAGCGGGGGTTGGAGGCCAGGTTCTGGCTCTCCGTGGGGTCGTGGCTGCAGTCAAAGAGCTCCCAGCGGTCCCTGTAGTAGTACTGGTGCAGTGACTTGTTCCAGTGGGTTGGCTGCCCGGCCCTGGTGCGATTGAGCAGGTCTTGGAAAGTGGGTGAGATGTAGAAGTCCTGATCGATGGGGAAGGGCATCTTGTAGTTGAGGTTGTGAACGAGGCGGAACTGCTGGTGCTGGATCGCTCGCATGGGGTAATACATGGTCACCTCATGGTGGCTCTGGCTGCTGAAGGCAGTGTCCCAGGGCTCCTCTGACACCAGTGCTGGCAGGAGAGACTTTCCAGTGAGCTGCACTTGCTTCTTGCCAAAGATACTGTATGAAGGGTAGGGGATGGAGAACCAGTCCAAAATGGTCGGTGTGAGATCTGCAGGGGAAGAGAAAGGGGAGAGAAGGGGCTGGCGCCTGTGGGAAGAAAGCAGCCATGGGGAAAGGCAGAAAGGACCCCAGGATGAAGGGGAAGCTCTGGGGAGTAGTTATTGAAGCCTTCTAGTAATTAAAGTGAGTCCATAAGAAAGGTGCTTCTTTTCCTACAGACTTCTTAGCAAGACCTGCTGGTGACAGGACAGGGGCTGATCGTTTCAAACTGAAAGAGGAGCAATTTAGACTAGATAGAAGGAAGACACTTTTTACACTGGCTCAGGTTGTCCAGAGGGGTGGTAGATGCCCCATCCCTGGGAAGATTCTAGGTCAGGTAGGACAGGGCACTGAACAACCTGTGTTAGTTGAAGATGTCCCTGCTCACTGCAGGGAGTTTGGACTAAACGACCTTTAAAGGTCCTTTCCAACCCAAACCATTCTGTGATGACATTCCTGCTGTCCTCTCCCTTCCTGGGGCTGGCTGTGCCAGTGCCAAGGGCTGCAGGCTGTCCTCTGGGACCAGGACCCTGGGTTTCAGTCTGAAGAGGATGGAAACCAGCTCCCAACCCCTGGCCACAGCTCTGCACACCCTGCTCCCCCGTGGGGCATGTAAGCTCTTACCCAGGAGGGTGGCAAAAGCCTGGGTGACCTGTCCCCAGCGCTGGGTGTGCTCCGGGGAGGAGATCAGCAGCGGCTCAGCAGTGCCTGACCGGTAGAGGTTGGTCCTGCCACCAGGGAAGGGGATGCCATTGTCAGAGGTGTAGATCACCAGCGTGCTGTTGTGGAAGCCAGCCTGCTGCAGCTCCTCCAAGACCAGCCCAATCCCTGCAGACAGAGGAACAGAGCTCTGAGGGAGGGTGGAAGGACTCTGGTGCTCACTGGTGCCAGCCTGACCCCTTTGGCTCCTACCTTGGTCCATGCGCCCAATGGTTGTATACTGGGCTGCCAGGTCCGCCCGGGCAGCTGGTGTGTCTGGAACAAAGTGGGGGACCTGAACAGAGAAATAAAGGTGGCATATGGCTGCCATGAGGAAGGAGGCTGTGGGTATGTTGGAGTGGCCTTCACCAGCTTTTGCCCATACTGCTGATGACAGTGACCAAGGTGGGGGCCAGCCCACAGTCACCCTGTCTCCAGCAGACCCTGCTGTCATGTGCAGCTCCTGTATGGCCCCATGCAGTCCCATACAGCCCCATATAGCTTCACTCAGCCCCACACAGCCCCACAGGCTCCCACCTGCACGTGCTCTGGGTGGTAGATCTGCGGCTTCCAGTCAGGGATCCAGCCCATACCGCTCTCTCCGTTGCCAAATTTCTCACAGAATGCCCCATATTGGGGCTGGGAGTGCCCACAGCGGTGGGGGTCATGAAAGGCCACATAGAGGAAGAAAGGCCTAGAGATGGAGAGGGTGGAGGGGGTGTAGCAAAGGTCTGCCCATACCCCTTGAGACCTTCCCTGGGAGCTGGCATCATTGCGAAGACTCCCACCTAATCTGACCTTCTGGATGTGGGACTACCCATAGCCAAGGTGTCTCTTCCTGCTTGTGACCAATTGGGACAGGCTGCCTGGGGGTGTTTGTGGAGTCTCCCTCTCTGGAGGTATTTCAACACATCCTCCTGGATGTGATCCAGTGTGAGCTAGTATTGGTGACCCTGGTCTGGCAGGGGGGTTGGACTGGCTGATCTTTCAAGGTCCCTTCCAGCCCCTAAGGTTCTGTGAGTCTGTGGCACATGTTCAGCATGGCTGGTTTCCCACTCCTCTCCCATGCCCCCTCACAGCCCAGCCCAGGAACACAGGGTCCAGCTCACCTCTCGTCCTGGCTCTGCAGGAACTGCCGCACGAGCGCTTTGATTCGAGTGATGTTTCTCCCAACCTGCAAGACCGAACTGTTCTCCTCTGTGTAGGCAAAGTCGAAGGGGTAGACAGCCTCGGGTCCAACATGCTTCTTCCCAATTATCCCTGCAAGAACACAGACACAGGGTGTGCCAAGAGCAGGGGGTAGGATGCTGGCTGCTGCTCTCTCCTCCTTGGAGACTGATGCAGCTCATTTGCTCCAGCATGGCCTGTGCTCAGCTAACGCTGCAGAGAGTAAAAAAATGCTGCTGGCTTTCTCCAGTCATTTCTGACAGCTGCAGAGGCACTTCCCTGTCTGGGCAGAAAGCAGGACCTATCTGGGGACCACGCTGCCCCAGGTCACAGGAATGGGTAAGCACTAGAGCAGCTGAGCACTCTGGGTGGATGTTTATGTCAAGCACAAGCCTTGTGTGAACCTGCAAACCAGGACCAAGCAGGATGGGGAGTGGAAGTAGAGTTGAGATAAAAGAGGGATGGCAGAGGAGCAGTGGTTGGGGCAAGCAAAGCAAAGTGAAGGTGTCAGCACAAAGCGTAGGTATGCAGATGAGTTAGGAGTCAAGCTCTCTGATCTGATGAGGTTCAGTGCACAGGATGGGGGTTCCCTGCTTCTGTCACCTGCCCTGAGCTCCCTACCTGTCCGGATGTTTGCTTGGCTGAGCAGCTGGGGCAGGCTCCGCACGCTGTCGAAAGAGTTGAAGTGGTGCACATCCTGGTGCAGTCCATACATCCCATTCTGGTGCTGCAGACCAGGGAAAATGACATAGCAGGACAATGTGTGTCAGCTTGGCCCTCGAACAAGTCCAGCCATGCACCAAGTACAGGTGCATGGGAAGCAGGTTCCAGGAAGCAGGGGAGAGCAGGTCAGTGGACCAAGGGGATTGCCAGGTCCTGTGACCGCACTGGGTGTGCACTGGCACTGGCCATCCCCAGGTGCCCACTGCAGACTGGCAGCTGCCACCCCAGTATGTAGGCTGTCTCTACCTGGGGTAATCCCGTCAGGATGCTGGCCCGGCTCGGAGAGCAGCTGCTGACAGAGGTGAAGGCGTTCTGGAAGACCACACTGCGCCGGGCCAGCGCGTCCAGGTTGGGGGTTCGTATTGCCGAGTTATTGTAGGTGCCACTCTCAAAACCACCGTCATCTGCTGCAGCGGGAGGGGTACGGGGTGAGCCCAGCAGCACCGGGGCAGACTCCTGGCGTGTCCCTAACGATGCGGGCGTGCAAAGCCCAGGGGACACTACTGACACTGGGCGCACCCCTGGGCTGAGGCTGACCCGGACCATCCCAGCAGAGGGAACCCCCGGGGCCGTTTCTTCCCTGCCCAGGGGCCGTCCAGAGTGCCGTCCAGAGGTACTTTGCCGCGGGGCCGGTCTCGGAGCTCCCGAATGCGGGGACACACCCGGCACTGGTCCCGGGGCTCCGCGGGAACGAGAGCCGCACTTACCCAGGAGGAGCAGCACATTGCGGGCCGGAGCTGGGGTTCCGCCGGTCCTAAACGCGGCCAACAGCAGCGTCAGCGCCAAATGCCGCATGGCAGCTGCACCGGCGGCTGCACCGACACCGGCAGAGGCCGGGCGGCGGCGGCGAGGCTCAGCGGGGCTCTGCGGTTCCTCCAGCCGCCCCGGCTCCTCCTCTGCCCCGGTCACATGAGGCAGTCCCGGTGGCTCAGATCCGGCCCGGGCGGAGCCGGCGGGAGCCCGCGGCTGAGGAGTGGGGTGTTGCCGGTTCCCTTCGCGCAGCCCCGGCGGAACCTCCTCTCAGATCCCCGGCCCCGCGGGGTGCCCGATCCAGTTGGTCCCGGGCCAACTGCGACCCCTCGGCCCTTCCCCCCCGGCGACCCGGCAGCTCTGGCTCCCACGGTGTGTGCAGAAGGTCCCGGGGGCCACAGGTGGCCGGACCGGGGGCAGCTGTCCCGGCCATGGCAGCTCAGGATACGTGGCAGCGGAGGCAGAGCTGCGGGTGCCTGTTGGTAAGGGCGAAGCTGCCCATCCTGCGCTGGCTCCCGCACTATTCCCTGGCCTGGCTGCAGTCGGACCTGATGGCCGGCCTGACCGTGGGGCTCACCGTCGTGCCGCAGGCGCTGGCCTACGCCGAGGTCGCCGGGCTGCCTCTGCAGGTGGGTGGCAGTGCCTTGCAGCCCTGGGTGCCAGGGCACACCTGCTCGTTGACCACAGCCCGCGGCCTGGCACTAGGGCGGGCAGTGCCGGGCGGCCAGTGTCCGAGGGCTGGTTCTGTGCAGTCACCGCTTTTCCGGGTCGGGAGGGTGCAGACGCCGTGCGCTTGCACAGGGCTGGCTGCAGGCACCGGAGAGACCTGACAACAGCTCAGTCCTCCTCGTCCTGGAGGTGCCTGGCGTCGCTCAGCTCCCACCGTTGTGCTAATGTGCCTCTTGTCCCCGTGCAGTATGGCCTCTACTCTTCCTTCATGGGCTGCTTTGTCTACTGCTTCCTGGGCACCGCCAAGGACGTCACGCTGGGTCCCACGGCCATCATGTCGCTGCTTGTGTCCTCTTATGCCTTCCACCAGCCTGTCTATGCCATCCTGCTCACCTTCCTCTCCGGCTGTATCCAGCTGGCCATGGGGCTCCTGCACCTCGGTGAGATGTGCTTGCCGTGCATGGTTGTATTTTTAGGGTAGCACTGTGCACCCTGCAGTGGTCGTGTCCATCCATCTGTCCCCTGCCCTCAGTGCTCTCCAAGACACTGGGGCTGTCCCACTAAGGCTTGTGACAGCTCCGTGTGCGTGCAAACAGCATATATTCCCAGCTGGGGCCAGCAGTGTATTTATTGCCTCCTGTCCCATGCAGGTTTCCTTCTGGACTTCATCTCCTGCCCTGTCATTAAAGGGTTCACATCAGCTGCTTCCATCACCATTAGCTTCAACCAAGTCAAGGTAGGGTCTGCTGGTCTGCCCTGGACACCTCCTGGAGCTGGCTATGCTGCAGAGCTGGCATATTTAGTACCAGGCTGGGAAATGTGCTTGGGGCAAGAGGCCACAAGACCCCTCTGCCAGTGCTTCTGGTGGGTTCCTGAGTGCACTGCTCTGAGCAGATCAAGCCAAACTCAAGCTCTGCCTGTGCCCACCTGGTGGCATTGAAGACACCAGTAAAACCAGAACAATTGATTTGGTCACTGGCAGGAAGTGATGGGCAATTCTCAGGCATGGTGGGTTTGCAGCTCAGCTGGTCCCTCACCGGTCCCTCTCAGCGACCTGAGTCCCTCCAGCTCTTCCAGGGCTGCAGTGCTTCCTTTGTGGTTAACCGAAATCAGAGACGCCAGGAGGTGGTGTCAGGCTGTGCCGGCAGCCAGCAGGCCAGTGTTGGCTAATGGCTGTGGTCACAGTATGCGCTGCTGCCACAGCACCAGGACCTGGCTGCCGCTCTTAGTGGGGCACAGAGGGATGGCAGGGCTGAGGTAAGGGCTTGTGCTGGGCTTTCATCAGGCTTTGTCCTCCTACACAGAACATCCTGGGGCTGCAGGGGATCCCTCGGCAGTTTTTCCTGCAGGTGTATGAGACGCTGCGGAGGATTGGGGAGACCAGGTCAGCACTGCCTCTACATCTGCCCTGCTCTGTCCTCCTCTGGAGTCTCACTCTGCTGCTTTGTACTCCATCTCTTTGGTCACATCTTGGACTGGTTTGCCAGTCCCTGCTCAGGGCTGTGACACAAGTGCTTGTTCTCAGCCATTTCCAGTTGAGCTGGAAGTTTGAAGATGGGGGAACACGTGGCCTCCCAAGATGCTAAAGAGGCAGTGTGGGGAATGCTTGTCCTGTTTTCTGCTCCCAGTTATGTACAGCAGGGTTTTGGCAACCCAAAGGCAAGGACATCCTTGGGGCTGTCTGTGTGATAAGTTCTCCTCTAGTTTTTGACAGCAAGAGAGAGCTCAGGCATCTCTATGCCCACCACTCTCTCCTGTTTGCTGCACTCCTGGCTCAGGGTCTGTGCCACAGCCTGGGTTTCACACGCAGTGCAGTGACACATACCATCGGTTTCATCACAGCCAGCAGGCACCTCCTTGTCTAGCTGTGAGACAGCAGTGAGAGCAGGAGGAGGCATATCCTGCCTGTCAACACAGGACCTTCTTCCATGTTTATGAAGAACCAACAAACCCATAAGCATCATACTGCTGGCTGGGGAGCACCCTCTTGTCCCTTGCCTGCAGTACCCCCAGGGAAGTGACACATTTTGCCAGTGGTGTGGAAGTGCCAACTGTGTCCTTGCCAGCTATCTACCTCCCGGCAGGGCCATGGCATGTACCTGGGCACACACTTTTCCTCCCACAGAGCTTTGGGACAGCTTTCCCTGGGCTCTGCAGCATATTTGGCCTGGCTCTGATGCATCTGTTCCAGGGCTGGGGATGCCGTGTTGGGGCTGGCCTGCCTGGCTGCACTGGCAGGGCTCCGGGTGATGAAGAGCCACCTGCCCCGAGCTGCCTGTGCAGAGCCGCTGACTGCCAGGGTCAGCTACCTGATTGTCTGGACTTCTGCTACAGGTGCGTTGGCCATGCCTTTCCCCCTCCCTTGCCACAGACATCCCTGCTGGGAGCTTGTCTCTGCAGGGCAGGGAAGAGACAGCCTGAAACTGGTAAAGCCCAGGCTGGCAGGGGCTGAGACCTGGAGGCGAGTTGGGGAGAACAAAGTTCCAAGGATGGTCCTGCCTCTGCACATGTTCCTTTCCAATGCTTGGAAGAGCTCAGCAGCCCAAGAACCCATCCCCTGCTATCCCCCCCCTCAGCCTAGGCTCCAGACAGGTTTTGACAGTTGCTCTCTCTGTTGCAGCACGCAATGCCCTCGTGGTCCTGTTTGCTGGCCTAGTTGCTTACTCCTTCCAGGTGATGGGCTCCCAGCCATTCACACTCACTGGCAGCATCCCCCAGGGCCTCCCTCCCTTCCAGCTGCCACATTTCTCCATGGCTACACCCAATGGCACCATCCCGTTCCAGAGCATGGTGGAGGTGGGTGCCAGGCTGGAGAGCAGATGTTGGGCTCCCCACCAGCAACTGTCTCCTTACTCCTGCCTTTGCTTGCTCTCTGCATAGCAGGCAAAGGCTCTGCTCTGGGGTGACCTTTATCCCTTGGTGGCAATGCTCACCATGTCCTTCCTTCCCAGGACATGGGGATCGGGCTGGCTGTGGTTCCACTCATGGGCTTGCTGGAGACTGTTGCAATTGCCAAGGCTTTTGGTATGGCTGCACCAGGCTTCTGCTCCTGTACTGGCAGGAGTGGTCTCTGCAGCAGCTTGGGGTGCTGGGGAGGGTGCTGTTCCCACAGGGTCAGTGGGAGAGACTGGAGACTGGACTGGCTGTGAGTCCAGTTCATACCATGGGCTGGCAGCAGAGGTCCCACTGTGTGCTGCTGACCCATTGCCCCTGGTCAGAGAGTTCCTCCATGCTTGACTGGGGAGTGGGCTGGGGGGATCCTGCAGCGTGCACAACCAAAGTTTGCACAGGAGATGAGCGTTGTCTTGCCATGCTTCTGCACATGAGTGTGCTGGGGCGTGGAGCCCGTGGCTGTGCCAGGCACTGCTGGCCCTGCTCTCTGTGTGTGGCTGGTTGTGGCCATGGGAAGCTCGGGATGATGCTGCTTGTCTCCTTTCAGCCTCGCAGAATGATTACAGGATTGACCCCAACCAGGAGCTGCTGGCTATGGGTAAGAGGCCTCTCAGAGCAGGAAGGCAGGGCTTGGGGGTCAGCCTCAAGTGCAGCCATGTGTCCCACTGTCCCTGAGCTACCAGAGATCTCCATCTCAGCCATCCTACCTCTGCCTGAAGTTTTACCCTTTTTGTCTTGCAAGTTACCCCCAGCCCAAGCCTTTTTCACAGCCTGGCAATTTCCAGAGCAGCCTGAGCCCAGCTCACATGGCTGGACAGGCTCTGTTCTGTCTCTGGGTACAGAGTCCAAGGATGGAAGAGGGTCCCTGGGTCCCAGGGATGGAAAAGGTGTTGACAGGGACAGTGACCCATCTCATGATGCTGAGCAGTGCCACCCATAGGTGCTGCATCCCCAGCCCCTCTCCTTGTCCACCACAGGCTTTGCCAACATCCTGGGATCCTTCGTCTCATCATATCCCATCACGGGCAGCTTTGGCCGGTGGGTGACAGGATGCTTGCTGGGGCTGTGTAGTGAGTGGGCTCTGCATGATCTTGGATACAAGATTGTGTGGAACCTGGTGGGTCCCTGAGCTCACATCATGTTCCCTAGCTGCCCACATTTGCTAGCAGGCTATGCATGCATCCCTTCTCTCCCATCTCATGTGCTCTGCAGGCTGGCAGCAGTGCTCCCCAGTGGCATCTGACAGGCTGAGGAGGGTTTTCCTGTGTGGGGTCTGTGGGCAGCGGGTAGGGGCAGCTGCCAGCTCCAGCCAGCCCAGTAAAGCCTGGGTCACTGTGTTGCTCTGTATTTCAGGACAGCTGTGAATGCACAGTCAGGGGTGTGCACTCCTGCAGGAGGGTTCATCACAGGTAGAGGCCCCTCCCAGCTTGCCATGGGCTGCTCTGCAGGGCCCCTGTGCAGCACCTGCTTCCCTTGGGCACCCTGGGCATTGGGGGCACCACCGCTCAGGTGCTCCATGTCTTCTACAGGCACCCTGGTCCTGCTCTCACTGGCATACCTCACCTCACTCTTCTACTACATCCCCAAGGCAGCGCTGGCTGCTGTCATCATCTCAGCCGTGGTCCCCATGTTTGATGCTGGCATCTTCAGGAGGCTCTGGCGGGTTAAGAGTGAGGGCACAAGCCAGGGGTGGTTGACCCCCTGGCACAACCCAGCTCTGCCTATAGAGCAGGCACTGTTCCAAAGGGCCCTGTGGCATGAGGACAAGGTGCAGCCAAGCCTGGGCTGTCTCTCTTGCAGGGCTGGACCTTGTACCCCTGTGTGTGACGTTCCTGCTCTGCTTCTGGGAAGTCCAGTACGGCATTGTGGCTGGGGTGCTGGTCTCAGGGATTCTCCTGCTCTACTCCATTGCTAGGCCCCCGATAAAGGTTGGGCTTCACACTTCCCGTTGTGCCAGGGCCATCTGGGCTTGCCAGGGAGCTGGGAGAGAGCTCCCAAGGGCAGTGGGGTGTTGGGGTGCAGGATGCTTCTGTCCTGCTCCTGCCCAGCTTGCTGTTGCTGCAGCACAGGGACCCCTTTTAAAGAGCACAAGGAAAGGAGCTGGGAGCAGGAGAGGGAGGTGTTGCTGTCCCTGTTCCTGGTGATGCTGGGGTGTGTGCAGGGGTGCAGGGGAGGGGTTCCCTGAGGAATAGAGGCTCCTGTATGTCCTCTTCCATCAAGGGGAAGGTGCTCTGCTGTATCACATGGACAATTGTCCCTGCCTGAAGAAGGTGACAGCCCTGAGCTGCCCATAACTTGTCCCTTCCACTGGGATCTTGTGCAGGTGTCGGAGGGAGATGTGCTCCTTGTGCAGCCGGGGAGCAGCCTGCACTTCCCAGCTATCGAGTGCCTCCGGGACACTGTGTGCAGCCATGCTGTGGCAGGTACAGTGCTTCCTGGCCTGCCAGCTTGTCCTGAGGACCTGGCTGGGACCCTATCACTTCTGCCAGGGATGCAAAGTGCTGCCCAGACCTCTAGGCTCTGGGTGCAAGCAGCAGGAACACAGCTTCCCTATGGTGGGGACCAGCCCCTGGCTGCTGCTGCTTTCCTGAGGCTGTTTCACCCCTTGCGGTCATGGCTCTGGAACTTGAAAGCTGTTTCCTGAGCTGATGAATTCTGGTCTCGTCAGGGACATGACCGTATGCTCTTCTTTCTAGCGGCATCTCCACCACGCTCCATCATCCTGGACTGTTGCCACATCAGCAGCATTGATTACACAGTGGTGGTGGGGCTGGCAGAGCTGCTGCAGGAGCTGCACAAGCATGGCCTCTCCCTGGCCTTCTGCAGCCTGCAGGTATGTGGGAAGCAGCCTCTGTGTTTTGTCCTGCTGCTTCTCCTTCCGCCAGGTATCAGCTCTGCTCAGCACAGCAGGGTCTGGAGCCATGGGCTCAGCCCAGCTGCCTTCTGCACGTGGCTGAGCCTCTGCCATGAGGCTGCTACTACCTCTCTTCTGGTAGCACATTCATCACTTCAAGTGTCTTCATCTCAGAAAGATGGAGGTTGCACCGTCTGAGCCCAGCTGCCAGATGTGGGGGTGGCAGGGAAGGACTGCATCCTCTGCCCTTGGTTGGCTGCAAGGCTCACAGCCCTGGAGAGAGAATGGCCAGTGGCAGGCTCCCCCAGCCCAGGTTTCTCTGCCCACAGGAGCCTGTTCTCCGAGTCCTGCTGTCTGCAGACTTAGAAGGATTCCAGCATTTCCCCAGCAGGGAGGAGGCAGGTGAGGCCACGGCTTGCCCTGAATGCTGGGGTTGGAGTCCCTCAGGCTGCTGCTGAGTGAGGCTCTGGAAGGCAAATCTGACTTTTGTCAGGCCCCAGAGCTGCAGGGCTGAGGAGAGGAGGCTGCAAGGGCTTGGCTCCTGGGAAGGTGAGCAGAAGCCCCTCCAGAGAGCAAGGTTGGCCCAGCCTCAGGGTGTTCATGGTGAGCTGCTGTGGTTTAACCCAGCAGGCAGCTGGACACCTGCCCTGGTTTTGTCTGGGATGGAGTTAAATTTCTCCCTGGAAGCTGGTACAGTGCTGTGTTTTGGGTGTAGTATGACAACAATGTTGAAAACATGCTGTGGTTTAGATTTGCTGAGCAGTGCTTAGGCTAAGTCAAGGACACCAACATTGGCTTAACTCTGTCCTGCCTCTCCCACTTCCTGGCTCAGAGCGCTGCAGGGGAGCAGAAGCAGGGGACAGGGGGGAAGCCTCTTCCACCAGCACCAGTCAGAGTTTGCTGCTGCCTGAGGGCCTCATCCAGTGAGTCGAGGAGCTGCCAGGGACCTCCTCAGGGCCAGCATCACTTTGCCATCTCCTCGCCTCCTGCTGTGGCTGCGGCTCGACTGTACCTGCTGTGCAGAGCAGCAGCAGTGACACCCTGGTGACATCTGACCAAGGCTATCCATGGATGCCACCTCTGCCTGCTCTGCCTCCTGGGCAGATGGATGAGATGCTGTCTCCATGTCTCACACAGGGGAGGGCATAGCAGCACCAGCCCAACCCCACCTGGGCTGTGCAGGTGACATGAGGGGAGGGAGTGCTGGAGGTGACACTGGTGCCAAGGGTCTAGCTGATCCCACACCGTCTCCCCAGCCCCACTGGAGCTCCAGCACCTCTGCAGGGCGAGGATAAGCTGTCCATGAATGGAATTAGTAGGGAAACACTGTTCCTATCATGGTCATTGGCAAAAAGCCATTCCTCCTCCAGGCCTTCCTCATCCTTGAAGCTGCTGTCTTTTTTTCAAATCAGCTCTTTTAATCGTGGAGACTTTATTCTGGGATATACAGAACTGTAACACAGAGCACATACTCTTGTCTAAGTGAGTTTCAAAGATGCTGGCACTGACCTCCAAGCCCAAGGGCACACTGCAGCTCAAAACCTCAGGCTGCAAGGTAGGGGCAGTTCTTCTAAGGACAGGCTGAGAGAGTTGGGGATGTTCAGAGTGGAGAAGAAATGGCTCTAAGGAGGCCTTTCAGTACTTAACGGGTCTGATAAGAAAGATGGGGAATGTTTTTAGCAGAGCCTTGTGACAGGACAAGGGGTTATGTTTTTAGATTAAAAGAGATTTACACTAGATACATGGAATAAATTCTTTGCTGAGAATCGTAAAACACTGACCCAGGCTGCCCAGAAAGGTGACAGAAGCCCCATCCCTGGAGCCATTCCAGGTCAAGTTATTTGGGGCTCTGAGCAACCTAATGGAATTGCAGATGCAGACTGCATGCAGGTTGTACTGGATGACCTTAAATATTTGTCACTTCCAACCCAGAACATCCTGTGATTTTAGGAAGAACAGCAGTGATTTTTGCTCCTTACTGATCCCTCTTGGTTCGTGGGGTGTTCTGCTAAATGCTGCACTGGGCAGGGCTGGGATGTCCTGCCCTTGCCTGACTCTTGCCAGGCACCCAAGGGGACAGGTACCATAACACCAGCTTAGAGTCAGAGTCACAGAGTGGTACGGATTGGAAGGGACCTCCAGAGATCATCAAGTCCACTTCCTCTGCCAGAGCAGGATAACCTGGGGCAGGTCACACAGGAATGCATCCACACAGGTCTTGAAGGTCTCTAGAGGAGACTTCATAACCTTTCTGGACAACCTGTTCCAGTGCTCTGTCTCCCTTACAATAAAGCTTGCCTTGCTGTGCAGTGGGTGCAAAGAGCAGCAGTGCTGTCAGACAGTGCAGCCGGAGGGGATGGGATTCAGAGGAAAGCAGTTTTCCTGAGCTGTCTTTGGCTGACATTCCTGTAAGGATAAAATAAAGCAGGAATTGTAAATGACTCAGCATGATCTCTGCCTTTGGGTTTGGTTTTGGGTGGGTTTGTTGTTTTTTTTTTTTTTTTTTTTTTTTTTTGGTTTTTTTTGTTTGTTTGTTTGTTTTTGTTTGTTTTGTTTTGTTTTGTTTTTAATGTGGAAGGGAATAACAAAACTCTTTAATTTTGGGGCACTGCTTTTTGCCTGAAGAGTAAATTTAGTTCTAGCCAGTCCTCGTGGATTAGGGGGGCTAGGTGCAGCTGGACTTGGCTCTTAATAGGCATGCCAACTGGGATGTGTTGCTGTAGGTCTCACATTAGACACACCAACAGTGTTTTGCTGTAGATCAGTTGCATTTCAGCAGTTGGATGCCTGAATAAGCACAGTTTATTTACATGTGCAACACAGACAGGTTCTTTTAGATTGCCAGTGATGAGCTATATAGAGCTCTAAGAAAATACAATTGCAATTACAAAGGTAATTACCCGAGGCAAAATACCCACACCGAGGCTGCAAATCTTACCAAAAAGGTCTCCCTTCTGGGATAGGTGAGGAGGACAAAGCCCATGGATCTTTCTGTATGGCTTTGGCATCAAATTCTCATCTACAAATTGGTTTCAAAAGGGCTAACATTTACACTTTAGTTTTCTGTTCTTATGTAAAGCGTAGGAGTGGGACTGCAGCCAAATCGTGAAGTTGGGTTTTGCACAAACATTCCTTGATGGCCTTTCAGCCTTGCTGTGAAAAGCAGGAGGAGGGGAAGGTCAGGACCATCCCTGGCCTCAATCCAGCACAGCTGGATCCTAACCCAGCCTCGGCGTCTGCACTGGACACTTAACAGCAGTAATGAACTTTGCTGTTTTCTATTGTTTGTTCTTTCTGTTTTGAACACCACTAAGCAGTCCAAAGAAAAGAAACTGAAACCAAGCTCAAGCTTCCTGCTTGCATGAAGTTGCACCCTGGTACAGCTCCAAGTGCCAAGGGTTTTAAAGGTTTTGCAGTGGCAGCAGAGGTGCCCCGGGAGCCACAGAACTTTCAGGGCCAAGAAATCCTGCTGCAGGGGGCTGGAAGGCTGTTTGTTTCTGCAGCAGAACAACACTGGGCAGCGAATTCGCTGCTGCAGTCAGCAGATAAGCATTTGCAGAACTGGAAGGGCACACGTGCCCTCTCTGCCCATCCATCCCCGATCTGTCTCTCCAACACGGAGTGCCCAGCACAGAGATGGAGCGGATTTGACACATTTCCCTTCAGCTCAGTGCTGTGTGAGGTCGTGGTGTGGAAGCTGCTCTGCATGCCTTGAGAAACTCAGTGACACGGTGGCAGGAGAGCACCCAGGTAACCTTTCTGCCCAGGGGTGCTGGGAGGAGCAGGAGTGTGAAAACAAAGAGGAATGGGGGTACAAGGGGCTGGTTGTGTCTCACCAGCGTGTGTTTGAACTTGGGTGTGTGAGTGTTATCGTAAGGATTGTGGGATTTCACGAGGCAGGAAATTATAAAATATGCAGTTATTTTTATTTCCAACAAGCCCCGCCCACAACGTTATACAATATTAATAAGATTGAGTTCGAAAAATTCTGTCGGGAAGTCTTTCACACGGATGATAGTACAAGGAGTTTAGTAATTCAGAGAAGTCAGAACACTTGGAAAGGGTTTGCTATAAAAATATAGCTTTGCTGCGCTTAAGAACAAAGGCAGCCTGGAGCCCCTGGGAGCGAAAGGCTACTCACGGCCAGAATCCGCTGCAGTGCCTTGAAGTTGTAGATCGCGGGAACTTTGTCGGTAAAGGCAGGTCCCTTTTCAACGAGAGGCAGGGTCCGTGGCTGGCAGTCCGTGGCTGGCAGCTCCTCTTAAGGCCGACGTAGCAGTCTCCGGCGAAGTGCTCCCTTCGGGTCTCTGTGAGGTGGCTCTGGTGAAGTCTTCGAGGTCTCCCCTCTTCTGAGTCCTCTAATGCAGTGATCCCCTCCAGTCCTCGGTGTAGTGCTCTCTAGATAATGTGTTCTGTTGCCACATAAATATGCTGGGGCGATCTGCTCTCCCCGGTTCACACCCGCGGGGGTGGGGTGAGGTACTTAGCACCTACTCCTTCACATTCCAGACCCCCGTAGCCAGAGGGGTGGGGGAAGCAGAGCAGTTTCTCGCCTCATTCGAACCTTTGGTGGGGCAGGCACTTAGGTGTGCCCCACCACAGTGAGTGATAGTGAAGACCAGATTTAGCTCAGTCCCAGTTGGATCCGTGGACGGAGCAACAGCCACGGTCCCATTCTTGGCTGTTGGGTCTAGCAGGCTCTATTTTCCTCCACTACCCTTGCCCTTCCCACTGTTGCTGGCAGGCCCTGTGCTGTCTGGGGTGGGTCACATTTAACAGAAGGGTGAAACACCCCACGGGCACCCCTTCTCAGCTCACGGAAGCCCCTCTAGCAGCCTGAGGAGCCTGTTGATGTTTTTTTACTGCCCAGGGACCAGAGAGGATCAGGAAGCCCAAGAGACCTTTCTTTTCAGGCAGTACTGGAGTGCTTGATTTGTTTCTACTCCACCGTCCCAAAGTGTAAAAAAGAGACTTTGCTGGAGATCTGTGAGCTGCTGAATATGGGCTCAGAAGGCTGCTTCCACCAGCCCCGCGCTGGGACTGGCCACCAGGTCCCTGACAAGCCTCACCTAAGCCCTCCACAGCAGGCTGGGATGTGGGAAACGCCCTTTGCTGCCCTATTCCAGCGCCCAGGGTGATGCCCGGCAGCCTGGCATCGCTGCTATCTGCAGGTGCCGAGGGTCCCGGCGGGCAGGGGTTGTCATCTCCGCTCCGCTGAAGCATCCGCGACAGGGCGGAACCCGATCGGGCGCCGCCCGGCAGAAGGCAGTGGCCAGAGCCGCTTCCGGGGGGGATTGGCCTGTCCGGGGCCGGGAGCCGAGGGGGGCGGTGACATCTCAGAAACGAAACTCAGGGACTCCTCGGGAAAAGGAAAGTTTGCCTGGAGAGACGCGGTTGTTCTGCTCTGCGGAGAGGCCACGGCAGGTGCCGCTTCCCGGCCCGGTTCCCCTCGCATTGGTGAGTTGCATTGCTGGGATCGGGCGGCGGCGGGACGCCGGTTCTGGGTTTGCAGGGGGTTCCAGTGGGCGCGGAGCAGCTCTGGGGCACGGAGCGGACAAGCTGCCAGGCCCGATTGAGGTGGTGCGCTGCGAGCTGCGTTGCAGTCTCTCAGTGTGCCTCGAACTCCTGTGTGGACCCATGGTGGCTCTTGACTCTCCGGCACGTCCGGCCGCCCTCCGCCCCTGCCCTCCTCTTCCCCTGACCCTGGGACACTCCTAGCCCTTGGCGACCTCGGTTCTCCCTTCTGTGCTCTCCAGCCATATAAACGTACCCCCAGCGCCTCAGCTCCCGCTGCCTCTGCTCCGTGCAGGCTGGGAACCACCGGCACCCCCATCCCCTTGCCTCCCGTTCCGCAACTAACGGGCCTCATTTGCATTCCGCCGGCCCTTCGCCGCGCCATTGGTCCATCATCCCGGCTCGTTTGCATATCGATCTGGACAGGCGAGAATTCTTACCTATCCGCGGAGAGCGAGCTGCATAATTTGCATACAGGCTCCGCCCCCATGTCGGGCCCTGCCCCGGACGGTGTAGATAAGTCAGGGGCTGGGGGTGGCTCCTGGCCCGGGTCGGGCCCGGCTGGCTGGGCCCCAGTGGCACCGCACTTTACGAGATCCCTAAACCGTGGGGTCTACCTGTCTGAGCCCTCTCTAACGTCGGGGTATGGCAGGGCCAGCATCTGGGCCTGCGGTGTCCCAGCTGGGCCGCACCGCAGCTGGCACGTTCAATTGTAAAGGGCTAGAAGCTGTTTGGGTTTCGGTTCCGAGGCGTGGGTGGTTCCCTCTGGCCGCAGCCCTGGAGCAAAGGCCTTGCTCCGGCTAGCACAGATTGTTTCGTGCCAATAAAAGCGAAGGCGGGAGGGAGGTTTTGTGTCCAAATTTCATCGCTCCACGTTAACGTTTGTCTTCCTCTCTGCCCCGTCCTTTTCTCTCCGTGGCTCTGAAAAGCTGCTCGCAGCGTTTGCAGCTGGCAAAGATGAAGTGCCCCCAGTGTGGCTTTGTTTCTTTGGATGAGGCTGCCATTTTTTGCAGCAGGTGTGGGGCTCAACTGGCTCCTGTCATCAGCACTGGGGATTCAGGTAGGAGGGTGCAATGCGTGGGTGAGCTGGGGGACAGTGTATGTGGGGGTGGTGCCTGGAGCATTGCTATAAGAATTTAGAGTATAAGAGTGATTTAGTAGGCTAAAAATGCAGAACAGTAGAAGGAATGTATTATACCTGTCCTGGAAAGCTTTGCTGGTCAAGAAGGGGTGTTGTGAAAGGGGTCAAAGGACAACAAGGTGTAGCTAAATTGTAATAGGAAGAAAAAAAATAAGCCCCCAATATAGGTTGGATGGGATGATCCCAAAGTCATGGTAACCTTCAGATTTGAAGAAAACAACCCAAATGAGCATGTGTAGATACAGAAAATTGAAAGAGGAAGACTCTTACTTTATCCCTGAAGACCACCACCCAGAGGTGGAGAGTATTATGCTAAGTTCTGTGGAATAATATGAATATAGAATCATAGAATGATAAGGTTGGAAGGGACCTCAAAGATAATCCATTTCCAACCCCCTGCCATAAGCAGGGACACCTCCCAGTAGTAACACAGGTCACTCAAGACCTCATCCAACCTGGCCTTGACCACCTCCAGAGAGGGAGCAGCCACAACCTCCCTGGGCAACCTGTGCCAGTATCTCACATGTTAACCGTTCACAGGAATACTCTCAGATCTGGGAGAAAACTGTATAAAAATGCACAATGGAAATGTGTAAGGGCATGCAGGTGCTTTGGGAATGATTCCCCCTGTGTCCAGTGCTGGAATAAAGCATATTCAGAAAGTCTCTTTGGAGTTTTTCTATTTATATTCCTTAGATCAGCATAGTGCTGGCATGCCCAGGGACTGCACAGTGACCAGAGTTTGCTGGTGGGCATTGGTTCTTGCATCAGCTTTGGTGCTCCTGTAGCTCTGGGCTGCTCTGCCCTGGCCAGGTCATTACATGCAGCTCTCGTCTCAGTCTTCCCTCACATCAGTGGCCAAAGATGGAGTTCTCCTCACGTTGTGAAAGGTGGGAGCTGGAGGGAGAAGTGAGTTATTTGCTAACACCTCCTACACATGTTCCCACACTCACATCTCCAGTATTGTATGTGTTTCTCTTTTGCCCATGACCTGGTGGTATTCCTTTGTACTGCTGTATTACAAAAGCTGGTTTAGTCCCTCTTGAACCAGAATTTCTTCTTTTCAGCTTATTGGGAAGTTTAGAATTCATTTCCTGAATTTCCATTTAACACTATTTCTGATTTCATATAAATAGTATCAGAATCAGGTACACAACTAGTGCCTTTACCCTGGGGAAATGCTTCCTAATCCTTTATTTGCTTCTGAAGAAGAGGAGTCTGAGGGGAGACCTTATTGCTCCCTACAACTCTCTGAAAGGAGGTTGTAGTGAGGTGGATATTAGGCTCTTCTCCTACCTAGCTAATATTAGGACAAGAGGGAATGGCATTAAGTTGCACCAGGGGAGGTTTAGGTTGAATATTTGGAAATTTTTTTCTACTGCAAAAGCAGTCAGACATTGGAACAGGCTGCCCAGGGAAGTGGTGATGTTGTCATCCCTGGAGGTGTTAAAAAACTGTGTAGATGTGGCACTTGGGCACTTGGTTTCTTAATTATTCTGCTACTGACTGCAAGGGCCTTGCAGGGGGAAGGAAGTCTTGCTGGGGAGGATGGTGTCATTGCTTGTGGTAGTTGTTGAACAAGGAGCAACACAGCAGCACCTCTGTAGCTAGTGACAGAGTCTGCTTGCTCACCACCAGCTGTGCTTCTGTTCTGTGGCACCAACTGTTTTCTTTCCTGAGTCTCTGGTTCAACTGTGAACCTTCCCTTTACTGCAGAGAGAAGAGAGGTGAAACTTGCTCCAGTCCCTGATACAGGAACAGAGCCTGGAGGAGAGGTGAAGGCAGAAGGTGATGATGAGCTGCCTTCCACCATTGAAACACAGGAGGAGGTGGAAGGATCACTGATTGTGAGCACAACAGGGATGACCAATACCTTAGGGACCACACCTGAATGCACTGCAAATGGGCCTTCTTCCTGCTCTGAAACGGAGGAGGAGGAGGAGGAGGAGAAGGGAGAAGAGGAGGAAGAGGAATCATCATTGCTGGAGGGTGTAACAGCTCAGCATGTGGCTGCTGATCCTTCTGAGAAGTCACAGGCGGTAAGGCTCTTCTTGTGCTGAGGAGCAGCAGTAGCTGGTAGCTGTTGCTCTTTCTTTTGTAATGCCCTGAGGCTGGGCATCCTGAAGGAATCCCTCTGGCCTACAGTTGGCTGCTGCTGGTGTTCCTGGACAAGCTGTAGATGTGTTTGCTTGCATGAAGTGATGTGTGTGCAGACAGGTGATGTGCTGAGTGGTGCAACTCCTCTGGACAAGCCGGAGGGAAACAGCACAGAATTCAGCTTAGCAATTGACCTGCTCTTGTTAGTGAGCATCCTGTTCAGTACTGGTCTGTGTTCCTGCTGAGAAACTCTGGAGAATTCCATGGTTTGAGTATTCAAGACTTAACTTGCATTTCATCTGCTGTAGAAGATGGTGCCTGGTTTTGTCCCTTCTCTTCCTGGTGGTCCTCCATCAAACCAGTGTGGCAGGAAGATGTTTGAACTAGCTACAATGGCAGAGGCAACAAAGGATTTCTTTTGGAAAATAAATAATGTTCCTTTTTTTTTTTCCTCTAGAAAAAGAAGAGGAACAGACCAAAAAAAAAGAGAAACAGACCAAAGAAAAAGAAGAGATCAAAGGAGAATCCTTCCAGCTCTGAAGGACAGGGCTCTCTGCCCTCTCTAAACACATTACCCACTCAAAGCACAGATCCACATGTTACTGCCCAAGAAATCCCAACACTGGCCAGTGAAGTAACCAAAACAGGTGCTGATGTACTTACTAATGACAGTGGAGGTGCACAGGAAAAGGACAGAGTATTGGATCCCCTGGGAAAGGAAGCTGGAAGTCAAGAAATGGTTGCAGAAGGCAGTCACAGCAACACAGATGTGGTGGCCCCACCAAAGCAGAGCAGCACAGATAAATTAACTGCCCTGTCTCCAAGCTCTGCAGCCCTGAAGGAGAAGGTGAGGGGTGAAGTGCCCACACTGCTGAGTGTTTGCTTGTGTTGGGCAAAGTTTCCCTTTATAGCTATGAGTCCTTCTTTGCTGTCTGCCAAGCTGGAGACCGTGAGCCTGGGGATGTGAGGTGAAAGCAGAGAACACTCTGAAGTGTTTCTTTGGAGCTGTACTCTGCTGTGTGTGTGTTCTATCAGAGTTCTCAGAGTGGTGGCTCAGTTAGCCCTGGGAGCTGTGAACATGTCTCTTCTCAAGCCAGCTCTTCCTGTGAGCACTGTGGAGTCTCCTGATGAGGAGACCTTCATGCTTTGTTCGGTGAGCACTCCTGGGCAGACCTTTTAACCTGTACATTGCTGTTTGATATCTTTAATTTTCTTTATGCCCCATCTTCTGGGGATCTGTGCCTCACTGACCTGATTTCTGACCAATGTGTTTGGGCTGTGTTCCTCTTGCAATCATCCATTCTTTTCCTTAACCAGTAGCTTTCCCATGGGAGGGATTAGCATTTGCAGAAGTATGAAGCTATCTGGTTTGCTGTGGTTTCTGGATACTCCCAGGTGCCTGAAGAGATGTTGGCTGTTTCTGTGTGTGTCTTTTGTTTAACTGGGCATTGTCTGTCGTTCCACTGCAGAGTGAAGACACAGCATTGAAAACCAAGACTGCAAATAAGGAAGTGTGTCAAGTAACTGAGCAGGAAAGTCAGACCAGAGCCCCTGAGGTGGCTAGAAAGAATCATGCTTCAGCCGTCACTGACAGCCACAAGGACAAAAAGCAACAAGCGAAACAGAAGCCTGTGGACAAGATAAAAGAAAGGTGGGAACACCCCCTGCTGCTTCCCAGCATTCTCCACTTCCACGATTTGGTGTGAGGAGTACTAGAGGACTCCAGACTGAGGCAGGGGATTGAAGTATTAAGATTAGGTTTGCCTTAAATCTGAAGTAAACTGCTGTTCATGGAAAAGGGAAAATGCTTAATTGGGAGCTCAGTGAGGTCAGGTAGTGGGTGATGTACAGCAGCAAATCAAGTGACTCAGGTGCAGGTGGCCAGAGCACTTCTATGTTGTGCCCAGCAGGAGCAGGGAGGTGATTGTCCCCTTGTACTCTGCTCTGCTGCGGCCACACCTCAAGTACTGTGTTCTGTTTGGGGCACCTCATTACAAGAGGGATGTGGAGGTGCTGGAGTGAGTGCAGAGGAGGGTGATGAAGCTGGGCAAGGGTCTAGAGAGTAAATCTCATGAGGAGTGACTGAAGGAGCTGGGGCTGGTTAGTTTGGAAAAGAAGAGGCTGAGGGGAGACCTCATTGCTACCTACAGCTACCTGAAAGGAGTTTGTGGAGAGGTTGGTGCTGGTCTCTTCTCACAGGTAATTAGTGATGGGACAAGAGGGAATGACCTCAAACTGTGACTGGGTAGGTTTAGACTGCACATAAGGAAAATGTTTCTCCCAGCAAGAGTGGTCAGGCACTGGAATGTGCTGCCCAGGGAGGTGATGGAGTCACCAACCCTGCATGTGTTTGAAAGTCGTTTGGATGTGGTGCTTGGGGATATGGTTTAGGGTACACCTTGTAGAATAGGAGTATCAATTGGTCTTGGTGATCCTGAGGGTCTTACCCAACCTGAGTGTTTCTGTGATTTCCTGCTGCCTATTCCATTTTGTACAAGCCTTTACACTAACCCTGTCTAGCAACAGTCTGAGTAAGCTGCTGACAGAGTTTCTGGGTCTGGCATCCAGTGAGCTAGTGGCTTGAGGTTTTTTTCACTTGGTGGTTTTATAATGATTTGTACAATCAATAAATAAATAATTATTTTTTTTTCTTTCTATTTTCCATCTCATTCTTACTCACAGTCCGGTGGGGCGAGGTGATGGTGTCACAGTCTATTTCCATGCAGTGTTATCCAAAGACTTCAAACTAAACCCTGAGACCCATAAAGTCTTCATCAGGGGTGAAGACATTGATTCCTATGAAAAGTGGAAGGACAACATTTGTGAGCTGCACTGCACCAAGTGAGTACCTGTCTGAGTCATGCAGAAGCACAGGAGTGTTCTGGCTCTGGAGGACAGGATGCAGTGTGCTGCCTCGTGTAGTGTGTATCTCTGAGTCCTTCCTGTGGGTGGGCATTGCTGCAGGGGGCCTTCAGAGTGGTGGTAACTGCTCTAAACCTGTGATGATTTGGGACTTCCCTGCCCCCCCACACTTTGTAAAATGACCCAGACTAGAACTCAGCAGGCTGGAGGTTAAGGACTGAAGCTCTATTTACAGCTCAGCACAATGTACGAGCAGAGATAGACACAATAGACAGGAATAGCTACAGAAATATACAAGTTAAAGGTAATAGAGAAACACAGCTCCCCTCCCAGAAATCAGACACCCCAGGAGGGGCTTCCAACCACCTTTCCACCTACTCCCCTTACCCCAATGTTTGCCTTACATGCAAGATGAATTAGGAGGATCAGCCAGGTGGGTTAGAAGAAAAGTGGTTAGTGAAGATTAATGGGCAGAGGAGCCAGAACCAGAAGTTGCTAGGCCACCCCAGCTGCTGTGTCCCCAGAGAGAGACAGACAGAGAATGCCTTAGCTATGTTTTGGTTTCTCTTCCCAAAACAAATCTTAGCAAGCCTATGAGTGAAGTAGACATCACCATGTTTTCTTTGCACAGCCTAGAGTGTAATTTTCTCTATTAAAATATTCTAATTAGCCTCAAAGCAGCAAAAAACCTTTCAACCTGAAAGAATCCTCACCGTTCCTAATGAAAATGAGGTGTGGAAGAGGAGGTCTACAGATCAGCTGACGTGTCCTTTGCCTTCCTTTGCTGTGTTTTGTAGGGATCTAGGAAAACATGGATACCTCATTGAAGGCACTGTCACTCTTTCAAAATATGTTATTGGTAGATGTATTCCTTACAAGTACTGGATTTCCTGTGGCAAAGGGAAGTATGAATTGATTTACAAGGACTCAGAAAACCCCCATTATGTGAATCGCTGTTTATTCATAAGAGGCCACTTGCTCAACAATGGAGGTGAGTTTATCTGACTGGATGATCCATCTTTGGGTGTTGGAGGTTTTGTGGTTTGGTGTTGTTTTTTTTAATGTTGAGGTGCTGTCTAACTTGTGTGATGGTGGGGTGATTGTGTGATGAGTGGGGTGATTCATATGGACTGGCATTATTAGACAGCACTGCCTGAAGCTGGAAGCTTAATGGTTGAGTGGGGGATTTTCTGTGGGCAGCTGAAAGTTGAGGGCATTGTGCAAATGTTTGGTTTTGATCTGGGGTAAAGGACCTGAGAGTCCTGGTGGACAACAGGATGAACGTGAACCAGCAACGTGCCCTTGTGGCCAAGAAGGCTGATGGCAACCTGGGATGGATTAGAAGGGGTATGGCTTATAGTTAAAAGAGGTTCTAATCCCCCTCTACTCTGCCCTGGTGAGGCCACATCTGGAAGTTTGTGTCCAGTTCTGGGGCCCTCAATTCAAGAAGGACCTCAAGGAACTGCTTGAAAGAGTCCAGTGGCAGAACCACAAAGATGGTGGAGCAGAGCATCTCTCTTTTGAGGAAAGGCTGAGGGACCTGGAGCTCTAACTTGGAGAAGAGGAGCCTGAGGAGTGAGCTCATTCATGTTTATAAAGATAGGAAGGGCAGTGTCAGGAGGACAGAGCCAGGCTCTGCTCAGGGATGTCCAACCACAGGACAAGGGGCAACAAGTTAAAGCCAGAGCAGAGCATGTGAACATAAGCAAAAAAAAAACTTTTTCACTGTGAGGGTGACAGAACCCTGGAGCAGGCTGCCCAGAGAGGTTGTGAAGTCTCCTTCTCTGGAGTCATTCAGATCTTGCCTGGATGCATTCCTGTGTGACCTACTCTAGGTGATCCTGCTCCTGCAGGAGGGTTGGACACAATCTGGGGTTGGACTCAATCATTTGAGGTCCCTTCCAAATCCTAACATCCTGTGATTGTGATTCCCTGTGTTCTCCTCTGTGTTCCTTGTTCTAGAATGGCATCAGTACGATGACATTGTGTGTGCAGAGCCTTCTCTAATGACAAACATTAAGCACAAGTTTTTTGATAAAAGGAAAGATGTGGTGGAAGGGAAGAAAATAGCTGCGACTTTTATGCTAGAAAACATCTTCAGCATTCTTGGAACCTGGAGTCCCAACAACCTGAGCAGCTTCTTCTCACAGCTGAAGCAGTTCTATGTTGTGACAGCAGAGCCACGTGTATTTGATGGCTACCTAATGCCATGGACAGAGCTGAAGTTTGGCAAACTGCAGGTGAGCTGTTCTGTAACCCATGCCAGAAAACAGATATTCAGTTACTAAACACTGAACTTCAGTTTTGCTGTGGGCCTTGATGTGTGTAATTCCAGTCAAAAAGGTGAGGTGTGACTGAGCCAGTGGAGATCCTTTTGGGGTGCCTGCCACTGTCTACCCTGGGAACTGAAGTCATTGTCATTTGCCATTCAGGTGCCTATGGCAGGGGGTTGGAACTAGATGATCCTTGAGGTCCCTTCCAACCTTACCATTCTATGATTCTATGATTCTGAAAATCCTGTATTGGTCAGCAGCAGAGCTACGATGTGGTGACTTCTTGAGTAGGTTTTGTGACTGGTTGTTAATTTCCTAAACTTGGCACTTCAGTTTTGCTTGTAGTCACTCTGTCATCAGCTGGTCTGCCCTCATCTTTGACTCCATACCTTCCTGTTCCTTGAGATGGACTCTTCCTGGTCCAGGTCTAAGCAGTGGTGCAGACTTGGGACTTTGGGAAGTCCTGAATTTCTTACCTGGTGTAATTATGAAATATGGCAGAAATGTTGTGTTGTCTCTTTTGAAGCTTCAGGACAGTGTCAGGGCTACAAATTTCTGGCTCTACAGTCTCCATCCTCCTGGTGATGCAGGAGAGGCCACAAGATGGCATAGCTGCCCAGCTCAGCAGAGCCCACGGGTGTTCCATGTCACTGCTGGCTTTTAGGAGACCGATTTTGGTACTGCCAAACACCGCAGTACTACATGTTATAAATATGGTTTCAGAGTAGCTGTTGGGGGCTTTGGGTAAGGACAGAAGTCTCTCTCCCTTTGACTCTCAGACAAGCCACTGAGAAGCTGGAATCTGCTTGTGTGGTGCAATGGTGACATAAGACAGTGTTTGGTGTACAGATTTCAGCTTCCCACTTGTCTTCCCAAGATCTGCCCTGGTCCTGTAACAGCACTCCTGTGATGGTTTGGGAGTTCCCTGCCC